>VZRX01008758.1:261487-331139 GCA_013398075.1 Notiomystis cincta | reverse complement strand
GCTCGGGGGCTGAGGTGAGGTGAGGTGGGATGGGGTGGTGCCCTTGTGGTTTTTCATTCAGCCGTGTGTTACAGGCTGAGGCTGGTAGCATCTTCGTTCCAGCCTGAGTGTTGTACCGCCCAGAGAAGGGGCTGGGGTGTCTGTTTGTTAGGAGGGAGTTTGCTGAGTATTAATAGAACGTTTCACATGATTCAGATGCTGCCCACTTGCTGCTGAAACCTCCCAAAAGATTCAATTAGAAACCGGATTAAGTATTAAGGCCGGAGACCATCTGCGAGCTCAGCCAGTAAATCCCTGGAGCAGCACGGTGGGTGCTTGGGGCGCGTTTCAAGGCTGTAAGTACATTGTGAAGTTACTGAGGGCTGAAAAAGCAACAGTACTGGAGTTCGAAAGTGTGTTGAATTGTTCTGGCGGGATTAGCAACATTCTGTAAAATGAAGAGCTCGAATAGTACAACGTGTGGTAATAAAGTATGTGGAAATGACCTGGTTAAAATGACAGGCTCGAAAGGATAGGTTTCAGTGACATACAGATGTCAAAATGGGCCGTGAAGAATAGAAAGTGAGTTGTTTATTCTTTGAATAAAGAAGGTCACACAGAGATGCCTTTAAAACTTTTGTGAGTTGTCCCCTTTTTATAAGCATCCAAGTTGGTTTGTTATCTGTGTATTGTCTCATGTAGTTTAGCTCAAATGTAAGAGGAAGGGCTGAGGACATTGCATGGAGGTGTCTGTGTTTTGATGATGAACAGTTACACCTAATTAATCAGGTGTAGAGGTAATTGACACTTATAGTAGTCATATAACCAGGTTTAGGCCCATGGCATTACTGAAAGATTATAAAGATTATGACTGCTGCTATGATGTATCACATGGGATAACCAGGCTTGATTGTATTTGTAATTCATGGGCCTGGCTATGTAAAACCTGGTACATACTTGACATTACTCAAGTGTATAGCACGAAAGTTTTAAATTTTAATACCTAGAGGTAAAAAGATACTGACCTAGTTCAACCGAGACATTAGAAAGAAATACTGTATATATAATTTTGACTGGGCTGTTGATATAAACTGGTGTAGTGTTTGGATCAGCGCCTTCACTTCCCAGACATCGGGTTAGTGTGTTCCAGTCAGGGCTCAGCAGAAACTCCTCTGGTCAGAATAGTCACAGAAAGTGTCGTGTGTCATGGGCGTGCACACTTGGCGTGCAGGGAGCCCAGACTTGCTCTGTGTTAGCTGTAGTTTTCCATGTGGGTGCCCAAAGTAGTCACTGAAACCTTTAAACTTCTTAAGATGACCCAGATAATACTTGGAAAGTTGTTTCTCTTTACATGGAATGCAGGTTGCTTCCTGTCTGTAGTACTGTCTCCTGCAAATATGGGGAGTAACATTCACTTCTTAAAAGGGAACTTTTCCTATATTTTCTTAATATTTGTCTAGGTTGTTCTTACTCCTCTATCAACAATTTTTTGATAATGTTATTATTTTTCAGCCTCTGTTTTAAATTCATGTGGTGTAATACTGCCCTCTTTAATTTATAACAGATATTCATGCCAGAAGAACACAGTCAAACTATAATGGCAGTTGATGAACTTCAAGCCATAATACAACGATGTGTAAGTAGTTTTCTCTCCTTAGAAGTAACAAATGTAAGTAGTGTTTCTCTTCATATACTGTAATGAAAACCAAAATAACCTCAAAAAATAAGTCAGCTGTTAGCAGAACTCCTCATTAGGCAGCTAAGTTCAGCCTCCATGTTTCATTGACTTCTCTGTGGTGCTTATCCCAAGATACTTGATTATTTCTGTTTCTTGGAGAAAGAAGTGTTCTTGTACCCAGGAACAAAAGCTGGTTGTTGTAGAAAACACATTTTCCTAACAGAATGCTGTAGTCTAGACTGAGTGCAATTGAAATACTGCCTTGTCTTTTGTAGTAACTTGGTAGCTTTTTTAATATGTGAAAAATGTATAAAAGTTACAATGATACTACATTTAATTTTGATTTCCAAGCATGGATTTTCTTATTTGCCTTTAATAAGTATGGAGTTAAACATTCGTATTTTCTTTATAGCAAATTCTGGAAGAAGCTGATTTCAAAGGAGAAGATTTTAATCTGTTTCAGGTAGCAGGTCAGAAATGTTTGGAAGATGGATATGCAGCTCAGTTGTTAGAAGTAATTCAAAATGAGAAAAACAAGGTGAGTTTAAGTTTGCACTACATATTAGTGTTTATTAACATCATTAAATATAAAACTGCTTATTAAGAAGGGAAAGCTACTTTCTCTGTGGAGCAAGGCTGTACCTATGAACAGCTAATAAGTTGCCCTGTGTTAAGTGCACATTATTCTGTACTCAGGTAGTTCACAGTAACCCAAGTCATGGTAATCTTAACAAAACCAGTAATAATTCTTCTTCTGTGAGTGAAGCAGAGAAAGGAAGGGGAAAAGCATAATTAGGAGAAAGCAATGGTGTCCCACTTCTGCAGGACAGGGATTTGAGACGGTGCACTGGGTCTGGCTGGCATGGAGCTGGCCTTCTTCATGGCAGCCTGCATAGTGCTGTATTTTAGATCTGTGACCAGAAAGGTGCTGATACTACACCAGTGTTTCAGCTACTGCTGATCACTGCCTGTACAACACCAAGGCCTTCTCAGTTTCTCACTCTGCCCCAGTAAGCAGGGAATTTGGGAGGAGACACAGCAGGGACAGCTGACCCAAAGCAGTGGATATTCCACACCACATAACGTCGTGCTCAGCAGTGAAGACGTGGATGAGGAGCCATTTCCAAGTGGCTGTTGCTTGGAGGCTGCTGGGCATTGGTCTCCTTGTGGAAGTTGGTTTGCATCATTCCCCCTGTCATGCCCTGGTATCTTTTGTCTTTCACTTAGTACATTCTCCTTATCTTCAGAGTTACTCTGTTTTGCTCTTTTGACTCTAGCCCCATCCCACTGAGGGGTTTAGTTAGTGTCTGGGGTCAGCCCACCACAAACAGATAAAACAATATTGGCCAAAACTGTAGGAGCCAACTAGGCTGATGCTAATTTGAAATACTAATGTCCATGGGCATTAGGGATGTTGGGAGAATATACTACTAAACTGAATGGAGATAAATAGGAAGTTCAGAAAGAACGTGAAGGGTAGAATATTTTAGCAATGTTGAATGGGGTTCACAATCTGGTTTTGAATTTTGTGACTTTGGAGTAACAACTGAAAGTCTCAGTCCTGTCAAGAATAGTTTGTCCAGCCATTCTTTCAGCACAGCTACTCTGCTCAGTCCTGTTTTAAATGTATTGTCATAGACATTTAGAAGTATATATTGACATGTTAATAAATAGAAGAAAACTATACCAAATATGCAGCTGTGTTTATAGGTATGGTGAGAGAATACAATGTCTGTCAAGTTATCATAACAGTTGTTAAATATTCAATGACAGTAACAGTCACAACCAGGACATTAATCTCTTGTCGCTTTTGGTCTTTATATACACAATCTTTCAAGGTTTCGAAGACATCCAGTTTTGGTTTATTCTCTGAAAATCTGGTTTTTTAGGTTATCATCAAGAGTATGGGTTGGAATCTCATTTCTCCTCTTGTTAAATGTATTTTCATGTATAAACAAGAAGACGACAAGCGAGAACACTGCCTGAGGATACTAGATCAGTTGGCACAGGTATGGTTTTGAAATGCATGATTATGATACAACAGTGTCAGGGAAGTTCTGCACAAAAAGGGGTGCTAGATCATTAGTCCACAAAGCTAGTACACCAAAGGCCAGTTACACAAACATTTATACAGTTTGATTCTGACAATATTTACATTATGAATCTACATCACTACTTGGATAAGCTGCTCTTAGTTTAATGTTCTCTCACCTCGGTTTAAAGGTACAGCAAATTCTAAATTCATAGTGCATGTTCAGTGGGTAGGGCTCTTTGGAAGTGGTAGCCTCAGCATCAGAGGTGTGGGTTTCCCATTAAAATTAGCTAAGTTGATCTAGAGGACACAATCTTAGCTGAGTTAGCTAGCTTGAGTAAAACGTAGAGTATGTTGCTAAATACATTTTCTAGTATCTAATTCAGGGTCTGTCTGTTCATGTACTCTTTTTAGTTGTTTCAAAACCATTCTGCAAGACCTTGCCATTTTCCACTTACCTGTGTCTGAATAGTATTTGTTGTACTCTTTCCTATGATTCACTCTGCAAAGTCTTTTCCTTAAATCATTCATCCTTTTTCAATATGAGAATTATTAGCTGATGATTCTGATGGAGTAGGAGGGGAAAAATGTTTTAATCTGTAAAAAACTCATTCTCTTTTCACTTATGCACTCCAAAAACCACTTGCAAACTTTATAGCTTGAATAAAATTCACACTCAAATTCTACTTCTCTCTCTGCTCCTAAGGATTACTTTGCAAAGGAACTGTGAGGTTTTTGCAGGCCATAAAAGCAAAGTTTAGTGTCAGTTTTTACTGTTACATGTTTTCAGCTCATATGAAAATGTACACACAGGTATGCTCTACAGTAGATGTTAATTGAAGGCATGTACTTATTGTTTCATATTTGTTTTCTTAAATCTCATCTTGGATGTTCAGATCTTCTCTCTTGACATTCAGGAACTTCTGTCTTGAAGTTTGCTTGTGATTACTTTTTTGGCTATAACCATGGTTATTTAAAAATAGGCATTGTTCCTCTCTTGCAGCTCTGCAATCCCAAGGAACTTTTTTTGGGTTTACTTGAGCAGATTGAGCAGACCTCTGAAGATCAAGTGTGCCAAACTGTCATATTATTGCTTCAGCCTTTGCAGACAGGTGGGATTCAGTTTATCATGCAATTTCTGAATGAAATTATTTCCCCCCCTTTTTTTTATCAATTTAGTTCAGCCTTTGCTGGAAAGGTTTCAGAATACCTCTGTCCTGACAAGCTTTACAGTCTATTTTATTCTGCAGAATAACACAAGGCATAAATTTCATGCTTGTATTGGCCTGTTAGAAAAAGACTTTAGATGGGACTAATAGCATGAGTTGAAAAAGCAGTATTCAGCTATTTGCCAGAATGTGGTCATATGAAAGTCATATTTAGAGGTGTAAAGCACTCATGCTGTTGCTGCAGAAATAGGGAATCCCATGGATTTGTAAAATGCTTCATTATTTGACTTCTAAAACACACAATTCTATTTTTTTATAGTGTAAAACTTTCAATTGAAGCATGTTGGAATACTTTATTTGTGAGAAGGGAGTGTTGTTCTGGCTTACATATGAAAATCTAAAATGTTGAGTTTGGTCACTCTCTAAGTAGGTAACAAGCAGTAGTTTCTGTTTTGTTATGTGAGATGAAATTAGGTGTTGTGTATCAAGCTGAAGTCTGATTGTAGCAATCTCCACGATGTGCTACTGTGTTATGTTAGAATTTAACAAGAGAAATAGTGGTTTTTTGGATAGTCGATCTGCAGTTAGTCTGTGCTGAGTCCAGTTAAAATGGAGAGCCTCTGGTGCTGCTTCCTCAGTCTGGGAGAGTCTTCATGGGTTTTGCCATGGAGTAAAAAACAGTAATTTCTCAGCAGAACAGCTGGGCCATTGCCTCTGGTTTTGCCAAGCACAAAAGGAGTCAAGTAATAAATGTGTTTTCCAGGTTTTTGGTCCTTATCCTGGTGCTGTGGAGAAAGGAAGAACATTGAAATGCATGACAGCTTTAATATTTGTCATTTATAAATATATGGTCATGTTGACTGCAGTATATTAAGCTGAGTGATGGTGTTTATTTAAATAGTCCTGCTGGATTTGCTTATGTGATTTCAGGTATCAGTCCCTCTTCTTCCCTGAAAACAAAATGTTTTCTTAGGTGGTCACGTTGTTTTTCTTCATGTTTTCCTCTACTGAGTAGGTAATAACTTAATGTCTCAAAATGTTCTCTTTTTCCCCCCTTTTTTATTTTCTTTCCCCCAGTGCTTTTGAAACTTCAGAACAAGAAGGGCTACTCAGTGGGTTTGTCATTGGCCATGATTATGAATCAGCTTACTCCCTTACCTGTACCTTACACAAAACAACAAATACAAGAAGATAAACTTGGTCTCTGTCAATGTTGTAATGCAGTGGTGGACTTCGCTAAANGTTTTGCCATGGAGTAAAAAACAGTAATTTCTCAGCAGAACAGCTGGGCCATTGCCTCTGGTTTTGCCAAGCACAAAAGGAGTCAAGTAATAAATGTGTTTTCCAGGTTTTTGGTCCTTATCCTGGTGCTGTGGAGAAAGGAAGAACATTGAAATGCATGACAGCTTTAATATTTGTCATTTATAAATATATGGTCATGTTGACTGCAGTATATTAAGCTGAGTGATGGTGTTTATTTAAATAGTCCTGCTGGATTTGCTTATGTGATTTCAGGTATCAGTCCCTCTTCTTCCCTGAAAACAAAATGTTTTCTTAGGTGGTCACGTTGTTTTTCTTCATGTTTTCCTCTACTGAGTAGGTAATAACTTAATGTCTCAAAATGTTCTCTTTTTCCCCCCTTTTTTATTTTCTTTCCCCCAGTGCTTTTGAAACTTCAGAACAAGAAGGGCTACTCAGTGGGTTTGTCATTGGCCATGATTATGAATCAGCTTACTCCCTTACCTGTACCTTACACAAAACAACAAATACAAGAAGATAAACTTGGTCTCTGTCAATGTTGTAATGCAGTGGTGGACTTCGCTAAACCTTTTGTGAATGAAGTTGTTAAAAATATGGAAAAGTCATCAGAATGCAATGACATGGAGCTGAAAGAAGAATTAATAAAATTGTGAGCATTTTGTGTCTGTGTTACATATTCCTGTAACTTAAAGAAATGTATAGTAGGTATTTATTATGTAAGTAGCAAATAAATCACCTTTTAGTGTTTTATAATGCTGCCAACAAATATCTAACGAATGTGGTATTTTGAGAAAGAATCCCTAAATAGGCCTTATATATTTGTGAAGTGAGAGAAGAAAGGTAAAAACTACTTTCTGTTTAGTGCAGGGAAATGGTAAAGAACTATTAGTTTCTGCATTGTGAAGCTGATTTGGTATTCCTCTGCTCCTCAAATTTGCAGCAGTGAGAGATCATAGTCTGGAGGTGGAGTCTAAGGAATGCTTCTACAGGAGATGTTGGTTTTGGTTTTGTTATTCTTGTTGCAATAGCAGCAGCTAATATGAATATAGGCATTATTCTTGGCCATCAATGTCATATCATAGTCTGTATTTATGACTGTATTGGTGATTTAGTTCCACCCCTTTCTCTTTCAGCTGTATGAAAAGCCTGAAGTACCCATTATTGACAGCTCAGCTTGAACAACTTGAAGGCATTGAAGAACATCCTTTCCGGCATTTTGCAACTGAAATTATAGTGAGTGCAGTCAAAATTAATTCCAGTGTGTGCACAACCAGTGGTCTAGTTCACAACTGCCTGTAGTTTGTTCTAGAGTTCATTTTGACTTCTGTATTGGTTAGTGGGGTGACTTACTGGGCTGTGTAAGATTATATCCTTTCCTGTTGGGCACAGTCTGAAACCATGTTTTTAATGCTAATTATGAATTACCCTTTCTTATCTTTCTCAATAAACTTCTGTTTATGGCATTATGTAGTGAGAGCTGAAGCTGAGGTCAGTAAGTCATGCTTTGACTGTATAACATCCTGCATAGTCCTAATTTTCCAAAATGTGCCATCCTGGATGTTGGGTTTGGACACCCCCAGAGTGATCTGGCCTTGATGTCCCCGTTTCCCTGTGATTTGTACAACAGGAGTTACACCACGTCCACACGGAGGGCATGGGGGTAATGCTGTGGCATTTCTGGTGTACAGGTGGCAGCTGTTCCTTGTGCTGTGCATCACGGGAAAGAAGGGCCACACAAAGCAATTCTGATTTTAAATCAGGACTCGCCTTTAGCAGCTAAACATTGTATTCCATATTGATTACTGAGAAAAACCCAAATACTGAGTATTCTGTGATCTGAAAAACAGCTTTTGTGACATGTTTTCATGAACCTATTGTTGCTCATAGCACTGGGTGCAGAGGAGCTGAACTAGGAGTTTGCAGTGGTCTTTACTCTGTTATTTGCTAACTTTTGTGTGCTTGACTTTGCTATCTGAGTAACATTTTTCTAACACTAGTTATTTTTCCTCCAGGATTTGTTTGTGTGTTTGTGCATATATCATAAATACCGCATATCTATATGAATGTATATATTACAAACATAACATTTATGTTATTTTATATGCATACTGTACAAGAGAATGTACTGTAAGTATGGTTAGAGCTTTAAAATGTAATTGGTATACAGGTATTTAAAAGACAACTATAGGAAATCTGTTTTTATTTTTTAGGACATTTTGTGGGATGTAAGAGAATTGATATCATTGGTGTTTGTACATCATAAAGGCAAAAGTCCCCAGTGGGAGAACCAGGAGTTTGCAGACATAGAACGAAAGAATTCTGCTGATTCTTTGGCATGTCTGTCCTATCTGGTGTTTGTTCAGCATTTTGGGGTCGAATACTTTCCAATGGTTCTTAGGTAGGAACTATTCTTTCTCACTTATTTTAAGTCTGTACTTTGAAGATTCTTTCTGAGTGGAAAAGAACTTTATTTGTGAAGAGCTATGAATGAAAACTGGGTATTTCACTAGTACTACGTCAACCTTTGTGCATTTATATTTTATGTACGTTTATATATATAAAGAACATACTCCTGCAGATTACTCTATTGTAGTTTAAATTTAGATGAGCTGTCATTTAACAGAAACTGGTACCATTTGTCACATGCTGAAAATTAATGTGTATTAATTGTTCACTTATATATCTATAGACAGTTTCCCCATAACAGTTCTTAACAGTGATTTGACTTAAATTTTTTTTTGTCTGTTTAAAAATGAATAATTTTAGAAAGATATTTTAATTTTTTAAAAGAGTACTAATCCTGTCAAATATATTAATTATGTTCAAATGTGTATGGCTTATGCAGTTTAATGTAGCCTGATTTTTCTCTCCTAGTCCTTCATACCTTCTGCTGTGCAATATGACTCATATTGAAATGCTGCTGAAAAGGTAGGGTTTGTGGAATTTGCAGGTCTAGATAGCGGGTGTGATCTTTTACAGGAATTCATAAAATCAAATTTGAAGTATAGATAAGTTCAGAGGAGGTTTATAAACTTCACCATTAAAATGGCAAGTTCCAGTACAAGACTGCTTCTATTGCTAAGAAGCAGTTGTCTAAACATTTATGAATTGTTTTCATCTTGTATTGTGATACTATTTTTAGAAACTTTATCTGCAAATGTAAAGTCAGTGGTTTAAATGCACACAGAATAATTAGAGTGTATACTTACTTGCACTTCTATAGGCATTATTATTAATGGCAACTACTGTGAAAATACTTACTTGAATGTATTCTGACATGATATGCAAAATGATTAAAGGTCAGGCTTTGTAAATGCAGCCCAGCTTTTCTGTATACTGTGATTATTTCACCTTCCATTAGCAGAGTGTTACCAAATAGCCTCTGGCACTGCTATGGAAGGCAGGTTTCCCCTTCTGACTGCTTACCATTGCATTTTCTTTGGTAGTTAATGTC
Source organism: Notiomystis cincta (assembly GCA_013398075.1). NCBI lineage: Eukaryota > Metazoa > Chordata > Aves > Passeriformes > Notiomystidae > Notiomystis > Notiomystis cincta. The sequence continues at coordinate 321,567 of VZRX01008758.1, read as the reverse complement.
TCAGTACCTGTGAGAGATGACACTGCTTTTGAGCACAGATAAATACTGAGGGGAAAAAAGTAATTTTTGACTGAAGAGATGAGTCTAATGTTCAACTTCTCATCAGCGAGTTTATTCTAAAAGTCTTTGAGAAGAGTAACAAAGATTCTGTAGTTAGAAAATAAAATGAAAATTGTTGAGGGACAAGTTCTTGTTGACCTCTGTTCTACTATTTCTTCAGATATATCAACTTCTTAATTAAAACTTAAATTTTATTTTTTTTCTAGAACAGAAGAATCTGTATTATCCAAAGGACTTGTAAGTTGTTTTTTTAATTAAATTTTTAGTGTTAGAATTTTTTTTTCAAGTAAGTAAAGTAAAACTTTTGGTTCCCTTTCTAAGAGAGGTGTAACTGATAGTTCAGATAATAGTTCCAGAAATATTTTGAGGCTTAATTAAGTATTCTTCAGTCTTACAAATACCTGTATTTATTGAACTTTACAGTCCTGCATAAATGTTTAAATTACAGCTATCACTTTTAATTGCAGCTGCTTGGAACTTGAAATATCTGAATGAGTATTTATGAGCAAGGCTGTTGTAGCCTTGAAATGTTAAGCTGATAGATTAATGTCCTGTATATGCGCACACTGTTGGCATCTTTCTATTCTTTTCCCCACCTGCAGGATCTGTTTGAGAGCTGTTTATTGAGAATGGAAGATAACAGCCTTCTCCATCACTATTTAGAATTCAGAGACTTTGTTAATGTACCTCAGGTAATAAGAAACAATGCACAGAAGTCTTCAAAGTCTGATTAGAAATAATACCTAGCTGTCCTCTAGGTGTTTGAGAGAAGGCATTTTACTGGACCTTTGTACACCTGTGCTGTGTCCTGAAACCTTCAGTGTCTTGCTATACAGAACTGATTGTCTTTCCTACCTGCTGCAGCATGAAGTTTCAGTGACAAAATACACCCAGTGTTTGTACAAGTCACTGAAGCAGGTGGGCACAGATCTCAGTTGAAAGGTGGTGCTTGCTCGTTTTTGTCTCCTCCTTGCTGATCTGCTGCTTGGCTACATTTTCTCTGGAACCAACAGGACAAGAACAGTGTTGTGTGTATCAGCCCTGGGATTTTGACCACTGAAGCAAGCATGAATTTCTTCAATGAGAATCTTCCATAATCACCTGGATGTTCTCAAGTGTGCTGGGGGGGTTTTTGTTTGGTTTGTTTCTTTAAAGTCTTGAGTAGATTTTAGTCAGTGTGATGTAATGTGATGATCTGTATGTAATCATAAATTGTATTTCCTTTTTCTAACTGCAGGATTTGGTGAAAATTATGACCCTTTGTCCCATGGAGCATATGGTATGTTAAGTGGCCTACAGAATCAGTTAAATGCTGAATTAATTTTTTTAGAGTTCATCTGATAAACATCTCTGTTTTCTTTAGAGAAAGAAGAGTTTAAATATTTTGCAGTTGTTCATAGACAAGTTTGATACAGAGGGAAAATACACATTATGCAGGTATGCATCCAAATTACTGTGGATTGTGTAATATCAGCCCTAGTGCAGATTAATTGCATAGATACAATGATTTCTGTCAGAATTTTCATCTGATAAGCCACATTAATTTTCTATGTTAATTTTTTGATAAAAAATGAACTTGAATTGCCATGTAAAATTAGCTGTCATATGTAAGCCACTGTTTAAAGGTTACACAGTCATACTGTTTTTCTGTGATAAAACTCCCACTTTAGTGAATGTTATCTAAGTTTTGAGCTAACTCTATGGGCAGTTTTAAAGAGATAATATCTCTGTTTTGTTTTTTTGAAGGTGTTTACTGAAGACAAGTAACCATGCTGGTGTGGAAGGATATGTTATTAAAAATATAAAAGATCAGATTCACTTAGCATTAACGGTGAGGCTGTTACCAATAAAAACCACATTGCCTTCTCAAAATTATATCACTGTGAGGTTCAGAAAATGTCTACATCTTAAACTTTGGATGATGCATTTTAAAAATCCACTTTGAAAAGAAACATAAGATTGAAAAATGTTGTTGAAAACATTACTTTGGCTTTTTCTGTCTATGCATACTTAGGTTATAATTTTACAGTTGTATTTTTAATTGCACTAACTGTATTTTTCTAAGAAGTTATTACCTTTTCTGTGCTTGAAAATACATTTCTTTCTTAAAGTGGAACTGCTCAGTATATTGTTTTATCCCCACAGTTCCTCAGTTTTTTAATATAATTCAAATATTGTCCAGATAGAATTATTAATTTTTTTTTTTGCTTTTCTGATGATAGTCAGCATTTTATTATGAGTGCTCTCCAAATGATAAATACATCAGGAAGGGCTGAGCTAGATCAAAGCCATTTAAATCTCATTTTTTATAATAATTTTTGCCAGAATGTTGGGAAAATTAATTAAAACGAAATGATTAACTTTTTATTATGCAGCTTCAGAATTCTCTTACTACATTTGTTTCATTTCTTTCCTGGCTGCCAAAAAGACAAATAATTTAAAGATTATGAAAAGGCTGGTTTGTGTACTTCACTCAGAGGTGATAAACACTGGAAAAAATGTTTTCTAATTGATTTTATTTTTACTTTTCTGTTTTATGCAAGTTATTGTTACGTTATTTAAAACCTAAATTTTGCATTCATCTGAACTTTTTGTTTGTTTTTTTTTTTTTTTTTCAGAAGGAATATGACAACATTTGGTTTACAGGACATCACCTGATCTCCCTTCTGGATTTAGTACTTTCACTTCCAGAAGGTGCTGAGACTGATCTTCTGCAAAACTCAGACAGGTGAGTTGTAATCACAGGTAAAAGCTTTTCTCCTTTCTTCATCATTTAGAAGACTTTAAACTACCTTACTACAATGATGTGTGCTGACATGTAACTAATGAGGTGACATCAATGTGTGTTAAGGTTTTGGAAGTAGAAATGGAAATTTAACCAGCTCTGCATAGAAGAATGTCACAATGCCAATACATTAATTTTTAACAATAAAAAAGGATGTCCTCCTCCATTCCCTGAGGATGGAAGACTTCAGATGTGAGATTACATAACTAATGGGTAAAGCATTATTTCTTCAGGAATGTATGGTTTGTCAGCTCTCTGCAGAAGCAGCTGGAGGAGTAAAGGCAATGTTGTCTTATGTGATACAGGGGAATAACAATTATCAGATGCAACTTACAGTGCAAGGCATTTTTGAAGCTGTTTCACAGATTGCTACTAGAAATCCAGTATCTCATGAGTAGGATTACAGATCCACCTAAACAATAAATAATTGCATTAAAAAATAAATGTCTCTGAAAAATCTCCTGTATATAGAGTAAGTCTTCCTATATGGTAAGTAATATGATGATGTTTGGGGTTATAAATCAGTGGGGAGATACTGTCCAGATGGTCACATACCTGCTTAAAAAATCCCAGAAGAATCATGTATAACCGTACTTGTTATCTGGAAAAAACAATAAATGATTTCTGCTCAAGAGTATGGTAATACAAAGGCAAAAAAAAAATTTTAAAAAGCCCACTCAAAAGTAAAAATTCAGTACAGTAATAAAAATTGTCACACTAGTTTCAAATCAACTTTGGATCACCAGTGATACATATTATAAATTCTGTGATAAGTTCTGTCTCTTGAGAGAACTCCCTTCCTCACAAGCACCAGCCTTCTCCAATCTGGTGATAGTTGCAGTTTTACTGCCAAGTGTGAACTGTTGTATGGACATCACTACTCACTGGTGCTCTAGGTGGAGCTATACTGCTCAACAGATGGGTGGTTGCTTTTTGTACAAATGGATACTCTTAGGATGTCTGGCTAATGGACAGTTAAAATTACTATCCTGGTAATAGGTGTGTGTGCTCTAGATTATAAACTGCATGTTTTTAATTCACAGGATTATGGCTTCACTAAATCTGCTGAGATACTTAGTCATTAAGGATTGTGAAAGTGATAATCAAGTAAGTACTATTTGATTTGAAAGTGAGAGGTGGATTCACATGAACACTGTTATCCTTGATTCAAAAAGCGTGGGGTTTGCATTTTTCTTTGCAGTGGTTAGTTCCCCAGAATGATGCTTTTATTAAGACATTAGGAAATATGTGGTATGGTCCTTTATTTTGATGAAATTGTTTACATACATCCTTTTACTCTGCCTGTTGAACTGTGATCTATGTCCACAAAACTAGAGTATGTCACCACAAAATCATGTACCCAAAAAGTATTCCCATATGAAAAAAATTGTTATTTTTGCTTATTTATTTGCTAGTATCCCTCAGACCTCCAACTGGATTTCTTTATAACAATAATAATACAATAATATAATTTTCTGGTTTCTAAAATACAGAAAAAAATTCTGATCTACTTTTAGACTAATTTGAGATCTAGGAATAAATTTTGTAAATGCCTAATAATGTTATTAATCTAAGTAGAGTAACAGTGAAATAACTTGTACTGATTGCCAAAACCTTAATGAAAATGAAAAGCAAAAATAGCTTTCAAGTGGGTGCATTTCTAATTTACTATTTATGTAATTAGTTAATACTGGTAGACTGTATCTGTTATATTTAAGGGGTGATTATTATTTAAGTACTCGTTATGGCCCAGTCAGTTGCATGTAAATACATAGCTATGTAAGAAAATTGTAAGAGAATTCCTCTTTTATTCTTAATGCAAAACTACACATAGTAGCACTCAGCTGCTCTGACAGTCCTGTCTAGTACCTGCAAAAAGAATGTCCATACAGTTTGAGGAAAAAAATAGCATCACATCTTCTGAAGATTTTCCCTTAAGTTTAGGCTCTGTCAGTTCTTCTTGACTTCCTCTCTGTCTCTCTTCAATAGTGCAAGTGAGGCAGAAAGAAAATGCCTCCTTTCATGTCAGTTCAGATATTTTGATTGCTGTGTAACAAGCATTTTCCTTAATCATGTTTAAAAATAAGTATTTTTCTAGAAAGTTCCTTATTTTGGCCACATTCTGATGGAAGTAATTACTGTTCTTATTCGAACAGCTAACTGTGTCATTTAGTATTAAAATCTGGTGAATTTTCCACTGTCATTAATGGACTTGCTGTATTTAACATTGAAAAATCTTTTTTTTTGTCCTTATTCCGCCCTTGGAGGATACTGCCTGAAGAAAGGGGTTGTAGAAATGGCTCCTATACCCTAAGGACACAAAGTCTGCTTTGTGTTTGTTTCCTTCTACAGCAGTTTGTAGCAAACCCAAGCTTATTTTCCTCTCTGTAACCCTGAACAGCCTTGTTTTTGAGGATCTTTTCCTTGCACCTATTGCTTCCTGAGTGCCATTATAGTAAACTGCTCCTTTCTACCCATGCCAGACTGGGGAGAATTTCATTGTCACTCTGGCTACTGTGCTGAAGGATGGGACAGTAGCATCCAGTAGCATTCCCACAATGCTTTTAAAGTGCAGTACAGACATTTGGGAAGCGTGGTACTTACCAGAACTTGCATTTGGCATCCGTGTTAATTCAGAAACCTTAATTTAAATATTTGTTTTGTTTTACTGCTGAATTATCTGAGAGGAGCCTACAACTGCCATTTACTTGCTGTAGAGATTCTAGCCTGAGAAAGGGCCTAGAACCAACACATCAAGATTCTTTTAGCTTTGCTTACAAGAACAAGGTGAAAATTTGTATTTCCACTGCTGTAGTTAGCAGCCTGTACATTAAGTCCTCCCTCCCTCTGTGCCCTTTTATTTTTTTAACTGCTTCATGGTCCAATCAACCAATAATGTAAGGGAGAGGAAGAGGAGTTTAAATACCCATCACAATGCTGTCCATGTTTAAATGCATGAGTCTGATTTTTTTGTTTCTCTTTTCCTCCCACCACAGAAGTGTATGTTATAAAAGTAGTCAAAAAACTTGTGCTCAAAAGCTTAGTACTGCAGTGCTTCATTAAAACTGTTTTGTAACCTTCTCTGTTCTCTTTGACTAGACTGGTGTATGGACCACACTTGGCAAGATAGAGCAGAATTTCTTAAAACCACTGCGTGTAGGACTCAATATGTCAAAAGCACATTATGAAGCAGAAATAAAAAATAAGAAAGAAAACAGAAAAGGTCAGTTTTTGTTGGTTTTTTTTTCTGTCTGTAGCTTTGTTCATATATAGAAACTTTGCTAATCCTTTGGAAATGAAGAACTGGTGAATGCTGCAGGTTTTATTTAACTGTTGACACTATTACAAACTTCAAATGCTTTATTCAGAATTTTCATAATTGATCAGAAAAATCTGAACTTGTTTATCTGTAATCACATTTGTAAATCTTGTGGAAACCTGATACAACTGTCACATGAAGACCTTCAGAGCTTGTTCTGCATTTATACTTTTGATTTTAATGTTACAAAGGAGCAACTAAGTCTCTCTGAATACATAACCTTTAGGTTTCATACCAGGTGTGGGGGGGTTAACAAGAGAATAAATAAGTCACAGTGCTCCCTAAAGCCTGAAGCATTACATTCATTTTTAATTTTTTTTTTTTTAAATCTGACACACAGAATCAGATTCTGCTCTGGGTTAAGCAAACACATTGCACTGGGCACAAGAGCTGTAGCTGCTTTAGGCAATCTCTCTGTGCGTCAGATCCTCTGCTCCTTGTGGTCTCCAGTATAATTAAGACAGCCCAAGGAATTTGTGTCTGCTACTAAAAATGTCAATACAGCTTTTTGCCCCTAGTCTTATCCTCTTTCTGTTGCAAACTGTGTTAGTATGAGGCAAAGAAGGGGATTTTTTTGTCAAGACAACCTGTGGATATCTTTCTAAAGGGAATCCTTCAAAATTAATCAGGAAGCTTTTTCTCAAATCCCTCTTACATTTCTCTAGCCTTCGACAAATTATAAAGAGATTTGAGTTTGGGAGAGAACATCTAACTTGTAACAATAAATGGTTTAGCTTTCTCCCCTAGTATATAATCTTTGTAAGCATTACATTGAATTTCAAATTTGTGGTCTGAATGTAAGAGGTCTTCCCCTTATTTTTCAGACCTGTCCTTGTAGCTTAGCCTGCTGCAAGTAAACCTGTCTGAAACAGAGAAGCCTGCAGCATTTTCTCAATAAAAGAAGTATTTAATGTCTGGATTCATTAAGTCAAGCTAAAGAACCTCCTTCTGTTGCCCTGGATGTGGAAATACTAAAAAAGTATTAAAACTGGACCAGATAACATTTTACTTTTCCTTTAAAGGAGCATGTGAGCTCTATAAAAATGGTTTCAGTTACAGATCTTTCCTGTTTAGTAATGTAGGCAAGTGTAAAGATATCATCCAACTCCAACTGTTTTCCTCTTAATGTTCAACACCCTGTCATGTGTTTCAGAAATCCCTAGATTTCTGTTCTTAACAATTACTGTCGTGAAATGCTGATATTTTAAATATTCTTTAATTCTAAGAGTTATGTTGGTTGTTTTCTTCTGCAGAGGCACACAGTTCTAATACAGTCTGCTCTGTAACTGTTAGTGGGGAAAAGATGCCTGCCATGACTACTGGAATGCAGCTTCAAGTGAGTTTGCACTTCCCTTCAGTCACTCAGAAGTACTGACTTTTTTTGTCAATGTGGAGACAAAAGTAAATGTAAAATGGGTAAAAAAATCTAACAAAAGTAACACTCATCTTTCTTGTCATTTCAGGTTTTACACTCAGCTCTCTTCACATTTGATTTAATAGAAAGTGTTCTAGCTCGAGTAGAAGAACTCATTGAAGTGAAAACAAAAGCTGTAATGGATGAAAATAGTTCAGTCAGCTGATGTGTTTGAATTAACATACTCCTTACAAGATTATTTGGACTATCAGACTTCAGTTCCAAGGGAGGCTGCCTCCCCTTTAAAGAGCAATTTAGAGTGGCCTCCAGAAGAATTACAGATGCTGCTCTTCATAAGTCTTGTTGCTGTACTTTTAAAAATTTTTTTTTGCTCTTGTTGCATGTGATTTGCAGATATGATGTATCTACTCCTCTTCAGAATCTGATGCTTTTTCTTAAGTTCAGAAACTAAAAACAAAGCAGGAGTGTGTTCTTCTCCATGGCATTTTTTTTTTTTTTAATTTTCAGAATTTGTTAGGTAATAGTTGCTGACTCATGTTGTGAATTACGAAGATTTTTATCAAGTGACTGAAGAACTATTAATTAAAAAGCCCTGTTTAAGCATAAGATATTTTTATTAGCACATTTTAATGTTGACAAACAAGCTTCTCTAATTGCAGACAGGACTGCAAGGTACAGATAGATAACAGTATAGAATATCCTCTCTATAAATAGTAAAAACTGTGGCAAAGGAAACCAGGTTTAAAGAAAAACACATCAACTTTGAGCCAAATAAGATATTAAAACTTAGTAACAGAACAGATAATAACACTTGTATTTAAGAAACAGTGTAAGGTTGCATACTTGCAGCTTCTGTTTTTAGGGATACCTGTATTTTGGAATTGTTCTGATCATCCTTATCTTTAATCATACAGTTTTCCTTAAGATACAGTAAATGTTCTGGGGAATTATTTGTAAACAGATGAGCCTCTAAGTTCAAAACCAAGTTGAAAATAAGGATGACTTTTCTATAGTGCAGCTAAACCACTTTTTCCCCCCCTAGAAAGCACATTTGGTATCCAGTATGCTATTTTTCACTGTATAGTTATTTAATATGAATTTTCATTCCAAATACATATGTTGTATGTAGTCTTCTGAAATGTAACTATATTTTTTAAGAACATTCTCTATTTTGTTTAAAATGTAGCCACTCTATTTATGAATAAAAAACCAAATACTAAGTTAATTGCAGTGCGATTGGTACTCCTGAAGCATCTTCCAAACTGGACTTTTTTCTATTATTTGGGCTTTGGTCATTTCCATTTTGCAACAAGTATCATCTGCTTGTGGCTTGGAAGTTCTCTTAGAGAAAAGAAAAATATTGTAAGTAGAACACAGTTACGTAGGCAATAGAATATTCAACATTTTATTTTTTCAATAGTAGAAATGCAAAATTATTCAGCAGTGAAATTTGAATTGTGTGTTCTGAAGTAGGTGTTCAGGAATGCTGTACACAGAGGTGATAGTATTTCAACAGGAGTTAACAGTAAATGAAGACATCCTAATTTAACAATAATTAATAGAAACCAAATGAGCTCTTAACTATCTGTTTTCTTAGATGCTATTATGAGGTATTAAGTTACCTTTAACCATAGTTTAAAGACTCAGCTAATTACATCAGAGTACCAGTCCTACCTTAGTGTATTAATGGATTGTGGTCAGTATAACCCAAAAAGTTCCATTAAGGAAAACCAAATATTTTATAGTTCTTGCCTTTTCCTGAGTAATACACTAATATTTTTAAGTGTATGCAACTGGACTCACCTTAGCCATAGTTAGCATTAATTTAACAGTTTCAGCAGGATTATGAACTGGTATGACACGTAAATTGCTGCCCAGGAATCTGCACATCAAAATAAATAAGGATACTCTTAGAATAGCTGTTTTACTGTGATGCCATAAAACTCAAACAGCATTCCCACATGATGCAAACAGCTTTTTAGTGTGCAGTTTTACTTACAGAGAAGACTGCTTTTATCTTGGAAGGCAAGTGCAGCATTCATGCTGTTTGTAAAGCCATCTGTCCCATTTCTGTACCACTTATTTAGGTGGGATTTGGAAGGGCTCATTTCTTTATCTAGGTCTCTCCAACAGTCAATCAGCACTTCTTAAGCATGTGTACATTCAGAGAGAGCTAAACCCTCTTCTGTGATATTGCTGAAGACTCTTCTCAGTGGCAGTAAAAAATACTTGGGTTGTTTTTATGGCTTTTGAAGAACACGGCAAAGTATCTAAAAATACTGTGCTAAAAATACTTCAGAATTTGAACTAAATCTTTGTAGTGTACTATAAATAAACCAACCTGTATTCCAAGCACGATTAAGGTAATGGGATAATTCCACTACTTTCATGTAAGGACTTGTTCACTCAATCTTTTAGCCTGAAATTAATGCTTTCTATAAATAGTGTTATTCATATGCATTCATTCTTGAGAATGGGATCTGAAGATTTAAAATAGCAGCATGAGTTGTCATTCAGTGAGGTTATGGAAGAGAGACATCAAAGCTCAGGCAAGCACAGACCCTCCCTAAGAACTGCACCTTAAGTGTGTTGTGACAATGACAATGTTACCTTTGCTGCTCTTTTCTGTTGTAGAGCTAAAACAGGAGAGGGACTTCACAACAAAGAATGAGGAATTTAAATAACCCAAATGAATTAAAATAATGCAGATGAAGTGCCCAGCTGCTCAGTTGCACAGTCCCCTGTGCCCTCCCCTTGTGCCTGCCACCTGTTCTTCCCTGCAATCTGTCTGATGACTTGGACTCATTCACATTAAGACCTCCTGCTGGTGAGGTATCTCATCTGAACTTGTCTGCCCTTGCTTCTAATTAGCAAAAATAAGTGTTACAGGCTCTGTCCTTCTCTAAGCATAGGCACTCAGGTCCCTGTTGAGTTTTGCTAAAATGTGATGTAGGAACAAGGGCTGGATTTATATTTAGAGATTAGGGAAATAAATTGATGCAATTTTGCTAATAGTAGAATGGGCTAAACAAAGCATGAATGAACAGAGTGCAGCAAAGAAAGAATTACATGTACTTATGTAGATCCATGAAAATGTGTTTCTATAAATAGTTTTGCTTCCAGTAATAGCAGGTCTAAATTTAGTGTTATTAATTTAACTGATGGACAGAATACTGGGTGTTTGAACACATCTGACCTTTCCTCCAAGGTGTTTAAAATGTAACATACAGATGTGCTGAGGTTATTAGTGAAATGCTCGTTAAAGCTGTGATGATAAACACTACTTTTCTCCCATTTCCCCTATGCTATACACAACCCTACATAAAGTGTTCATGTTGTGAATGAGAATCCAGTAATTTTCTTGTTAACAATAATAAAAAATAATGCTTTCCCAACTGCAGCAAACCATAGAGAAGCAGAAAGAAGCAGTAATAGAAGACAACCTGACAATACTAAGAGGCTTTTTTTAAACAAATCTACCAGGTGGCTTGTAGTTTCAAATAAAATGCACAAGTTTCAACCTCACCAGGAGAAGTTCAGTCAGTGATTTACAAACCATAGCAGAACTTCAAGCTGCCAGGTAGTAAAAAAAGCACATGCATTTATATATATATATATATATATATATGTTTATATATGTAATTGTGTCTTGTCAACATCAATTTGATATTGCTTGCAATGACAAAACGTTTTTTATTTTAATAAAATAACTGACTTGCCAAATGGAATACAGTTCCCAAACACACAGTTTAGTGATTAGCACATGCACAAAACCTGCTATACAAAACCACAAAGTAGACTGAGAATTAGTATTGCCATCAGCTGAATGACATGGTCCTGCTGAATGGTGGCTGAACTTTTAAGACCTCTCATGAAAATTTACAGCATTTTCACAAATGGGTAATTTCTTACATTTCATCTCATGCACTCTTTTATTCATCAGCATTTGGCAGTATGCCCAGGATTTAATGAAACTGGTGCTGGTTACCTCAAGGAGGTAAAGATCAAAGACTTCATTATAATAGTCACTTCTTTGAGGCCAAGAGTGACAACCAACTGCAGTTAGGGCTACTGTACCTACAAGAAAATAGTTCTGACTACAAGCATGGAGCATAATCAGGTGGCTGTTGTCAGCAGGTATGTATTAAAATATGCAAGTTTTCAGACTTCATTAGAAATCATGGATAAAAGTTTTAAACAAACCAGATTTAATGTTTTATACTTTCGGTGTAAAATAACATTGATTATTTAATTGTTCTAGCACAATGTAATAGACACTGTTCCAAGTAAACATTTTAAAAGCTGGTAAAAAATCTGCACTTTACAGCAAAGCTTTTTCTCATGATGTAAACTTGCCTGTTGTGTTTTGAAAATAACCATGAAAATATGGTTACAAAGCTAAGGAAATAGTCTAATTTTTCCATTTGAGAGAAAACTAAAAATAATTGTATTACATAGCCCTAAAATGATTGAAAGGAATCTTATTTGCTGTGTTTTGAGGAACATCCTCTTTTGTTACCTATAATATGTCAGATTGATTAACTTGGTATTCTTTTTATTTGCTATTAATAAACAAATGCTTTAAATATTTTAATTTTTTTACAGTGCATTAGTATAATAAAATTTGTGTATTCCTGAAAATAATTCACAAAGAGTAAGGTTGGAAGGGACCACAGTGTCAACTCCAACCTCCCTACTCAGGCAGGGTCAACCTAGAGCACACTGCACAGGATTGCATCCAGATGGTTCTGGAATATGTCCAGTGAGGGAGCCTCAGCAACCTCTGGGCAATCTGTTCCAGTGCACAGTCACCCTCACAGTAAAGATGTTCTTCCTCATATTCAGGTGAAATTTCCTGTGCATCAGTTTCTGTCTATTGCCTCTTGTCCTGTTTATTCCCAAAATAATCTTTTCAAATCCAAGACTGCTATTTCATTTCTTCTTAGCAATATAAGGTTCAGTTTGATGCTGAAATCATACCTCCTCTGTATCCTGAACATGACACTCCATTCTTCTGGTCCATGAAGAGCAGCTGACAAAACCAAAAAGCTGTTCCGATGAATGTTTATGAACTTCTGAATTCTTTTGGAAAACTCTTCTTCCCCTGTCCTAACCAAGTCTTGAGTGTCTGACAGCATAAAGGCAATACCTGTTGAGGAAGCCACTGTAAATGTACAGGTCATGGCAATAACGGCATTAAGTCCTCACCCCAAACTGGGAAGCACAATTCTTGACTCAACCATTAGTTTAAAGTGCAGTGGAACAGAACATGAATGAATTTCCACATCTCTGGCAGGGAGATTTGGCCAGTGATGACTAATAATCTTAAGATAAAACTACAACTATCTCAGGTTGTTTTTCTACCATAACTTCAGAAAACCACCAACTATTCAATCCACTCAAAGCAGACACATCTGAATGCCTTTGAGAGCACATGCTTCAGGAACAAGCAGCTGCTATAGTGGAATGAGTTTGGGGCAAATGCAAAGCTCAAGAAGTCCTGTTTCTAAATGAAAGAAACAGTTGTAAAATCTTAAAAGTTAGCTAAACTGTCTACCATGAAAAATTAAACTATAGCTCTGTCAACTTAAGTTGTTCTGAAAGGGAAAGTTAAGAAAGCTGAAGTTTAGGAGGCTTAAAAACCAAGCATACAAAAGTCTTATCTCAATGTGTGCTAGTTCTTAAAGTTCAGGAAAACTGAAGTATCTCATCTACATGTCTAGAATATCTGTTCTAAAAAAGGAAAACCAGCTATGTCATGTTTACAGTTTCAATGATTTCCTAATCAAATCCACTTAAATAATCCTTTCCTCACCTCCTCTGCTACCACCAGCTGTGCAAATTCAACTTGGAAGTTGAAAGCCAAGGATGTTGGTTCACTCCTACATTTACAGCCACATATACTAAAGATGATGGCAGCCTACATGCTAGTGGCATTTAGCACGTTTGCTCAGTTATAACACAAATTCACTGAACAGTGCAGCTGATGATCACCAAATCTCATGTAGCTGTTCTATAATACGTCAAAAAAAAAAGTGTTTAATCCCCAACATTCTCTGTTTCATTCTCTGATTTACATAGAATCATAGCACAGCTCCTTCCACTACTGCACAACGTCCCAACAAGGCAGATTTTATTCAGTTTATTGTAGCCCACAACAGGGCCTGACTTTGTACTTCTTTGGATTTTATGATTTAACAGCATAAACTTTAAAGTACTTTACCAGAAAGAGGAAAAATCACAGATCCAGTTTCTACTGATTCTGAATATCGAACTCGGTGTTGTTGCCTCTGCAGAACTGTAGAAATTTCATGATCCTAAATAAATTTTAAAAGGTTATTTTGAAAAGTTTTCAGCGAACAAGTTAGAAATATTCTTAAAGCATCAGCTGAACCGCTATAGGTAGACCTTTAACACTGTTGCTCAAAAAAATATTTTTATTCCACTTAAAATTAAAAAAGGTACTAAAATGTTAAGCATGATCAATTAAGGAAATTTTGAAGTATTTGACTGGAAGTTACAAAGACTGAATAACAATTCTGTATGTGTTCAGTTTGTCTCAGGAAACTCTTGCATAATGCATAAAGAAGCTCATTTTACAGTCTGTTTTGGTAAGATGTGCTAAAGGAGGATTTGCAGAAGTGAGGATCATACACAGTGTGTTTCCATGACTCTGGTTAATTAGGCTGCATTATTTTCACAGATGTCAGCATCTCAGCTGGAAAATCGTTTAGAAGTTCTGTATGGGACATGATTTTCCTTAAAGCTTTTTGACAGAATGCAATCCACACAGGAAAACTAGAACATTGCACTATGCAGCATAATCATCTACAGAATGGGATGTGTTTGGATGTATTTTTCAGCCTGCAAAATGCATTTCTGCAGTAGGTTCCACAAAAGCTGCACAAACACACATCTATTTAAAAGGTTAAATCACTGAACCTTTCCTAGCTAATAACATGTTCTTTAACCTACCCATTCAAAACACAGCCAGCCTGCTTATACAGTGAAGTGCCATGATTTAGTGGAAGAGTACAACGAAATCTGGATTTTCTGTTGAACCGTGAAGGAGACAGTAACCAGAAATGTCACGCTTTCAATTGGTCTGGAAAGGGAACACTCCGTGGCAACTGCTTGTAAGGTATAGCTACATTTTGGAAAAAAATCTCAAAGCCACTGCTGAATTATTTAATGTACAATAAATAACAGCCATATGGAAATGATAGCTCATAACCAAAACTGATACAGAAAAGCCATCTTGGATTTGTACTCATTTCTCTCTGTCGCTTTGCTTATGGGGAGCCCTTACTAACAGCAATAGTTTTGAGTAGAGCTGGGGGTAGGAGTGAATTATGCTGGTACAGCTGATGAAATCACTGCCATCCATTACCTCTCACCATATTATGGCACAAACACACACAATTTGCAGGCTGTAAATTCCAAAATGAGCAGGTGAGTTAAGTATAGGCTTTAAACTGAACTGATTCAGGAATTACTTCAACAGGGTTCACCCATTTACACAGCGGAGACAGGGTGATACCCTTGTCAGCCAAGCAAGCTAAGATAGCCCTGCTTGTGAATCAAAGCTCTCTTGCCTCTAAATTCTCTCCAGCTGGCATGAAATTGGCCTCAGCTGCAGAAGCTAATTACCAGCTGCTTGACATACCCTTTCACTTTACTGGGGAACGGAATCAAGGCTTCTGGTGTTAACAGATAAAAATATATATTAATATCTGTAAGACTCAATATTTAAAACTGAATTATGTACTTACTAATTGTCTACCCCCATGTTGATACTGTATAGGAAAAAATAAAGTATTTAGGGAGAAATTCAGAAAATTCAGCAACATTTCTGATAGAATTATTTATAGAGGAAACTGAAAGAGGCATCAGTGCAGTGCAAAAACGATGAGTCAGGAGAAAAATCCTAAAGCAGTGTAACTCAGAATAGCAGGTGGCAAGAATACTAAATAGATATGGAAGTAGCTAGGAGAAAATACAGATACATGCAAAAAGAACCAGTATTCTAACAGAAGCAGCTTCAGACTAATATCCATTTCATCCTCAAAAAACTATTCATTGACACTGAATAAAATATTTCCATATACACAATACAGGAAATGCTTCTTTCAGCATCTAATGAGTCAGATGCTGGTCTTGACAAGCAATATCCTACCTGCAGAGCCGTGCTTATAATGACCGTCGTTATCCACCTCGTCTGCTCCTGCCTGCAACTTTCTGTCATAGCTGAAATTAATAGCTCTGCAGCGAGATCTCAGGTGCCACTTCTGAAAAGTTTGGGAAAAGAGAGACGACAAATATTTCCTTCCACTTAACGAGGTGAGATGTTTAAAGCACAGGGCCACATTAAAAAGCTGATATAAACCCAGCGGAGCGGCCAGCAGGAGCGAGAGGCAGCCCGGAGCCTGGGCCTGGAGGTTCCCCTTAACCTTTGTGCCAGCTGCCCCCAGAGCCAGCGGCACCCGGGCCCTTCCCGTCCTAACACCTGTCCCGGGCCGGGCTGGATCCCCCGGCGCCTCCAGAGGGCGGGAAAGCGGGAGCCCGGCGGCGGGAAGGGCGCGCGACCGCCCTCACCCTCAGCCCTCAGCCTCAGCCCTCAGCCCTCAGCCTCAGCCCTCAGCCCTCAGCCTCAGCCCTCAGGAGGAGCCGCGCGGCGCTGGGACCGAGACTCGAGGGAACGTTCTTAATGGCGGCGAATTCTGCAGCTCTTTCTGGGAAGGACAGGCCGAGTTGTTTTCTATACAAGTAACACAAACACAGCGGTTGCACAGAACAAAAATGCGAAAGCAAGAGACGGCACCGCTTTCAGTGAAAAATAAATACGGAGTGTGTTGAAGCTTCTTTTTTAATCACGTAAGAGGAAACAATGCTTCCACACGGTCAAGAAGAGCTGAGATGCTGAGACATTAAAAGCACTGGTATCCAGCTCTACTCCTCACCCAGGCAGCAGTCTAGCTTCTCACACTACCTTCTGAAAATGGTATTTTTACCAACAATCAGGGATTTGGGGAAAAGATTTTTCTTTTTAAACATTCTTAGGGCATTTTAGTATAGAAGAAACTAATCTAACATATATATATATTAAAAATATATACATTTATATAGCAAATTGTTTCGATTGCATAGAAATAGTTAGACACTGTAATAATTTAAAAACTAATTTTCTCCTTTTTGTTCTAGATGAGACATGGATTCACATCTGATTTCCCTCTCCTGTTGGTCAAATGCACTCAAGTTAGATTGAGTATGCAAGAGTATGGAAGTGTCATGCTACGTTACATAGTAAGTAAAATATTTCTAATACTGAGTTTTTGAGGTTTTGTGGAGTATAAATGTGAAAGTCAGCAAATTAAAGGAAAATAACAGATGTATTGGGTATTCTAACTATAGTGTTCTGGAGAGCAGTGACAAAACCCACAAACTGAAATCGTGTCCTTTAACACAGTGGAACCATGTCCTCTGCATACAGAAATGACTTAAGAGACTTAAGAACAAAAGGAATTACTTTAAAGTACAGTTATAAAATAATAGAGCAATTTTATGATGAGGACTGATGATCCTGCTCACATCTGTCAAAACGAATTTTGAATTTATGCACACAAACGAGTTTGTTTCAGTACTAGAGAAATCCCAGGGGTAAAGAGTAGGAACTGTTTTGTTTGTAAGGGTTATACTTGGTCTATAACACTGCAGTGTATCTGAATTCACATGTTTAATATGTACATGCATTAATTGAATAACAACTATTCAGATAGAAAAAAAAAAAAGGAATAGAATGAAAGAAAGAATGATTCCCAGGGCAAACATCTTTAACAGGTGAGTAGATTTCAGTTTCTTTCAGTGTAATACTGTTAGAGATGGGCAGTATATAAAAGAAAGGGTAAATTATTACATTTAAAAAATTGTAATTACAAAGAAATACAAATACTGGCTTTAGGCTCCTGGGATATTAGCAGATACCTTTTTTCCCTTACTGTGCATGAAGCTGGACACCCCCAAACTCAGAATATCACTTGAGAAGCATCAAAGTACAATGATGGATAAGTGTGGGACAGTGAGAAAAATCCAACCCTTATCAGAAAATGCTTCCTGTCAGTATTTTGACTCCAGTTGCTACACATCTACTCGTGTAAATTATGTGTCTTAATTACAGTTGGCAAATATTTATACCAGAAACTCAATATATGTCTGCTTGTTCCTTATATTTGACAGTAGTTGGTATTTGAAATAAAAGTACGACTCTTTCTGAAAGAGACAGAAGGTTCTGAGCAGGATGGACCCCAGACCCTGCACTGTGTCCTGTGTAAGAGCTGCCCTGGCCTAGTGCTTGTCTGGTACAAGTCTGATGCAATGGGACATGCTGAGCCCCTGGGACTCTGCCCAGGGGACAGTTCTGGTAGGGATTTGTTCTGCAATACCATTTAAGTATTCACATGACTTGGCTTTCTGGTTTTTTGAGCCTGAATGTCAGAACACTAATTAAGTAGAGCTGGGACTCAAAGAAAATAGGTTTTTCTGAACTGTGTGTTCTTCAGAGCATTTGTCTCCACAGCAGTTTCCTTTCCCAAAAGGGACTTTTGAGGGTCCCTGTGCTATCTGATGAGCTGAAGTGATTTTCCCACTTAGTGTTATCTCTGCTGTGACAGTTCCTGACATTTGGCTAGTCTTAGCTTTAACTCCCAGAAGCATTTCTTCCTACCTACCTACATGGTGCATTTCACATACAGGTGAAAGTGCCAGAGAAAGACACAGGGCTGTGTCTGGCAGCATATCAAATATTTCCTGGAAGCAAAGTACAGAACCCCACTTAGGCAAGAATAGAAAGATCTTGAGATGAGAACTCCCCTATGATGAAGATAATGGCATAAGCATTTGAATGAATAACTAATTTATGACAAGGCAAAATGTATCATCAAATTAGTGTTTCTCTATGCTCTCCTGGCCCATATCCTGTATGTCCTACATGAGCAACATTGTTTGATTTTGTAGGGCTGTTACAAAGGTATCTTCCTCTCTATGTATTTTTATATGAAAACGCATTGTTGTTCTTCATACATGTATCACCTGTCCTGTTCTCTGATGACACAATCAAAGAAAAATCAGTATTTTCCTTTTAAAGGAGAAAAAGGAGTGAAGGTTCACTAAACAGATGGAAAAGGAGCATTTGCCATTTACAGAGCACAAATAAAAATTAATGTCAGCGGTCCACAAGTTGAATGAAGTACAGTGACTCAGCATTTAACTTACACAAAGGATTTATTATTTTCTGTCATACAGAAATCAACTAAGAACCTTCAGTATGTAGCATGGGGAAGAAAGGTTGTGGGACTATGCAACCATACAGATATTCTGGAAACAGAACACCATGTTGACAAGGAGTCATTTCAGTTAGTTAGGCCCCAGCTCGTTATCTGAGTCTGGAAACCAGGCGGGTGGGAAACATGCAAGCGTTCGGTTCGAGAGCTTAACACCCTCCCCTCCCCTCCCCAAGACTGAGTGGTCAGAATACTCTAGGACCATCATGGACTACAGGTCGTGACTCAAACTTTTCTTCATGTGCATCCCATTATAGATATATTGGATTAATCTTGGTTACTAGAACATGATAATCCAGAAAATAGAGATTGAAGGTTGTTTTTTCTGCAGATACAGGAGGACATTTTGTTACAGGTAGGAAGTTTGACTTGGAGGTGGGTCTCGTGTTTGTGGATTTTACCTCGTTCTGTGAAGGTCACGGAAAGTTTTTACCTTATCTGCACTGAATCTGGCATGAACACAGGTTTTGTCCTATCTGAATTGATCTTAAGCACACTGATGTAACTCTACTGGCAGGGTGTCATGCCCCACTCAAAAGGGGATTATTAAAAAAGAAAAGTGAAGAACGATAGTGATTTCATTAAGCAGAACTGTAAGAAAATTGTAAAAATTCCTACATAAGGATTGCATAAATGAGGATATTGTAGGTTTAAGTAAGTTGGTGATATCAGTTTCAAAAGTCTTTAATACATTTAGGGTACATGGGCCAAATTTTTACTCCAGTCTGTCTGCCCAGACACTTAAATAAAGTGATCTTTATAAATGTACATCTGATACCAGTCATACTAACTTCAGTGGAAGCTGAGAAAAAGCAGTCACTGTCAGCTGAGTGCATAAACACAAAGTATGATGGACTACCTGTGTAATTGGGCTGAGTCCCAAATTTGTGCATGTGAACCTCTGTTCAGGTTCACCAGAATACCCACTCTAATCCATTTAACAGTCATCATTTGTAAGTATACAAACCCTATTTTGACCATCAGTGTCCTTATTAAATGTATCCAGTTACTAAGTTATAGTTAGCCCCTCCAGATACTGAGGTCTGAGTTATTGAAGACATGTATTCATATTTTACTGTGCAATAGCAAAAGGACTTTAGTTGCATGTAATGCAAAAAGTTAGATTTCTTAGGACTTTGATTGCTCTAACTGGACAGTCTTCTGAGCAATTAATTAGGGAGAACAGGGAAGCAACTTAATGGAATTCCATTATTAATTATTTCATACTTTAACTGCATCCAGATGGTTCATCAGGATTAGAACCTCATTAAGTTGAGTACCGTATAAAAACACAAGTATGCACAGTGCCTGCCCCCAGTGTCAGCTCCATTACCCTCTCTGAAAAGAGAATGCTAAGCTGAAAGCCAATCTGCAGATGTGGCTGTGGATTCACTTCTGTGTTTGCAGGACTGTGGCATAATGGAGTGCACAGTGCAGACTGCAAAGCGAAGTATGAAAGGAAGGTCAAATGCAGGAAATAAACAGCTGTGTGGGCAAGCCTGCTCTCTAGAGCTTCTTCTGGTTTTAGTTACCAAATGTAAAAAACCAAAGAAATTACCAAACTCAGTATTTTTCCCCAGTTGATATCTAGTTTTTAGATAAATCACTTTCCTCTGTTACAGGTTTAGTTTCCTTAAACACACAGTAGTTGTCAGTAGGAAAAAGCTAGGTTTTAAATTAGCTAAGGAAGACATTTGAGCTGTAATTTTTTACAGAGTTGAACATTAAAGCTTATTTTTAAAAAAATACCACATTTAGCTTTTGTTCAAGAGAGAAAGATGAAAATCAATATGGATTTTCTGCACGAGATGAAAGCTTCTAATTATACTGGATTTCAGATCTAAAAGCCTATTTCCAGAGAATTAGCTGTTGTAATAAAGCTGCAATACTTCTCATTTTATCTCTTGTCCTCAGTTCCTGTGTAGTCCTGGCAAGAACGTCATCCATCAATGTACAAATGTTAAATCACCCCAGTCATGAAATATTAACAGAATGCATACAATTATGATTCCTAAATTGAAGTCTTTCTAGCTGTAATTTGTCATACCTACAATTGTACAATGTTATTAGTAGAGTAAAACTAGAAAACTACGAAATAGATATATTGGAAAAATAGCATTTCTAGTACATGCATTAATACAGGCAAGTCCTGAACCTGATTCCACTGAGGTCAACAGGAGGGTTTTTTTGACATTAGTGAAAGCAAAATAATGAATTCCTACATGTCTTGGTTCTGAGCAACAGATGAACAACATAAGAGCAATTCCTAATTCCTTCATGCAAAGGTTTAGGTTTTCTGGAGCAAAGTAGAACAAGCATGCTACTTATTATTTTCCAGATGGCAATAATATATATTGAAATATATATAAAATAGTCTCCTACAATCTGCACCTAGAACAGGTATGTGATTTTTTTTAACATATTCCCTGAAACAAACTGATAGACAATGCTAGGGGAACACATCCTAGGGACAGTCTTTATGAGAAACATGAGACGTTCTCTTGCCCTAGTTCTTCCAAAAAATAAAATTTGCAAACTCAAAAATTGAGCATAATTTTGAAATAAATTAAAACTTTAAAATGTGTGGAATAAGATTATTTCAGTTCAGTCATGTATCATCCAGAACTTAAAAATGTTGCAAGCTAGCCATATTTCTTGTACTTAATTATTAATATTTTCCAACAACACCAAAAGTATAACGAGAATAGTTTAATCTCAAATATCTGTTTCCCACGAGCATCATGTTTTTGCCTGCTAACTTTATTATCATTTTATCTGCTATGGATGTTGATGAGGCCATAACAACCTGATTGAACTTTGATGTAACCCCTGCTTTTAGTAGGAGGTTGGACTACAGACCTTTAAAAGTCACTTCAAGCCTCCATTTTCCTGTATTTATATGATTTTTCTGCAATTTTTCTGTAATTCTGTGATTCTAGAAGAAGTTTTTCTAAGGAAAAAATTTACAGATTTATGAAGTGCCATTTCCATTACCCCTACACCACAAAAGCAGAAGTCTGGGGTTTTTTAAGCACTTATCTGATCACTTGTAGCAGTCCAGACTGCCTGCTGATCTCATTTCACGCTTACTTATCTCTTCTGATCTTCACTGTATGTCTCAGCCTCCGCACTTCTTTTGCTACACTGTATAGACATGGTGTAATCGCATGCGTTGAAAAAGCAAACCCAAATATATTATTAACTGATCTGCTTTTCTAACTGTCGTTTCTCTCTTAGTGGTGAGGCTCAGCTTCCTTCCTGCAGTTCTGTCAGGCTCAATCAAACTGGTGTCTGTTGCCTTTGTCTCTGCAGGCCAGTCTCTCATTTTGGCCACAGCCCTTAAGAACAGTTTCCTAATCAACCTCAAAACTGGTATTTTCTACTCATCTGCTTTGTGGGTTGTGTTCAATTAAGCCAGTAGTGCAGTTTTCCTTAAATCCTGTCATCCTCATTTGACTCCTGCCTTCATCTTTTTATTTAATTTACTTCCCTAATTTATTTTTTTAATCGATTATTTGGAAGAACCTCCCCCTTCCTCAGTTTCCTGTACGTTCCAAGCATCTGGCCTTCCCTTTCTGTCTGCAGTATGTCTGTAGGGGACTTACTCCACAAATACAATTTCAGCTACTATCTATATATAAAAGCCCTGCTGAGCTGTTTCTCCAGCTCAGAGTAGATTCTAACTTTCCAAGTTAAAAAAAAAAAAAAAAAGTAATTATGCCTGCAGATATCACTTTTGGAGGTCTAGTCTTTTTTAAAATTTAATACATTCATACATGTAAAACATCTTTCCTTATTTTTCACTTTCACAACATGTCATTCAAGGTAGGCCAAATCAGGGTCATTATCTGAGACTCTGATTTCCAAGTCATCTCCTCTAAATTTCACTGATAGTTTACTAAATGTGGTGTTACTCTCTGTGGGATACAGACATCTTTGCCCATTCACAGAACAATCTCAGATAAGCTGTCACTTTCTGTTAGCTGCAACCTGGTCTTCTCAGGCTTTGACAAAGCCATTTCACTGCTCTTATTCAAAATACTACTGCAAGGGCAGTATTCTGGCTATGTCATCTTTTTAGCTTCCTCAGTGTTGCCCTTTCACTGTTTCATCAGATGTATCTACCTTGGCTTTGCTTTAGAGGTCTTCCAGGACCGCTGGTCACTTGGAGATCATGGCACCACTTTGATTGTTTCTCTATAAAGTTTTCAAACAAACTTTTTCCAGTCTCTCATATTTTAGAAAAGAGACCAATACAGTGATAAAATCACTGTCAGGAGATATGAGCAGGACTCCAAAGAACTCAGGTGACTGATACTATTAAACAAATATCCACCTACATCTGGCTTAAAGCTTGAACATTCTCCTGAATGAGGTCAGGGTCAAACAGTTTAGAGAGCACACAAGGCTGGTCAGGAATATACATTCTTCCAGCTCCTTCATTATCCAGCCTTCAGATCTCACCCTCCAGATTCCCCTTCTCGTAATGCATACAGGAGAAAAAAATGACTATTTAAACTGATGATGTGCTGAAACCATTGCTAATCAGCTAGACAAATATTGACACTCTCATTTTACTTTTCCATTCATGTGCATTTTTTTTTGTCTTTTGTCTTATCTTGGATTCTAACCACTCTGTGGGAAGTCTTTGTTTTTGTTCTTTGTTTGTACAATGTCTAGCCAGTGGGATGCTGGTCTGATTAAGCCTCACAGGCACTCTAGTAACGCGAATTAAAAACAATACCACTTTCTATTCCTGCTACTTCTACAGACACTATTTGGCTGTGGGAAGCTGAATTCTATGGCTGCCTATGCACCAACTGAACAATACCATATCCTAATCAGTGGTCTGCTGCAAAACTCTTAAAGGAATTGCAGCAACATCACTGGGGACTTGAAGAGAGAAGCTAATTTAATTTTGATACAACTGAAAAAGTAAATGCAAAGACAAAACCTCCAGTTAAAAAACCCTATATGTGATTGTATTTCAGACAACCTGTCAATAAACCTGACATTTTGTGCCAATTTTCAGTGTCACTTTATCAGTTCAGTAAGAAGTTAAAAATAATGGGCAAAGCGAAAAATAGACAAAAGGATCCCTTCTTTTCACGTTCTGTCACTTCTCCTTTCCATCACTTCATCTTCTTTAACATGTGAATGCCCACTGTCAGAATATCAGGATTTTAAAGTTGATTAAACTTTTTGCTAAACAATTATTACTTTAGTGCTTTACACAGAAACTGAAAAACACTATTCCTCAGCCTTCTCTAAGAGCTTCTCTTGAGCTTCATCTTTTACTATGGCTAGTACTATAGTTCTTTATTTTATCCCAAAGATTATCACCTACTGCTATACTTTGTAAACTCTGAAGGTAAAAAATAGGTTTTCTTGATGATTTGCACTTCTAAAGGTGGTTCTCACTCCCTCAATATGAAGAATGGGTTAAATACAGAATATTACATTTATAATATTTTGAATTATAGTATCTTGGACTATTTATCCTGCTGCTAAAAAAGCAGATGAAAGACTTTTATTATGAGACTGAACATCTTCCTTCCATGAGTTTAGAGTCCTCCACTGACACAAAGAGAAAGGAAGGTTTTCCTTTTTTCCCCCTTACCTTGATATTAAAGAACAAGATAAAATTCTTCCTCCATTCATTCTGAGAATAAAACATTAGTTCTACTTTTGTACCAGAAATTCAACAAAGTGCCTTCCTAGATAAATTATTTTGCCTCAGTGATCTTTATTATTTCAAATCCAAAGTTGTAACTTCTTTAATTGTACACTAGGGCAAGTTCATATTTCCACAGAACTGAGTTTCTGACTGAACAAAAAGAAATGAAGTTTGTCAAGAAAGTTAAGGTGCACTGCTGGAATTGTGCAAAAGCTTGCAAAACTGATCATGTTATCAGTGGTTACAGCCAGCTTAACTTGTGTACTTAGATAGTTTCAACCAAAATAGCACGTTAGTAGCATTTTACTGCCATATGGCACCCACTTCTGAAGGCACTTCTGTTAGTGACTAAGAGGAGGTAGAATACTTCCTTTTTAGATTTTAAGCTGTGTGAAAGACAAGCTCTACTATTTCCATAATGCAGATATCTTAAGAAGGTCCAACCTTTGCAGAGAAAAAAACCCCTGTATGTTTCAGGAGCTCTGACTTGGTAAGAACTACAAAATGTTTCTCACTCCTTCCTCCCCTGTCAAATCAGAAAAGACAATAATCAGTCCTATCCACACCCAAAGAGCCAAAAGCAGTAGAATGATCTGTATATCCTATTTCACTCTGAATCAAAAGAAAGGTTATGGTGACATTTAGTCTCAATTTATAAAAGCTACACTAGAGATATTAATGAAGATGCAAGAATCCTATTACCGTTCCTAAAAATGTGGCATCTATAAAACAAACAAAACCAAATTCCTGAGAATCTCGCCATGCCTCAGCATAAGAATGGTGCAAGTGTAATTAATGCCTGAAGGTAATTATAGTTAACATCAGACTTCAGGTGTAACACTGACCACAACTTCAGATTCAGATGTACTTCTGGAGACATCAGACATGCTGTTTCTTAGAGCAGGAGCAACATTCTACCAACTCCTTTGAATTCATGCACTATGATATTTCAAATATTTACTTAAATAGGTGCAATTCTATGAAAGAAACAGTGCTCTTCATACAGCACAGACCCTCTGAAATCTTATATTTGAAGAAAAGGCAGTTAAAAAAATTTATTGGAAACTTCTAAACAAAACAAACCAAAATACAAAAATCAAATCTGGAGAAACAGATGAAACAAGCTGCTCATGTTAATAAGGCCCAAGGCAGATTCAGATTGAAACATTTTCTTTGAATATGTCTTTCTTTCCTTTAAAGTAGTGTTGGCACACATCACCTTTTGACACAACCATTCTGAATCTTTATTGTTGTAAAATGAAGTCACCATATAGAGGGATGGAAAAAGGAGAGGAATAGCTCTACTAATTGTGCAATCATCTTTAAATTTTCGATCAATGAGAACATTAAATGTCAAAAAAGAAGATAAAAGGGAGGGTGGAAACCCAGATTTTTCTTTCATGTCATCTAGTTTTTCTAACAATTCTAGAAAATACATGCTCAAAGTTCATTTTTAGAAAAGACATACATTTAAGTCTTGAAAAATTATTGTACTTGTGATCAAATCTAGATTATAAGTTAACGTATTTACCTCATTTTATCAGAAAGATTGCCTCAGTATCAAGAATTGCTCGTTCTTGACTGATCAGTATTTCATTATGGTATGGAAACAACTCATCAAAAATAGATTTGGGGAATGGGTTGGAGTTCAGTTGCAAATAGCTGTGACCTTAATGATGGGTTTCCAGTTCAAGAATTGTCCATTCCCCTTGAGGGGACGAACAGTCTTCAGATGAAAAGCTTGCCACTGTAATGCTTGCTGAGGAGTCGTCAAGTGGAGACATGAGTTCAGTCCACCTACTGAATGTGTCAACTTGTGATGTACCCTGAGGATTCGAACCATCTCGTGCCAGAAACAGTGTCTGATTGATAAGACATTGTGCTAAGTTAAGGTCTTCAGGAACAGAGTTTTTGAAATCTATATTTGAGTCCTGCTCAGATAACAATTGCCTGAGTAGAGTCCAGTCCTGTTCTGCAAACTGTTGATCTTCAAAATCCATCTCTAGAACTGCTGTTTCTGAATCCATCCTCTGCTCAATTGCTTCTCCAACATCCATCTCATATATTGGAGAAAGGGTTTTTGAAGGCCGATGTTCATACATGCAGGTTTGTGCCATTGTGTCATAATCATCTATGTCTCCTGAAATAATTCACAATACTGTACAATGTAAAAATTGTAGATGATCCTCCCCTCAGGGCTGTGTAGAGCAAAATTTAATTCATTCAGGAAGGACAATCCAATCAGGTTAAAAAAGGGGGGATGGAGGGTTATACAAAATTGACAAAATTTGAGGCATTTATTTCCTATATAAAAAACAAAGTATGATTTATAAATTAAGTTAAAGCAGCAATCACCACTGGTAATTAACAATAACCTCCATAATTAAGTTTCTGATACAGAAAATGACAATGTAAATATACACTTAATGCACATGAAATTTCTCATTTACTACATAAATTAAATTTAGACCAGGAGGTGCATAGAGGGAATTAATAGAGAATGATTACTGAATGGTGACTTAAGCTATGTCAGCTTAGAAGAGAATTAAAACAAAAATTGTTTATCCACAGGCTTATTTCTACACTGCACATGCAAGGGCAGCTGCAGGCAAGGGCAAGCAAACTTAAAAAATAATAGTACAGCTTTTAATGTCTTCTTATTCTGCGGTCTGGCTGAACACAGATCATCATCAGTGTTTCATTACTCTTGAATACACAATAGTTGTAATCAACACTATTGTATATTTTTGATGGGATAAACAGACTGAATTATTGATATAAAGAAGACAAAACACAAAACTAGACAAGTATTCATCTAGCTACATGAAACAAGTTAGAACTTTTTTGTATATAAGCATCAGTTCTAAGTATAATCTCTCTTTTAGGAAATAAGCTTTTACTGGTAAAATTTAGAATTTTAGACATCTCATAAGCTCTAAAGCAGAGTTCAAACCTACTCCCACTGGTGTATATGGCAAATATTCGGTTATATTCAGTGGGAGAATGATCCAAATTTGTATATAATATATAAATAAATAAATTACAACAATAATGCATATAGCTGTTCAGGTAAACAGTTCAGTGCGTTTTAGTTAGGGTTATTACTTTAGTTATTGCACATCCCATTCAGACATACTATATGTTGTCAAGCAGACAAAACAAATACTAAGATTCCATCAAAAGCTAATGCTGTCAATGTTAGATTGGATCAAAAATAACTGAAGTACAGACAACTGCATCCAATCTTTCTTTTAGCATTACATAAAATCTCTTTTCTTGTAGTCAAGTTTCTCATTGAACAGCAGGGTATTGACGGATATTTCAAACAGACAAGCATTCTCTACCCAAGTGTAGTACTTAAAAATATTTAAATATAGTTTCAGCCAAAATTACTTCAGTTCAGGATTCAATCCCAGACAAATTGCCAAAGCTTTCCCTATTAATTTGGTTTTGAACGACTGAATGTTTCTATTTCTGTACATTACCTGGAAGTAAATCAGTATTAGCGCATTCAGTGGTTGCTGGTTGACTGTCTCTCACTTGACTTTCCTGAGTCAGCATCTGATTCTTACTGGCCTCTACAGGTTTTGCAGAGCTGCTCTTTTGCACATCAGAATTAGTGTCTCTCTGCTGAAGATCCAGATGACATGGTCTTTCTTGAGATTTTGCATCATTGTCTAAATACTTATTGCACTGATGAAATTCACTAGCCACCTCATTCTTCATATTTACTTGCTGGTTTTCTCCTGGCTGTGGACTACCTGCTGAATATACTTTCTCTGGGCAATTTTGTTCAGTCATTGAAGCACCTTGATTCTCCTTTCCAGGGATTTCAGTACCATGAAGATGCAGGAGAGAACTTCCATTTTTATCTGACCTATTGTCTCTATCCTTGTGCTGTTTGCCATCCAGGAATCCATCTTCAGTTTGCAGTGAGTATCTTGAATAAAATGTCTTTCCATGGTGCTCTTGAGAAACACTCTCAAATACTTCTGAAGGAGTAAGAGAATCTATTGAATGCTGATGTGAAGTGGGAGTTTCCACTTTATCATCAGCTCCCAATTCTTCACATTCATCTACTGAGAGTAAAACAGATCGTTTGAAAGTTTTAGTTTTAGAAAACTCCTGACTTGCAGTGTCATTTTCTGCTGCATCCTCAAAAGCTAAATTATCAATTCCTTGGAACTGTTGAGCAGGAACATTTGATGGTGGAAAGTTCTCTGCAATGTTCTCTGCTTCAGATCTGTCATCTTCTGTTTCATCAGCAGAAGAAGAAACTTGGTCTGCTTCCTGGGTAAACTGTGCATTACCAAAAGCAGAAGTTTTGCTTTCTCTAGCAGTGGTCCGTGAACTCTCTTGATGGGACCAGATTTCAGGTCTTTTTCTTGGTATTTCATCATCACTTGTTGAATTAACACGGAAGAGATCAGAACCCTCTTTTTTCATTTTCACTTCTATTCTTAGGCTGCTATCATAAATTTTTAATTCCTCAGGTGTACTTGTGTCACTGCTGCTTCTTCCAAGAAAATCATGACATAACATAGTACTGCATTTAGAAATCCCTCTTTCATTGGATCCCTCATCATCCTGAGAGCCTCCGGCATCGTAATCTTCTGATCTTGGTTTTATATCATCAGAGGAGGTGGTTGCACTGCCAGTATCTGATTCAGGACTCTCTTTTGGATCTACAGCACCAGTACTCCAGTGGTCCACAAAGGGAATTTCTGCATTTTCATGGTTTTCTGGCATTTCCATAGGCTCTATAAGCTCTGTGTAATTAGGTGAATATTTTTCTGTTATTTGTTCTGTGGAACATTCTGAAGCATCATCTAAATCTGTTGTACCTGATTTATATTCAGTCAAGGCTGATGTATCACACAGTTCATCAACTGTCAGAAATCCCTCCACATGGATCTGAGGAGATGTCTCATCCTCTTTACTGGTTACTTGGGAAAAGCTTGACAAAGCATTTTCACCATAGTTAAGACCAATTTCAGAGTTTATTTTATCACTCTGTTCATTACAGACTTTTGTTGCTTTTGAATCTTTCACCAGTTCTCCTAAAACAATAGCCTTTTGATTGGTTTCCTTGGAAAAGTCTGAATATCCATCATTGGAAGACTGTGCATGACAGTGAAATTCAGCTGTATTATCATCTTTCTCTGGATCTTCACTCTTTTTAATTTCAGTCCGATGTCCACAGATTTCTCTTGTTTCCATGTTATTTTGTAGTGAAACATTCAGTTTATCAACAGTTTCCTCTGCAATTTGAGGAGAAGAAGATTCAGATTGTATTTTGTATGGCACATTTTCAGAAGAATCTGGTAATTTTTGTTTATTGGGTTGACAGGACTCTGGCAATTTATTGTCACTGCTACTTTCCATGGCAGGTTTTAAAGATTCATTTGCAGAATAGCATTCATTGTCATCCAACTGACCTGCCACAGCATCAGCTGTGTTTTTCTCAAGTTTCTGTCCTGAACCTCTGGGCTCAGAGGTGTGCACATTCTTCTGGACAGTAGGGGAATCACTCCTTGAGTGCCTCTGGGCAGAGGACTGAGATTTTAATACGGCTGTTTTCTGTTTCGGGTCTTTACTATTTGTAATCTCAGCATTCTTTGATGGAGCCAGAGTCTTAGGTGTGATTTTTGAAGTGGCTTTTGTTACAGGTGTTTGTGACTGTTTAATACTCTTCTTCTTAGCTGAAGGATGTTTTTCTTGAAGTGTTGTCTGAACCAGGTGTTGTAGCACATTTTTTTCTTCATTATGTTTTGGAGACATTCCTGATTTCAGTGAATTTGGTGATTCCCCCTGAGGTCCTAACAAACAGTAAAAAAGACTATAAAGGTTGTATATGCCAGTCACAGTATATTCACCAATTTTATGTTAATGTTTGTGTATGTTAAGAAACAAGTTACTTCACTTTTAATGTAACTAAGGGATTTAAGACTTGTTAAAGAATTAAGATTTGAAATAACAAATAGACAAAAATACCATTTTGGCATCTTTAAAGCAGTTCATAGAATTTACATACAGGAATCACTTCAGCCTGTAACTGAAGTCGTCATCCTTGAAGTAGAAAGCAGCAGCTCTCTAATAATGCATACAAACACTACACAGCAGCTTAACACAGGAAGTGATGAGTACTGTATTCAATTTATATTGTAGAGGAAATGAACAGAGGCAGAAAATAATTAAATTAGTTATAATGTGATTAGAATACCAGAATGAACGTCCCTGCTCAGTCAGAAAATCCTGCAAGATCTTTAATGACCACAAATTGACAGAACCTGTGTCTTCTACATCACAGTGCATTTACTATAATATAACTTGAATACTGGAGCTCCATCCTTAACACTTTGTATCCTTCTAAAGCAGTGTTTCCTCTCTGTGTTCTACAGTGTCATTTCCTACCCCTGCTATCAGTAGCTGTTGAAATTGGGTATTTGTTTGGGGGCCAGTATCACTGCTAGAGGGAAAATAGGAAAACACCAAACAGGGAGGCATAAAGCAGTCTGCAGTCCAGATCTTTGATGCTTATTACAAATGCTCGAGCTAGAGAATTTCTGTTGAGCTCAGTCATGGTTCTAAATGCAGAAATGCAGGGGATCAGCAAATGGAAGACTCTGCAATGCAGATTAAAGCAGAAGAAAACCGACTGGCAGTGAAGACTGCCTTTTAAGTATTCTGAAGTTGACACATTAATTTGCATTTTACAGTTTAGGATTGTCACCAAAAGTGAAATATGGGAAAACCCTAGAATTCTTCAGAAGATTTTTCCAAATACTTGTGCTAAAACACAAACAAACCTCAAAGCTTTGCATAATAGTGGCAGATCATCTAACTGCTGTATGAAACTTTACCTTGGTTCTTGGGAGAATTGGTAGGTGTGGTTTGAGTCTTTTGCTGTGCTGCAGAATTGGTACTCACATTCCCTTTTTTCTTTAGAACAGTTTGTACATTTTGCTCATTACACCCTTTTCCTGTTGTTTTTTTTGTCAGACTGCAAAGAAATTATTACATCCATTATTTCCAGGCTTAGGTCTTGCAATGTTTAATTATACTTAAACAAGAAATGTATGTTTTAATGTGCACACACATATAAACATTGAAAATGCAACCCAGAAAGTAAACTTTTTGAAAATAAAAAAAAATGCGTATCAATATTTTTAATTTCTATACAAACATGTATATATAATGACCCATTTCACAATTTCATGGTGCTTTGGCTGTCTGCTGTCCAGTTTAATCTAAGCTATTCCAGAAATGGCAAGTTTACAACACCTTGTGTAGCCATTAACTGTTCCAGTGTGCAGAATTCTGAATGACCTATAACAATTTTTAAATTATTAGCATGAAACAGTCCAACACAAAAGCCAACCCAATTTTATTTTTACAGCAATGTTTTCAATAGCTAACTCAAATTGTTTTGCAAATAACATCCTAGAGACAACCATTCTTAGAATAAAAAGAACACCTACTGATAAGTTTAATAGTTCACCTGAAACCTTTCTTCCTAAACTCATACACTCATGCACACATCTATAAAGCAGCATATTGATTTGTAACATACCTGCTTGTTGTGACATTAGCCTCAAGCTCTGGTTTTTTTTTTTTGGTGGTGGTGACTCCATTTGATATCTTAACAGAAGCCTTTGTTTTCACTACTGTAAAGTAAATTCAAAGTTAATTACGGGGGGAAATGCATTGCAAATAAGTACTGAAAAAATCTAATATATGAAGATCAGTTATTGAGAAGACCATACATGCCAAACTTGTAAAATGTTTACTGGTTTAGATGGCTATTTATTGACCGTAAAGTCAGTTAATACTCATTTACAGGGGAAGAATGTAACTCTTATCAATTTATACTAGCTTTGCTTAAAGCTTCCCTGGCTGGTTTTCAGTGTATGACCAGCCTGAGACTAATCAGAAGAGGACTTTAAAGAAAGAGTTATAAAAAATTACCAGTCTGTTTTTTCCCTTCCTCTACCAATTTATCCTCTTTGGATTCCTCTGTCTGTTCAACCGCAGTCTGGATATCCATGTTTGAATTTGCTGACTTGCTGGAAGTTGCTGCTACAGTCACCAAGGAGGGAGATTCCTTTCCTGTGGCTTTTTTCAATGGCTTTGTTTTGTTCTGCATGCTTGAGGTTACTGTCAGCACTTTAGGTCTGGCACCTGCAATTTTTCCTTCATGATTCTTTAGTCCTTTGCTACTTCCTGAATTTTTTTGTCCACTTGCAGATGATGTCTTTTCTACATCTTGCTTGGTAAGCATGCTTTCAGCCTTCACATTTCCATTATTTTCTATTTTTGTCTTTATAACAGCTCTAGCCTTTGGCGAAGCAGCTTTTTCCCCAGGTTTGGAATCCTTAGTAATCTTGGAAACTAATTTTTTGCCATCTTTTCCCTTTACGTCCTCATGCTTTGAAGTCTTATTAACAGTAGTTCTGTTGGTGGATGCATGTCCAGATGCTCCTAATCCATCAGATTTCATTTTATCCTGATTAGTGGAAGAATCTCCCCAGCAATCTTTCTTGCTGTGTTCTGCCCAGGAAGTATTCCTTATACCAACAGATGCAGCAGTAGTTTTATTTAGCTGGAAAGAAAAAATGGCATCAGAAAAGAACCCAAACAAAACACTTATAACACCAAACTACCCATAATCTGTAATTTCTGAAACACATCTACTTTTACAGTAGTACATGAATCTAAAGCAACAAGATTCAACATAGAAGTAAATTTTTATATATACATAGGCACACATATTTTAGCTCAGTTTGCTGGCTTTCAAGAATATTAAAGAACTGCTCTATGTAGAAGAGACAAATATCTGAGTTTCACTTTTACTTTGGACAAATTACTCTGTAGTATTTACTTATGTATATTATTAGTGTCTGCTTAAGTAAGAAATTTTTTTGAGTTATATGTGCCTATTTTCCAAAAAGGAATAAAGATTATGTGTTATTACAAACATAAAGCCAAAAATTCTTTTACAACAGGTGATGTTTTTAACCATTACCAACAGTGTATCCACACAGAAATGACAATAATAATTCTCTCAGGTAAAGAGGAACTCAAATATGGAGAATTAAGTGCATGAAAGGGAATGTTTGTGATACCAGTGTTCACAGCAATGTATGTATACAAGTGTCATTGCAATGTATACAAGACAGTCAAATCATGAGAAACCCACACTGTTTTTTACTAGTCAGTAATGTAGTTTTGAGTGTGAGTGTCAATAGAAGAGTTGTTGAAGGTACTAAAAAAATTTTTCAGAGAAGGGAGTGTAACAGACTCAGAGTTATGGTGGCTTGTAATAATAGCAGAGATTCATTAGCTCAGTAGCAAACCATTTGCTCTGGGAAACAGATGAGTTTCATTATGTAGCAAGAGAGGAATGTGAGATTCTGAACGCAAATTCCTGCCTTTTATTTGAGCTTATCTGTTTGAAAATGTCACTGAACACTGTCTGAGTCCTAAGATGTTTCCAGTAATTAACATTACTGATTCTGCAGAAACAGTTTTCAAAAACAAGCAATATGGAAAATTAGTATTAATTTAAAACAAATAATAAAAATAGTTTTGTTTGCAATTATTGGAATGTTTTAAGTGTTTGGATATAAATGTTCACCTGAGAACTGGTGAATATAGGTTTTTTGCCAAGTCTTCGGTCATCACCCTTGTCAAATGCAGCTGTAAAAGGAACAAGCAGTTTCTTCACTGTTTGGCAGGAAAGGAGGAGGACAGAAATCAAGGCAGCCTACTCAGTTAACATCATGTGAAATCAGAAAGCACTTCTTTGGGTCCTGTAATTATTCTAGAAAGGCTAATTTTGGTGACATGGCAAATGTTAAGTGGAAATAGATGGTTTTATGTTTGCAACAAAGAATGTAGGATCTGTAATGACATCACATGGCCATAAGCAAGTTATTTAACTCTTCTGTTTCCCCATGTCCATAGTAAGACTTTTGTTTATCCAAGCTCAATTCACTTAAAGCTAGCAGTGCACTGAGACCTTTGAAAGTGTACCAAATTTACAAAATATACCTTCAAATTTAGAGTACTAATGACTTTTAAGTGTGCTGTTATTTATAAAATATTTATTTGTTCTATATAAAGGAAAGATGAATTACATTAAAATAAACAATATTAGTTTTCAAAAGTGGCAAAGCTAAAATACCTAAATGTACACACTAAGGTCATAGTGCCTCTTTAGACAGCATGCAGCATAATGTCATGAGAATTATCCCTGTGATTGTCATGTGGAGTTTTCAGGCAGTGAATGCCTTTTTTTTTATCTGATGTACTCTGGGAGGAAAGCAGTTTTCAACAAAGCTTTTAAATCAATTGCAGTTGTAGAATACAAAAGGGATATTTATAGACACTGGACAGACTCAGAATCGATAGGTTTCATTTATGTCTGTATTCATATTTCAGCTGGAAACAGGTTTTGCAAAAAAAATATAAAAAATTTAGGCATTCAGTGCCTCATGTTTTGATGTGCTATACATGGAAACATTTTTTGCATGAATAATACAAAAATTCTGCTGAATTCTTACTAAAGATACTAAAAATAATTTTTATATAGGTCTCTAAAAATCACACAAAAGGTATGCTGAAAATGGCACCCCAGGGATCTAATCCTTTTTCTAGCAGTGACTCTGCACATTAATACATACCAATATATTAAGACAAAATCCATATAAACTTGTGCCTAAGAAAACACAAGACAGGTTGTAAATGAAAAAAACCCCACAATATAACCTCTCTTATTTTGGCATTTTTCCTCTTCTATTATAGCCTTCTAAGACTATACAAGCTAAATTTCTAGGAGAAAAGCCACCACCAGAAATCTTTAAAATGAAAGTTGATCTAAGTTATCCTAGACATATTTCACCTGAGGATTAGAATTTCTCTACTAATATTGTACAATTGCTTTGCCTGTAATTAAAACTAGATAATTCATACAGATATTTCAGCCTTTTCATATATAAAATGTATGCAACTTCTGTTAGCATTTAACCTAAAAGAAAACAATTTTTGGCAAGATGGAGTTTGGACAACTAAGACACACCTTGATTTTAAATATTTTTTTCTATTGAAAGCACTAGTGTAAAGTAGCCAAAACATCATTCACAATAGAGACACGATCATCTTAAAAGTAAACCACCCCAAATCAGAACAACCCACCCTTTCTTCTAAAGCCAACTCCTCCGCTTCTCAAGGATGTTATAATCAAGAAAAAATCCTAACCCTGTTTAACAGAGTAGCATGAGATATTTTTTGACTACATCCCTAAATCGTGCTTAAAAAGACTGTCACTGCATCTTTTTGGCATGTAATTCTAGAATAAAATTTTCATTTACGTCTAGGCATAAACATTTTTGTAACCATTGTATCCTAGCTACTAATGTCGTTAACAAAAAGGACATAAAAATGTTTACTTCTCCTTTGAATCAAAAGTGATTGGAGTTCAGAGAAGTATTTAACATTCTTTTATAACACTGTACTGTCAAAGCTAATATTAAACCATAACCTGAGCTGCATCATCAGTTCCACATCCTCAGAATACTCGTGTACTTCAAAACAAAGGAGCGTTCAGAACAAAAACTCCTTTTTGTTGGAAGTGCTCTCTGTTAAAATGTTGAGAGCACACCATGCAGCTCCTTGGGGGCTCTCTGCAGCAGCACACACAAGATCACAATGCCAATCAGCCGAGGAGCCCAGCTATCTGCAATTGCTCACAGTGCACAGGATGAGCATTATGCAAGAGACCAGCGATATTTATGCATCATGGAGAAAATGATAAAGGACAGAAGTGGAATTCATAGAACGGATAATCTGCTTTGTGCAAATTTAATTCATCCACAGCTCTTATCGCCTTAAAAATGAGGCAGATAAGGTTTTTAATCCTGCCGCAGTGTTTTCAGTAATTTAGAGTAGCTGTAAATAAGAATAGAATCCATCTACATGATGGTGGGGGTGGGGGGGTTCTATCATATATACTCCTAAAAAGAAAAGCAGGGAAGACTCTTCACAGAAAATGACTTACTGATTCCCATGTCTGAAACTAGCTAAGCATGCCATCATGCTTCTATTCTAAAACACCACTTCAAAACACAAAGCAGCACAAATTTGGCTTTAATTTCTATCAGGCTCCACAATTCCATCTGCATTGTATCCACTGAACAGAGAGCTAAAAAATTCTAATGCCGTTTGATGCCAGACATACCTGCTTGTATTTTCTGTTGATGGTCTGGCCTCATCAGCTTCCAGCCTTGTGTGTGACGAACAGCATAAAAAGACTGAACCAGGAAGACCCAGAGCTTATCACGCAGCGCCTGGATCTTGCACGTAAAACCCTGTGTTCAAGTAACAAATCAGCAGCTGGCGAGGGGCATATTGTCATAGCAACCAGTCATTATTCCTTTCAGAATCTACTTACTCCCTAAGCTAGATCAATGATGTCATCACTTATATTTTATAACGGTCTGCTAGATGGAGATGCTGTTTTGAAAGGATTATTGCCCACCACAGTGATTTTTTTTGGTACTTTAAAACCTACAAATTACAGCACTAGTAAACACATTGCTCCCATTGCTCTTTTTTTTCCTTTTCTTTTTTTTTTTTTCCTTAAATGAGCCTCATAATAGCTCTTCACTGTCAGCTGTGTCACAACAAGGTCAAATACTCCAGGGAAAAATAACGTATTTGATCAAATTTTCATTGCTTTGACCAAGTAAATCTATAATTGCACCAGATTGCAGTAATTAATGTTTTATTTATTTTTTATTCTTTGTCATACTATTTATGAATTATTCCCAGAATTAGTCAACCACAGCTTAAATGTCATTATTTAGATTGTGTGAATATACACACGGTATGTTACACACATAAAGCCTGACACCTCCACCCAATACAAAAATCACACACTGGATTAAGTGTCAGTCCTTGCTTTAGAGGACTGTTTTAAACAAAAGCAAATGTACCTGTGACCTTAAGAAAAAGAGGGGGAAATATTTAGGGGAGAAAGAGAATAAGCTCTCTTCCCCTGTAAGTTTTAGGTAATGAAACATTTGGCTAAGTTTTTTTTAATCACAAATTTAAAGTGATAGCAAAGATCAATAGGGAAGTGTTGCCCATAGGTCTTACATTTTCAGTAATATGCAGGAGTTTTGTGATTGCCAGGATAGGTTTTATCTTTAAAGTAAACAAATGCCTATGTTTTCTGTACTTCCAAAAGGACCTTGGATTTATGCAGATGCTTTTCTGTATGACCCCAGTTGCATGACTGAGCCATCTGAGCTCCCACCGTATCATCTGATTTGAACCATGACGTGAAACTGTAGCAGAACAGTTTTCCTACAAGCACTGCACATGGAAGAACCTACCATCTCCTTCTCATTTGCGGTGTCCAGCAACATATCCACTGCTACAAGCAGCAGGCAGCAATTTTCATTATTAATGCCTTTTTCAATCGCATTGAAAATTAGTTCTAGAAGGTCAGGTTGGCTGCTCATTGCCTGTGCCTGAGGAAACAACAAAAGGCAGCCGTTTAAAACAAAAGCCTGTACTTTGTATGCAAAACCATTACTGAGCAGAGAGGATCTGGTATCAAGCTGTGCAGGAGGTATTCCAAAGCTGCGCATCTTCTTTTGTATCCCTTCCATAACCCCACCCCTCTCCAGCCCTCCAGCAAATTATCCTGAGGCCTCATTCATTAGCAGAAATTTTAGGAACAAGCACACTGTGATGAATTTACTGCCCCATGCAACTCTGGATCCAAAGAAAAATTGTTTTAACACTTCCCTATTTATTTTTTCCCTCCTCTGTACATATTAAGAAACATTTCACAGGAGAAATGAACTGTTTGGATGACTAGGTGTGTTCTCACCAGAACCTGCCACATTCATGCAACTCAGAACAAAAATAAACACAAGTTTGAGTACACTGCTCATACTCATAATCTTGTAGATCCATGCTGTTATTCCAGGGGCCTGAAAGCTTTTTTGAAGCTGTTATCTAAACTTTTTGCAACAGAGAAACTGTCCCACTAAATTCATTGGAACTTTTGCTTAACTGAAGCACATAAACTGAATGCAGTATTAGCCCTGTGTATAAAAGTATTTACATGCTTTAAAACAAACCTGGAAAAACCCACCCCTCCAAAATCTTAGTGCTCTCAAGTTGTTTTTTTTTTTTAAGTTTTCCATAGAATTGTGCTTCAAAGCAAAAGCAGGAACTATTCTGGTAATTTAGCAGCCTAAACTTTCCAAAACGTGATATAATTCAATTTATTTGAAAGCATATAATAACTTGAGGGCACTTTTACCTGCAACAAAACAGAGAAGCCTTCACTTTGTACTACGTCTAGGAAGTTTGTAACAATAAAGGTTACACATTGCTCGTGCAGCCGCGATGCCAAGGCCACAGCTGTCTCCGTCCATTTCACTTGGGGAAGGCTATTGATCAGCCGGTCACTCGCCATCAGACGGAAAGCAGCATTCTTGTGGTTCTTGAAACAGAAACAGAAATCAGCCTGTTGCCAAGCAATTACCTAAAGAATTGCTGATTGTAAAATAACTTCTGTTCAGTTACTGAACTTTTACACAGGGATCCAAGCATGTCATTATCTCCCTTATTTAAATGAATGTTGGGTTTTATAATTCTTAATATTATATGTGCCTTTGAAACTAAAGCAGAAAAAGAAATCTCTATTGGTTCTGTTTTGCCTGAAGCTAGGTAGTAAAGTTTTCAGTAGCTTTTATTATATTTTTTCAACTGTGTCACTACATACTGCAGTTCTGAAGAAAATAAGGCAAATGTTAGCTAGAGAAGCTGAATAGAGAAGAACATTCAGGTCACTGAAAGATGTAATAAATTCTTGAATAAAACTGCTAAGTTGAGGTTTTAGGTGAGTGTGGACGGCCTAGCATTTGGGATACAGAGAAAATTTTTTCATATTTATGAATCCTTTTGTTTTATTTAAACGAGTCAGACAACAAATATTTGTCTTCCCAGATGGAGTTTTAACTGAACTTACTCTCTTTATTGTTTCTCAAAGAAAAGTAACTGTTATGTTTCTAGTTACATTTCAAAGATCCAAACAGATTTGCTAATATTTATTACCCTAGTCTGTGTCTTTGGTTCTTTCATGCATTGCATCAGCACTGTACCTGAGGGCAACTTCTACTGGCTAACATATCACTTGAAAAGAACTTAGAATTTATGGTTATCCACATTAGAATGGCCTGAAAGCTCTATTCAACATGACCTAGCAGGACACTGATAAATTATGCAGTAACACTTGAAAAAGGAACAATTCAGATAAATATTTGACACAAAAACCCCTACTGGAAATTCAGATCTCAATCAGATCTGTCCTACGCAAGTTAGAAAGCAGAGAGTACCTTCTTTATGCATATTATAGTTAGAAAATAAAATCTGACCATCCATTGTTAAAATATATTTTTAAAATTATTTTACTCATATCTGGGCAAACTCAGTTTGCTTTTCTGCAGATCACATAAATTAAGAATTACATATATGCTTATGGTTTGACTTTGCTCCCACTGGACTCAATTACAAGCTTTTTGAATTGTCTCAAATTCAACCCCTGCTCACAAGCAAATAAGCATTTATTCCCATTAGACACTTCCAGTGAAATATAAAATGCCTTCATTGACTTCTAATTAAATCAGCACTTTGTAGAAGTGGTTCTAACTGAATTTTACTTCTCTTACTGTACTTTTTTCCTAACCATTTTAAAATGGAGTCCACTTTACTTATCTAAAAACCCAGTAATTTCCTTGCATAAAGTTGAGACATCAGGGATAGGTACACATAAAGCACCTGGACAGTGCTTTAAATGGCACTCCCACTTTAAGGTTTCTGTGTTCATCATTGTGGTTTCCCAGGGATTTTCCCATCAGCAATCTCCTTTTCTTTGCACCTTTTTTTTTCCTCTAAAGGGCTGTCACATTAACTAGGTTTTACATTCCAGCATTGGTAAATGAAAGGATCAGCAGAGTTACACTGTTTAACTGGGTGTAACTGTTAAAGTTTTACAGCAGAGAACTCTAGCAGCAGAGAAAAAGGATTGTAAATCATACGGTAGCCCCTGCAAAATTAATGTCAGACCTTTTCTTCTTCATCCCTCCAGCAGCCTTAAAGCATTTTTGCAGATTGTGAAAAACTGCCCTGGGAATTCTGCAGGTTTTTCCAATGGGTGTCTTAAATGCTTAAATGAATGCTCACCAGAACTATTCTCTGGGCTGAAGAGGCTTATGCTTCACTGTTTAACTTTGCAACTCTAGATGCTTTCAAGACTTCAGTCCATAAAATACCAGTGAATCTTGCAAGAACACACTAACACAAGGTTTAATTCGTTAATATTGGAATTAAAACACACTTTAGTCCAAACTGCAAAAACGTTTCAGAGAAGCTGGGTACACAACGGGTACCAAGCACCACAGTGCCATGACTGTTCTGCAAATGCTGGCAAGGTAGCACATGTATTTTAACACAAACTGTAACCACAGCATCTTTATATACCAGAATAAGCAGGGGGGAAGTAAGGCCTGAACATTTACCTTTCAACTGTCCCAGTAATGTTGCACAAGGGCCTAGAGAAGAATCTATAATTGTGTCTACCTGTGCTCATAGCTATAGGATACACCTGAGGTAGTCTGGAGCTGGAGATGGGTGGTGGTTTAACTACAAACAGAATGAACTGATCTATATCTGAAAATGTTACTTAAAACTTCTCGTATTTTATACAATGTTTGATACACATTGCTATGTGTATATTCTAGGAACAGCTCAGTATACTGATATAATACAGTGGCAGAACACCCAGCATCTTGAGATACAAGACATACTCTTGAGGTATTATAGCTGCCATCTTTATTCTGTTAGATTTATGCATTGTGGTAGAACTGTTCAGGTTTTATAACTGGATATTCTCAAGCTTCTCTTGATCACAGAATCACAGTTGATGTGGAAGGTACCCTCATGGATCATCG
The DNA here is from genome assembly GCA_013398075.1 of Notiomystis cincta. Taxonomy (NCBI): domain Eukaryota; kingdom Metazoa; phylum Chordata; class Aves; order Passeriformes; family Notiomystidae; genus Notiomystis; species Notiomystis cincta. The sequence goes on along the minus strand of VZRX01008758.1, from coordinate 279,985 downwards.
AGTCCAACTCCTGGCCCTGCACAGCACCATCCCCAGGAGTCACACCATGTGCCTGAGAGCATTGTCCAAACACTTCTTGAACACTGTCAGGCTGGTGCTCTGGCCACTGCCCTGGGGAGCCTGTTCCAGTGCCCCACCACCCTCTGGGTGAAAAGCCTTTATCTAATATCCAACCTAAAAGGTCCAGAGCTCTGAAATCTGTCATTTTTCAGGCTTTCACCTGAATATGCAGTTGCAGCTGCCACTCATAGCTGACCTGCTGGCCTCAGCACTTTAAGTACTTCATTACAGAAGTCCTGGAAAAACCTGTCCCAAGAAGGCTCACAGTGCTTTCAGTGAGGGTTAGTTCTCGGCCAGAATCACTCAAGACTGCAGCCCTTGAACCAGGGCTATGTTTGACAGTGTGCATGGCCATACCAGAGCTATTTAGTTTGAGTAACACAGTAACACAGACATGGGGACAAGGACTTCAGTATGAGATATGAGAGATGTCACATATTTAGTGTCATTTGTATGCTAGAACCAAAATCATGCTGTGAATGTTACCTGAGCTAGTTAGATTACATTTTGTCTGTGACACTCCACGTTATAGCTACATATAAAGACATCTTTGGCAGCAGCTCTACAGATTTACCTTTATTTCTACTCATTTTTCATATATCTGTTACAATTCAGTGTCAGTTTACAGGCTGAATACTTGACCACATTTCTGTTAATAAGTCTAGTTTAAATCAGTTACCTTAAGTCAGCTCCGAGCATAGTTTTATACAGAAATACAATTAGAAAATGCTTAAATTTAGGCAGGGCTAAATTGGAACAATGTAAATAAGTGCCACAAAAAATGAAAGCTGAGCTTTGGGGGGGACCAGTGTAGTACTGTTTTCTGAGAAGTAAAATCCATGGATACTATACTGCTACTTTATTTTTGTAAAGTCAGCCTGCCTGTAAATACATAGCTTGTGATCACTGATAGCCAGTGACCACCTGAGGTCTGAAAATAAAGAAGTCTATTTTTTCCAGATTAGAATACTGGTAAAGATGAAAAGGCAATCACAAATTATGTATGCCACCACATTACACAGAAATTGATACAGTGATTTCCTGTTCCTCACTATCCAAATACATAATCAAAGAATCACAGGGTTGGAAGGGACCTTCCAGATCAGCTAATCCCAGCCTCCTTGCTGTAGGCAGGGGCGCTTTCCACTAGACCAGGCTTCTCAGAGCCCCATCCAGTCTGGCCCTGAACACATCCATAATGTTGCATTACGATGTCACAGTTGTGTTCCATAAACATATTTTCTATTATTATGGTGGACTCGCATGTGACGTTCACCAGACTGTGCCATGAAGCATAACAATGACATCTCACATCAAAATAGTTTTTATAATTGTTATTTTAATTAGAACTTTTACATAGTATAAATGTACTACAGATTTAAGATACTGTATTGATTATCTCTTAAATTACATTGTACAGCTAAATCAGGAAAAAATTTACATTGCTCTGTTTTTATACAAAGCACACTACTTACCAAAGAGTTAATCAACATAACAAGACAATTGTTCTGAAGTTCAGTAGGTAAACTGGCAAAGCTTTTCTCTGAAAAACATCTTGCAAAATGTTTTCCTACCCATCTGTTGAAAAGAGAGCCATTCTTAGGTAAGGAAGATGAAAATTATTCTATCTTCACTTGTTAGCATAAGTGATACCTCTAAAGTATTGTGAAGAAAAAACATCTTTAAAATGTAAACATTTCATATGCCAAAATAAACCCTATATTGCAAAATAAAATAATTTCAACAGAAAGCAGACAAATTAAAAATAAGCAATATTTTATTTTATTTTACTTACTTCATGCAAGCAGCATATAGGTTTTCCACTCCCAATGAATGAGCAATAGCCATGCATTCTAGTACAGGTTGCTGTTTGCCAGGAACAGGCTAGAGTTGTTAGAAAATTATGACAATTATTGTACATTTTGATTTACAGAAACCATACAGAAGCACAAAATCTTCAGTTCAAACAGAAGTAATGTCAGCTGTCATAGTATTTCAGTTTGTTTGCCTTTATGCAGTCATCTATTTCCACATGTGAGTGAAGCAGGATTCAGCCTCATGAGCCTAATGCATGAAAATGCTCAACTCTAAGCAGGTGTTTGTTTTTAAACAGATTTTAACTGAACAGATTTTTTTCTAAATATATGCCCATGAAACAAGATATGCAAATATATAGCATTTTCACATGCCCACCAAGAACAGTTACTTTTACAATAGTACATATTAAACTACACTCAGTGTAATTTAATACATCAAATTAATCATGTGGAATACTGCTTTTCATCAGCTGGGGGTTCCAAGTGTCTATAAACAGGTGGATGATATCACAGGCCTTACTCCCACCATCTATCCCAGATTGACACCTAAGAACAGGGACTGCTGACTGCAGCCAACACCTTGATCATGTAGTTCTTACACATCTTGTCACTGTGATTTAGTGTTAAGTAACAGATTTGAAATTCTCAGGCTCTACAGCTCACAAAGCAGTATGAGAAGTGACATACCTTTTGGAAAAAATTGCAGTAATCTCTTTTCAAAATGTAGATAGCTACTTCTTTTAGCCCATCCAGCCCATACATATCTGCAATGCCCAACATGCGACTGAAGAGAAAGCAGCAACGACAGGAGTCACAAAAGCCTTGTGATAGATGCATTCTGCTTACAGGACAATTTACATGCTAACTTCCCCTCTTGGTTCAGTCAGAACTTACTGCAGAAATACACTGATAACCAAGTGTGACACTTGCCAAAGAGTAATCTTCAAAACAGAAACTTAATAATAGAGTTCAGCCTATGTAAAAGCAAGTCTCAGCCACCAGCTGAGAAACTCTCCAGGAGACTCAGTTTGTCTATTTTAAGGATAGCAAATGAAAAAAATATTTTTGCCAGCTGAGTTTTGGAATTTTGGAAGTTTTTTTTCCAAAGAATATATAAAATGTTATTAATGAAATTCTTAAAAAGCAGACTGAGCAAACTATCAATTATTCTATATAATAATCAACACCATAATTTTATTTTCTGTATCGATTCATTAGCTAAACATTGATATTGGGATATATGATAAACAATTCCATATTTTTAGGAAATGGTAGCATTTTAATGTATAGTGGTAGAGTTTGTCACCTAATATATAAATGGTTTCAGAGAATAATTCACAAATTTCAGAATTTACTTCACTAATAGAGGATTATGTACAAAACTCTGATTAAAAACTATCCCAGAAGAAAATGCCAACATTTACATTGGTTCCTATATATCATCTTTCATGGACCTAAGATTAACTACTTAGCCTTCTCATCAACTCGAGTGATTATTCAAAAATGAATTAAAAATATTAACTGTTATATAGTATCACACATTGTATATATTATTCTGAAAACTAACAGAGGGTACAGGCAAATTGGGAATTATTTAAAATAAATAAAACCTTGTCCTGTTTTTCACTGTGCTCATAGAGTATTTCAAAAACAGCTGGCACACTTTTTCCAGTAGCTGTCAAATAAATAAGACTTCTTCAACAGCTTTATTTTTGGAATTTGCCTTTTAACTGAGAAAATACAGAACAAGCAAACAAGCACAAACTACAATTAAAAAATAATAAAATTTGACATATACCCAACATCAACTTCATCTGGGAAGTCCAAAATAGCTCCATATATAAAATGCAAGACGACATTCATTTCTGCATGGCTTATGCTGCAAAAAAGAAGAATGGAAAAATACAAATAAAGACATGCCCATAATAAAATGCATCATATTTCTTAGCCAAAGGAAGTTGGTCAAAAAGCTGACACATCAGCTGTTCTGTGAATGGAAGGCAAATGATCTGATAAAATTAAAGCAATAAGATTTTGCAATGCAAAAGTATCTAAATGGACTACATTTGGGGTGAATTTAGCTACTCAATAGTCTTGCTGAACCTTTCTAACACTTTAAATCTTTAAAAATAAGGAATAAGCAGACTAATACTAATCACTATATTATTTACATTGAAAATATGGAGGAAGGATTTTTTCATCATTGCCAAGCTCTTTACTAGCAGTAAGTCAACTACTAAGTAACTATCTACTTTAAAATTGTTTTATTGTAATTACTCTAAGTCTTTTTTTATTATATATTTATGCTTTTGCAATACTAGAAGTATTACAATGCTAAGTAGAAATATTACTCAGAATATTTAGAAAGTCTTTATTCAGATTAAGAAAGCTGGCAGTCCCACACCAGCAGTATTTTTGCATCCTTTTACAGCCCCAGCATCTTAATGCAGAAAGGCACAGAACGCTTAAATGTTGGCCATGATCTGAACAACACTTTCTTGTATTTGTGCACATCCATTTTTGTGTGCAATCTTCAGGACCCACAAGTGCTGTGTGCATTAATATAAATGGAACAGTCGTGCAGAGCAAAGGCCCCTCAAAACATTAGACATGTTTAAGCAATTGACATTGATGACTAAAAACAAAAGGAAAAAACCCCAGTGTTGCAACATGCAAAGAAGCAAAATCAGCACAGCTGTCTCCCTGTATATCAGTACACACAATAGCCATAAAGTCAGCGAGAAGGAGCTTCCCCACAGTCTTGACAGCTGTTACCTTAAGCAGAATTTTCATTATTTCAGAGTAAGCCATATGTATTTCATTTATAAGTGTTGTAAAAGACAGCACAGAAACCAGCATTAAGCAGAAAAGTGAACTGGAAAAGGTAAAGTTATGGATATGACTCATAATAACAAAAATTATGAGACACTGGCATGACAATAATCTTACATAAGGATTCAGTACTTCTCAGGGAAGTGCCTCCACTGAAAAATAAGGATGAAAATTTCTTAACCCCAGAGAAATCAATTACAGAGAGAGAAGTGTAAACACCACAAGTAATTGGTGACTATCAGCCTCTAAAACACCATAAAAACTAAGGAATAAATCAAATTGCAAGCATATTGTTTCATAAGGATTTGGAAGTTATAGCCAAATCAACAGATAACCTTTCTGATTTTGCAGCAGTATTATGACACTGACAGAAAACCAAAATGAACATTTAAGTATCACTTGGCCAAGAGATTTTATATGAACAGCAGTTACATTTTATAGCACTGTAAAGCACACAGTTCTTTCTGAAGAAAACTGAGTCAGCTAACATCATGCCTGAAAAAAAGCAAACATGTACATGGATCAGTACTCCTTTGCTTTTAAAGGAAATTGAATGTATTTCAATAGATTCTGATACTGAAAAGAACTAACCTGGCAGTCCCCAGCTTATCTATGAAGTCTTAAGTATTCATCCTACAGTGACAGCTCCATTATTCTCACACAGAAAGCCGTGGCAAACAAGCACACTAGATAAAATTGCCTTACTATATGCTGCTGGAATATCATAATTAAACACTATCTAGGAAATGCTATTTGTTTTTACACTGTAAATATACTTATTGTACAAGTAAGTATGAAAATTACATTGTTCAGACACAGTATTTTTCATGACATGTACAACAAGAAGTGAAAGAAGAGAATTCTCAAGTAGATTGTGAATATTAAAACATTCTTTACACAAAAGGATTTGTGCCCTTCTGCTGCTGAAAAAGACTTTTCTGAATCATCTGACAATATAAACAAATACACTACACACAGAGTTTCATCCTGAAGTCAAAAGAGTACTCAGGAAATGTATCAGGCTGGAGAGAAGTGTCAAGGCATATTAATCTTCAGTGCTCTGTATGCAGCACAGTTGTTACATATTTGCAGTGATTGTAAATTGCCTACCTTTGCTCCCACACGACTTGCAGAGACAACACTTACCCTTGAAGAGTGATGTGCTCTTGGGAGCTCTCAGCCCAACTTCCATTCAGCATAGCAGCAAAGTAACTAGATCTGGCACATAAAATGGCCCTGAGAGAGAAAAAGTAAACATTATTCCATAACATACAAATATTCCTGATGAGACTCTTTGATAACATTGACTTAAATCTTTGCCCTTCATGCATTAAGGTGTCAGCTGTGCACTGCATGCCTTTTCTTCCAGTATGTTTGGAATTTCAAAATATGCTACAGAAAAAAACCAAAGAGTACTCTATAAATTTTTCAGTTAAAGCTTGTTTTTAGTATGACTTTGAGATTCACACAGAGGAAATCTATTACCACGAGCATCTTCCTTTTATATAAAATTTCACATTTATTTCTCCTGGTTTTTTTACCACGTAAGAGTAAATAACCCTCTTTATACAGCCCCATTAGAAATAATTTTATCCTGAACATCTTAAATTCTTCTTATGTTACAAAATGTGTATTTATCAAAATGACAAGTATGTAATGTCTTGTATTCAAAATTTGCTACCCACCAAAAGTCAAACAAAACTTGATATTAACATATGCTGGGACAATATGATGTGTTTTTACAACAAGAGCTATCAGTTACTTCTGTTTACACTTACTACCCTTCTATATTTGAAAGGCATAAATGGCCATAACAGGGCTAATTCAATTTACTACTACTTCCATAAAACAGAATAAAGAAACCCCAGAGCTGCAGTCTGTGCAGCTCAGTATCTCTGCCAGTATCAGTCTTCAAAACATGATGCAAGAAGACCTTTGCAAGAGGAGCTCTTAAAGGTGGAAGTGCAGTGTCAGAGAGGAAGATGAGATATGGATGTGGATGAAAACTGCTTTATGACTTCAGTTTTCCAGATCCACACCAGTTATAGTGTTAGCCTTTATCTGGGTTATTACAGCCACAGATAACATTCTCATACACAGATTTTTTTCATGACACTTGCTAAGCTTCCTATTATTTATAAAATTAGCTTATGTCATGTTTTCCTGTGGCAGAAAAAGCAAAATGTTATACTAGGCATGAGAATCCTTCCTGTTACATGTATTTGCTGTCTCTTAAAATGTTCCTGAGCACTCTCATTTTGCGTAGGAAGAAGCATGAAGAATACTATTTATGGTCTCTTTTCTAGTCATTATATATTCTGTATTCTCTCATCTCTCTTCCCTCCTCCTGCTTCAGAAGTCTCAATACTTTAAATTAGAAACTTCTCGCACATCCCTCCTGTGAGTCATCTACAAAAAATAATAACAAAGCTTTTACTGAACGTTTCATATCTCAGTGAAATATGTCCACATGTAAATGGGTATTACATCCTAACTTAAAGTACATGAAAATCTGTGTAAAAATCTTTTTTTTATAAGATACAATAACACAATATCATACAGGTATGGAATACACTTATCTCCAGTTTTTTATTCTGTTCTAAATAAATTTTAGTAATGAACAGTCATCAATCAACTCCAAGGGCACAGTTAAGAGTGGATATTTCAAAGACTCATTTGAATTAAGACAAGTACTCAGCAGAATATGGACAAGTATGCAGTACCTAAATTTAAATTTTATCAGCATATATTTATAAAATATGTGGAGATCCCAGATTATTTTGAAATAACTTTATCTGTGCTTTCCTACAGTGATGGTTAGTGGCTGTTTTATTACCAAACAAATCTGACTTGCTTCATGCAGAGCTCTGTAAGAATACAACACCAGGAACACATAAAGCAGCAACACTAAATTGTATTGAAGTTCATAGGATTCGTGAGAAAGTAAGGAATACTGACACAAGTGCTGGGAGACTGTGGGGCCTGTCTCCTGTTTGAGAACTTAAAAAAAAACCCCTTTACAGTAAGTAAATCATTCTGGTGCTTTCACCACAATGATATGGAAAGTTCCATTGCCCTTATTAGCTCCTACTGTTCACATGACGCAGTGCTAAAACGAGCTCAAGTCCTGTGCCTGATTCAGAACATCCTTGTTTTCTCCATGATGTACTGCTGTAGTTTTTTGATGCTAGTTAAACTAGATACATAGCTCCAGGCAGTAAGTGGACTAAATTAAAGAAGCTCTGCTGATAGAAACTCTTTGTTCCACTGCTTTTTCTGCATTAAAGCATTTGTTTCTCAAACTTATGCATCTGAGAACATATAATGTAAACCAGAAGAAAAACATTCTTTACTACACTACATTCTGAAAGTGTAGTATATATCCAGATATCCACACAATTATGACATATCTTCTACAAAGATATTATAATGTCAGTAATAAATTCCCCCCCCTCCCCCCGAGTTTCGTGTTGAGAAAGTACTAAAAGTAATAGAGGGTTTTTATAGTCCCTCTCAGTTACTTATGTACTCAAAGGGAACAAAATACAGGCTGTCTAGTTTGCTATCTCAAATGAAAATGGACTTATATCAAAGGTACAAGGAATGGTACTGACATTTTAATTTGCTTTCCCAAGCCACAGGAGTACGATAAACCAAAGTTCTTAAACGGTCTTGGACTTTAGATCTAGTGGAGGCTCCTGACAATCTTTACATCTACATAACTGAAATAATGAAGGTAAAACCTTCATTTTTGTATGCACAGATTCTGAAGAGCAGAAGCAAAAACTAATACTCCAGAAATTTTCTGCCTGTATAGAAATTTTATTCAGCGTTAATAACGGAATAGTTTATTAGTAGATTTTTTGTTTTCTTTACAGAGCACAGATTATTTTTTATTATTTTGTATTTCATATATATACAAAGTTAGCAAAAAAATCTGCAAGTATTTCTATGAGTATATACTTAATATATGAGTTTACAGTGGCAGTCTTAGAAGTGCTAAAAGTGCAGTTGTTTTCAAAATAGTTGCTGTTGATGATAAATTATATTCATTAGTATCAAAGTATGGCCACTCCACACATAAGACCTAAAAGCTGTAAGGGTTCACAGCTAGGGAACAGCACCAGCAATAATTTCCTATAGATGCACAGTAACAGCAGCATTTTATACCAGATGGTTATTGACTGAAAAACTTTTTACTGTAAATACTTATGTACCTGTGAGCTTGAAAATCTTTGCCTTCTATGCAAATATTAATATCTGGACAACAGCACTTCTTGTAGAGCATCAATAAGTCTTCTCCTAATACAGATGCAGTTTCTACTTTGGAATTACCTGCACATGGGGAGAAAAAGCTGTTTTCACTTTTTCAGGTGTACAAGAGTCTACTGACAGTGCACAAACAAAATATTTGAAAAGAATCTGACATAATTAAATTTTTTATTATTGCATTCTCAAGCTAGGATCTTCCTTGAAAGGTTTTCCAAACCTTGCTTTTTACTTGTTATTTTCAATTATCAGAAACTTGACCAATGCTCCCTATTTGGTATCTACAGAAGAGGTGCTACAGCTACTCTTTCTTAAGATTATGCACCCAGTTAATTTTTTTCTGCAGAGATCTGGAACCTCTGCACTAAAGAAGAGCAGCCCCTGAGGAAGGTTTGGGGCCATGCAGTGCTCCAGGCTTCCACCTGAACAGATCTGCTGCTTGAGCCTGTGTCACTGACACAGCTGTAGCAGCCAGCACCTCTGGGGAAGATGCAGTTAAACATTCCCACTTACTATTTCATTCAGAGCTGTACTAGGGAAGATTCTGAAAGGTTCCAGAACCCTCATAAAACAACAGTGGAACCAGTGCAATTTGCTCAGAAAAGAAAACAAGGGAGATACTCTGCTGTGTGGAAGTCCCACATGGTGAGGAGTGGAGCTCACTGTATTCCAGGGAAAGACAGGACATGGTGATGACCATGCCTGATGCCTGGCAATTCCAGATTTATTACACCGCACACTGGCTGGGAACTGTGCCTGCCTAACTTCTGCAGCCATTCATTTCTTCCCAGGGTGACACAATGAGGTGGGCCATAGAAAAGACTATCCATGTAAGCTGTGCTGGAACAATAATTTTCATTTTGCCTGCTTTTTTACAACTGTATAAATATTTGAACAATTAGTTAAAAGACAAAAAGAGAAAAAAGTTTCATTCCAAACCTACCTGCAGCAGCTTTGTTGCTTTCTGCATCTATGACTGCTTCTGGAATTTCTTCCTCAATACCTGACAAACAAACAACTTCTTTCTGCACAGCTCCACTTGGAGTATTCTGATCAACTGGTGTTCTTTTGCTTTGTTCAAGATAATTTACATTTTTTTGAGTGTTCTGAAGAGTAGTAGTGTTGCTTTCTTGTCTTTTCCTCATAAACAGCTCCTCGATTTCTTTAAGATTTATATCAGATGAATATAGAATCCTAGAAGATGACACTGATTTTTATTCCCATAATTTTTTAATTGAAGAAAAGAAATAAAAAAATTACATTTTTTTCATCTAAGAAAATTCACGACCAGAAAACGCTGGACCAAAGAGCTGGACTCTCTGGTGCTTAAAAAATCCAACCTTTTAAAAATGTATCTCTGGGAAACTTATTTCTGCAAATGCTTGAAAAGCATAAACAAGCAACACAAAATATAAAAACCTTTTAACGTCCAGATTACAGTAAAAAATCATAAAAACTGTATAGAGATATAAATGGAGAAATAAATTTTAATATCAAAGGAAGCACTTAAAGCACAAAAATTTGCAGTTAAGATTACCCGAGAACTTTCACTTTGCCCATGTAGTAATTCCAGCTTCCCACTTCCCCATCTGTTTCACCAGCTTATTTTTGGCTCAGGATCTGGAAAGGCTAACAAAGCCTGCAGTCTGTGACTGCAAAGATCTCATATTTATAGAAACATACTGCACTCCGGCACAGATAACATGTTTTATCCTTGGTTTCATACCAGATATATGAAGTTAACAAAGTTTAACAGAAGAGCTACAGTTCCTTTAGATGTAGCAGACATACTCAGAGATCTGCTTTAGTCATTCATTCCATGGCAAAGAAGCTTCTTTCCTAATATTCAGAACAGTAATTTGAGTGTGTTATTTGAACATTGTACTCTGAAGGAGCAGAGAAAACATACAAAGAACTCATCTTCTTTCTTAAGGACTGTATTTAAAGGATTGAGATAGGTAGAATTTTTTTTGTCTATGTGATACAGGTCCTCACTAGGAGAGAATAAGAAGAAACAGGAATGTAGGGAATGAGAATTTTAATATTTTATTAGATTTTGAAAGCAAGGGCCAGGAAAGGATGGACCAGGAACAATAAGATTTCACAGGGAAAGAGAGTAAGATGGATGGACCCTTTTCACATGTGCTTTTAAGGCTGTTGTGTGTGTATGTACTTTCAGAACTCTAAACCAATGAACTGACCATCTATTGCTTTTCATATTTAAAGTGCTTTCCAACCTAGCATAATAATAGCAGGAGGGAAAGACAATAATATGCCATATTACCAATAGTAGAAAAAGTTGCTTGATGGAGCGGGGAGACTTTGCAATTCTTTAGAAAATTCAAGACCCTACTTCCATACATTCACTTCCCTGTTCACTGTGCTTCACAGTATGTAACATCTGTGTTTTAAAGCTCTGAGGTAGCAGAAATCAAGAACAGAAATTCACAGTAGAGACCCAGTTAAACTAGAGATTTCAAAATTTCACAGAAGTATTCTGTAGTTTTATCTTCAGGTTTTTTGTCCACATTAGAGCTTCCAAGAACTGTCACTTAAAGCCACATAGACAATGCCAGTACTAGAAAAAAAAGAAAAAAAAAATCCAGTAATTTGCACTTTATCCCTGCATCTTCCCCAGATGTAAACTAATACCACAATTACAGAAGTACACTGGTCACATACTGAATGTAAAAAAACTGCAGGAAGTTCCCTAGGAAAGGTTTGTTGAAAAAAAGAAATTGCCATTGAACATGTTAGGCTAAATTTACACTGGGACTTCACATTTCTGTTGCTACAGAGCTTTTGCATATTTAACATGTAAAGACAATACAAATTGACTTTGAGGGAGAAAGAAAATTAGCAGCAACAGATAGAGTGTTTTGGCACAAATTAATTATCTTAATATTCTTACTTTCTGCAGTAACTGAGAAACATCCATAGGGAATTTCGTAAGCTGAGCAATGAGGCAACAATCTCCTGGGAATGCTCAGGGTATTTTCAGAGAATCTACATAAGAAACCTCAGGAATGCAATTAATTTTATCACTAAGCTTCAGTCAATAAAAATGGCGTCCTTACCACAACTAGGAACCCAGTAAATAAAACAAATGAAGTGGCATTTTAAACCAGAACTAAATAACTGGTTTCTGGATCTGAAGAAGTTAATTCTCTTTTAAATAAGCTTTTTCCTGAAAAGAAGTCAAGAAACTTTGAGTCTTTCAGTTAACATTTAAAATCCAGTCACATTCTTGGATTTAGTACTTCCAGAAATTCAGCAGGTTATCTTAATATAAGAGTTCTGCTTAATACAGATTGTAAATTTACTACTTTGAAAGACTCATGATCTATCATTTTGCTTAACAGACAACAACAGTGATTTTTGGCACAAAATTTAGAAATTTCCTTTTATCTCAGTAAATCCCGTGAGATGTTCCCAGAATGCAAGATTCTGCAGTTTTCTAAAACCTGTTATAAAAAACTTTGCTTGGCAGCACCCTGTATTTTATAGGCTCATTTCTAAAGCAGAGTTTTCCAGACTGTCTCCTCCAGAGTATTAAATGGTGCCTTTCTGCATAAATAAAATCTAGGGAAATCTGGCATCCACAGGAAAATGCATAGCCTGGACCTTGGAGCTCAGATGGTTTAGTAAAAATGTAAAACCATCTCTTCAAAACAGTTCTTTAAGAATCCAGGATGTTTACTGCAGAATTGTATTAGGAAGTTTTAAAAAAACATTCCAAACCTCTTGAGCAGGCATCATTTAATGCACCATCCTAGTTTCATTATCTAAAGAGCAGAAATAATAATTCTATAAAGTTACAAATCTCTAAAGTCAGATAGAGAAATCATCAGAAGGTGATCCCCAGGTGATCCTCTTCTCCAGGCTGCACAAATCCAGTTCTCTCAGCCTGTTTTCACGGGAGAGATGCTCCAGCCCTCTGATCATCTTTGCTGCCCTCAACTGCACTCATTCCAACTGGTGCTGAGGGCCCCAGAGCTGGACAGAGCCCTCTGTCTGTTGTCTCCTGAGAGCAGAGCAGGGGCAGAGTCACCTCCATCCCCGCCCTGGCCCCTCCGCTTCGGACGCAGCCCAGGGCAGGGTTGGCTCTCTGGGCTGCGAGTGCACATTGCCGGCTCGTGCTGGGCACTTGTCAACCAACCACAACTCTTTGAGTGTGACCATCCAACCAGTTTCTTATCCACTGAATGGTCCCTCTGTCAAATCCAAGCCTCCCAAGATGAGAGACAAGAATGCCATAATAACCAGATTAACACCAAGTATCTTCTGTACATGTGTGAAATACCATATTAGACAGTTTTATTTAAACCGTTATCACAATTAAATGCCAAAACAAAACCCAAATCTATTTACTTCTATTAATAAAAATAAAACCAATATAGGAAACCTCTGAACCACTGCCTGCCCAGTTTTAATGCACCCACGTGTAGCAAAGCCAACATTTTTTTAATGCAACCACATGCACCAAATATCTCTTGTACTGCATTTAATCTTGGTAGACTTGCAAAAATTTTTCAGCAATACACATAAAGAAGTCCATCTTCATTGTCTAAGTTAGGCATTTCATATGCACAACTTCAACCTACCTTAACCACTTAAGATTCTTCTATTTCCCTTTAGATTTGCTGAAAGAACTGTCTGCTTGATTTTTGCAGTCAAGATGGTTGTTTTAACTGACTTCTAGAGAGAAGTGTTTCAGTGAATTTCTTCTCATGAGATGCAACATCAACTCCTTTATTGTCTCACACAGGTGCTGACTAAATTTTCTGATTTCTTGTGAAAGGTATGCATTTCAAAAGAATCTACCCTTAAACAGTCATGGGCCCAATGAAAGGTTTCTAACCATTTCTCACAGATCAATTTTTTTTCTTCCTTCAGGCATAAATCCATTGCATTAAGATATTATGTTTCCAAAGCATTACACCCCTACTGAATATATTGTGACTTGACAGTTCAGCTTCTCAACCGCCTGAGAAACTTAAATTAGATATAAACATGGATCAAAAAAACCCCCAAAACTTATTGTGTCTATGTTTGTGGAAAGGAGATAAGATTGCCATTGTTTGGCATGTGTTTAAAGCCCATTTTCATCAAAATAAACAAGTCATCATGGTGAAGTCTTTCTTCCCCCAACAGGACATAGCACAAAATCTAAGATACAAGCTTCATGTTGTACGTTACTTATTTCCCTCTTTAGGAAAGTCTAATTCTTCTCCATGACTAGCTTAGCTCATACTTATAACCACAAAAAACAAACTTGGTGCTGTACTGACAAACAGAGGCCATGGTTGTAAGAACAAATGTAGGAAAAAGTCTGAACACCTTAAGTATTCAAAATGAGCAGATTCCTTAATCTCTTAACTTGGTTCACAATAATTTCTTTTCAACTTTCTCATTTTTCACTGTTACATTAGAAGTAACTTTTAACAGAGCTTTTTAATTTCCACAATTCAGGTTTTATTGTTTCACAAAGTTTAAGACAGTCACATCTCCCATATTGCCACATTTGTAGGGTGAGGTTTGTTAATTTTCGTTCTTTTGGGAGGGATGATTTTTTTCAGCTGTACTGCTGATTCTCTTATGTCTTACTGCAGGGAAAAGAATAGTTGTTGTGGCAAAAAATCCACCTGCATGGGCCACAAAATGCCACTTTTGTAGCTGATTTGTTTTCAGGTTCCACGAATCAGTCATTTAGAGAAGATACTCCTTGCATGGTAGGCTGCACCACATCAATAGGCACGAGTGATAAGAGGATAAAAGGGAAGGACCATATCAGAATAACCTGTATTAAACCACAGAATTTCAACAACATGTGAGGCAGGCTATTCTTCTGAAATAAAGTGGTCTGCAGTCATAACCTACTACAGGGAATATACAAGCATAGCTATTAAGGGTAGGGTTGCTGAAGCATAAAGGAATTCAGTGTACATATGCATAACTCAGGTTTGTTTCCTCCAAAACAGCCATTATCCAATGGGGACTATGAGAACCTAGCAATCAGGAAGAAGAAACTCACAGACAATTTATTTAAAGAAATATTTCCCTTTTTCACTATTTTGTAATCCAGTGTTACAGAACTCTCACTGGGAATTGTATTTAAAGAACAAATATTCACAAAGGTTCTGTTTGGTTTCTTTATGAAAACCTCACATGCAAGAGAATATCAAGCTGGAAACAGTGCTAAGCCATCACCCTCTGTAGTGTCAGTATGATGCTGTGTAATTTTAACAGGTACTCCACCTTATGGCTTGGGGTTTTTTCCCTGCACACAGAAAAGAATCTGACAGACATGAGCAACACTGAGTCTGTAAGAGGTGTGGCTAGGTGACAGATTCATCACAGGAACAATGCCATAGGGTGTCTGTTGTATTCATAGCAGTTCCTATAGACAAAGACTTTTTATACAAAGGAAAGGTGTGCATACATAGACTCTACAGAAAGAAGTTATTGCCATCATGCTGTCTAGAGTTTACCTTCTAAAATGTTTCTGCCTGCACTTAAGGGAGATGTAGCATCCTTGTCCTGCCTGATACAGAATTCTACAAGCGTCACATGGTCGAAGCCTTGGCTGGTCTACTTTGAATCAGCTGCTGGTACTGCAAACTAACCCCTGTGGCAGTCAATGTCACAATGACAATCGTATTCCTTTGTATTTGATTGTACTTGTTGCTTTTTAACTGGATCTCACTGTCATTAGGTCTTTCTCTGTCCTTCCTTTTATCAGACCTCTCTAACAGAAATATTAAGAGTCAATATCTAGATTTTTATTGCTCAAGCAGTATTTTGTCCAACTGCAAAAGTAAAGAAAAAGCAGTTTGCCTCTCAGCAGGCAAGACAGCAGTGATCTAATGATCTGTGACAGACAGTTGTCCTTCAGGGATGCTAAGTTTCTTGAGGCACACTGCAGAACCCTGCTCAGGCAGTAATCTCCGGCCATCAATGTACTTGGAACTGTTGACATTTTTCTAGCTGTGTCCTGGAGAATGACAGAAGGCTATAGGAGGGCAGAGTCAGTACTGATGTAACTTCAGCAGGCAAAAACGTAGTGTGCAGAGTGTCTGCAGTATGGCTGCTGCACAGTTTCTTCCCGGTGTCCTCAGGGAGTGCAAGTGCACGGAGGGAAACAAAGCATTGCTTAGTTGCTCCTCTACTTCATGCTGAGGCCATGCAGAAAGATCAGCGTGAAGTTTCCTATGTCCTATCTCCTGCTCAAAAGAGGAGGCAAGAGGAGCTGCACAGCCTCCAGCACACAAGTGACACGTAGCCCACATCTGCCCTGAGGAGAAGAGACAGAGGCCCAAAGGAAGTGCGCCTCACTGAGATGCAGGCCAGATATAGCTCGTGAGAAAATCAAGTCCCTAAATCCCCACGGAAAGATAGATCATTTTTATTCGGGAAAACAAAAGCAGAGCTGAATACCAACAGGAAAAGGGATGAGATTTTGTTATAGTTTTGATGAACTCTTCAATACTATTACCAGTATTCCACTTCTCCATGTATACAAGAAACCAGAACTTTTGTACAAGACAAAACTTTCTCTCAGGAGCTCAGCTGCAGCTACAGGTCTCTGTTACAGCTCATCATGGCAGTTCACATGTTCCAAGAACTAGGCTGGCTTCCAGTAAAACTAAAGCTGTAATTTAAGGCACTGTTTTACACCTGAGAAGATCTAATTAATCTGCATCTTAACAATAAGACACCACTGAGATTCAACAGCCACTGATGCTACCTGATCATCTGAACAATGGATTAGGCTCTTTTCAACCAAAGCTGCAGCCTTTCTTTGGTCCAAAGGAGTTCACTGTTGTCAAACTTCAGTGCACTCTGTAAGCATGAATCTCCACAGAATGTGCTAGGTTAGAGGACTCAAAAGGTGCAGTATCAAACAGCACCAAAGACTAGGGTAAGAAAACATAATTATCTTGCAAAGCACACTTCATACACAGCCTAGAATATACAGGGAGGTTCATCTGAAGATTCTAAACTCACTCTGGAAAGACACAAGGTTTACAATTAGTTGAGCTGAGTTTAAAGATGTTTTCCAATATCATGCTTTTTGGAGAACATCCAGGACTCCAGGCATCAGTCCTTGCCTTAAAGCAAACCCAGACAAAATTGAAAGCAAGTATCAGTGACATATTAAGTGCCTTCCATGAGGAATACAAACCCCTGATATAACAGTATATAAATAATTAATTATTCAGAATAATTATTTCAAAATCAATTTGATTTTTAAAAAATTTGCATTATCATGTTTCTCCATGAAATTCTTCTGTAACACCACTTACATGAATGTGAAAGAAATTAAGGATATCACAGCAGCAAGTAAATCAGGAAAAATACAAGACAAAACCCGTGCTGTTTTGTTTCTTACCACTTGTTTTGCTAATGCTCCTACCAGGCCGTGGCAGTAACCCAACAAATGCCTGTTAATCAACCTGCTCCACTACAAGGATTTGATGTTTCTGATATTACCCCGGGTTCAAAAAGTTTTCTTTCATAATTAGGTTGTGTTTCAAGCACTAAACTTTAAAACTGCAACGCTATCCTGTTCCTGTTGACAACAATCTCAGGAGCCTCCAGGTACCTACATTTTCTAGGGACATCCTGAACTCACCTGAAATCCCAGAGTGATTTCTTTCTACCGCTTTGCTCCTGGTGCATTCCCGCAAGTGCTGATCAGCTCTAACACCAACTCTTTTAGGGAAAGTAGGTGGCACCACCACAGCTTTGTTAGAGAAAAGCAGTTTTTTGCAAAAGGGATTAGAGGAATTTAGAAGAAGGAGGACTGCCAGGTCTGGTGGCAACACCCCTCACATAACTCACCTAAGGTTTGGAGCAAGACGCGAGAGATGTTGCATATGTGGCAATGGGAAAACAGCTGGCAGTGCAAAAACATGCTGGCCCTTGCTCTAGTCCCTGGGGAGTAGCCAGCCCACACACCTCCCTCCGGGATCCCAGTCTGCACCAAAGCTATGCTGTGTTTGGCCCAGCCCATGGCTCACCAGGACCTGGGAAATGAGTTTTGAACTTAATGCATTTTCATCCAACTTCCTGAAGTTCTCCTAGAATCCTATATCCACCACTTTTAAAAACATGAGCTGAGAATGGGGTTTATTTGCTGTTTTCATCTGGGAATCTTGCTAAAAAGGGTTTTAGTAGGTAGAGACAATCTCAAAGGATTTTTGCTGTTTTTTTCTTTTTTTATTACAAGTGCTTTACATACTATAAAAAAGTAAGCTAAGGTGGAGAGCACAGCCATGTGCTATCAGCAGAAGAACAAAGGCAGAGGAAAATAAAGAAGTTACAGAAAAGTGCTCTGCAAACTCTGCAGGAAGGCTGTGAGGATACTGCCTCGAATGGGAGAAACTTTAAAACAGGTGCTGGCGCTGGGGAGAAAGAAGAGTCGGGACACAAGAGAGGTGGTGCCGGGGCCAGCCCATCAATCCCGCCGCGGCCGCGCACTCACCGCAGAAACCCCCGCAAGTCCGCGGGTTCCGAG
>VZRX01008758.1:244022-256757 GCA_013398075.1 Notiomystis cincta | reverse complement strand
CGGGGCTCTCGCCTCTGCAGCCCCTCATCAGCCCTGCCCGGGGCTGCTGCAGAGCAGCTGCAGGGCCGGGGAGCCCCGGCGCCCTTGGACATCCCCGCTGATGTCATCGGCTGCTCCCGCGCAGCTTTAAATGAGGGGACTGTTACCAGCACAGCCCCTCAGCCATTCCCCGCTGTCAGCCGTGCTTGGGGTCAGCTCTCTGCTTTCTCCTTCCAGTTCTGGCTCAGCCTGAACAAGACAGTACCTAGCTCAGATCCTTGTTTTCCTCACAGTGTTTTCCCTGCTGATTGCTCTCCTGACAGTGACAGCATGGATGGCACAGAAAGAGCAATAAAGGTGGCAGTTAATTTGGACCACGGAAAATGAGAAGTTAATCTACTTCAAACGCCTACTGCCCGAGTTTAGGGAAAGAAGGGAATGGTCATTTTAAAGGATATTGGGAAGCTGGTCTTGTATTAGAGAAGCATGCAGGACATTTATCACTGCTGGAGACTGGAGTCAGTAAAGGAAAAAGAAGTTCAATGCCACTCTTCTTAATACAGTCCTTCAAGTTAGTGCTACAGGTAGAATATATGCAGAGTTAAGACCTTCTGACCCTGGTTTTGGTAGATAAAAAGGGGATGTCAGTCTCTAAGGCCAAGCCAGCTTCTTTCAGGAGAGTTGAAAGCATTAGAAAATTGTTTGAGAAAGTAAAACAAATATTAATCTTGCAAAAATATTTCCTATTATCATGCTATCTCTCTTTTACTCTATGAAGTGAGTCTGCTAAGACCAATAAAAGAACAAAAAACCACAAATCCGAACTGAGTTAGGTTAGTTTTAGGCTTAGTTATAAAAAACCCCCACCTTTCTGAAAAACAGAAATAGCCTGAACAGAATAAAATTGTGTCAGATATGGTTTTGTAAAGTTACGAGTGAGAGTAACATACTTGGATGCCATATCCAATATGTTAATATCATATAATAATAAGGTCTTGATAGACATTATCATAATATGAATTGTAGTGCAAACAATTAATTGATGTTAATTTTTAAAGTATTATTTAGAGGTGGATTTTTGGGATTGCCATGGGAATGAGGAAGGGTCTTTCCTGTATTAGTTTTTGAAACAAAGATTTTCCTTATGTGCACTGTGCTTGTTTTGCCATTTTGTGTGGACACCTCACAGGACACACCTGGCCTCTCACTGTTTTACCAGGCCTGTGCCCGACCTGGTCAGGCTTCAGGAACACACCTGGGGTTTTTCCCCTCTGTTTCAGCAGCAGGAGAGGAGCTGCAGTAACACTTTTGGGCTCCAGGGGACCCTTTAGAGTATTTTCCCTTGTTTGGGAATATTATACTGACCTGAAGATAGTTCTGTAATGGTTAATGGGTCCTGTTAATGCTCCAGGTTGTGAAAAGACATAGAGATAAGCTTCAATATCCTCTGCAGTTAATCTGCAGCCTTTCCTTCCAATTCCAGTGGCCTGGCTGGTAAATAAACTTTTCAGAACCTACAAAAGCAAGAAGAAAAAGCAATTATGTAAGATAGCTAGAAAATGTCAGGACACATCTTTCTAAAATCTGTTTATGCTTTATAAATCTATTTATATTCAAAGTATATGAATGGTTCAAATGGATTTTTAGAGAGCTACATGTAAGGCACAAGGTAAACATCTCTA
The DNA here is from genome assembly GCA_013398075.1 of Notiomystis cincta. Classification (NCBI taxonomy): domain Eukaryota; kingdom Metazoa; phylum Chordata; class Aves; order Passeriformes; family Notiomystidae; genus Notiomystis; species Notiomystis cincta. The sequence goes on along the minus strand of VZRX01008758.1, from coordinate 255,096 downwards.
GTATAACTTATTTCAGAATAGTCAAGTACAGAGAAATACCAGTATTACCAAGTTACTGCATCCTGACCTGCTACCTGTGACAGGCAAGGCAAGTGCAGGCACATACTTTTCTTTTGGGATGGACCCCAGGTGACAGGGCAGGAGGGAGGATGATTGACGACCTCCCAGCTGGCTGTGCCCTGTGTGTGCAGCACTGGGAGCTGTGACAGGGCTGTGGGTGTGTAGGAGGGTGTATCCTGCAGCTGTGTTGTCCTTTTCTATCTGCTCTTACTTATATTTAAGGTTACACAGTGTTAGCCTTGGCTTCTCAGGCAGAACTGATCACCTGGCTGAATGTGATGCCCAGACTCCCACACTGCCTGCCCTGTAGCAGGCTCTGAGAGAGAAGAGGATGTCCCACTGCACACAGGAGCTTTGATAAGTCAGCAGGAACTCCCCAGGCACCAACTGTGTCCCACTGGTATGGGCACAAGTAAAAACAGCTGACTCTCTAGGTGGAATAATGCACTGCAGTGCTAGAGGTTAAAGTATGTCCCTCAGCACCTCCCAGAAATGCAGAAGTAAGAGTTAATATCAGAGATTCTGTGTACTTGTATCCTGCTTTATATAAAGCTTAAGAAGAAAAATCAGAAAGCTCCATATTTTTTCCAGTAATTATAACTACATCAGAAGGGTCAATGTAGGTGGCAATTCTTCCATTACTCACAGTTACAAATATAAACAAGAGCATTCATTTTGCTCACCTTGAAATCATTTAGTGTAAACATGAATTCAGGAAACCATGGCATTTGGAAAAAGAAGTAGTAACCAGATTTAATCAATTGTGATGGATGTCGTAGAATGTATTCTGAAACAAAAATGTCCATGAATTAAAAATGAAAACTGATGGCTCAAACAAAATTACTGTTAATATTACTATTTTTTAAACTTAAAGGAATGTTTTAAAAATATTACATTAAAGTATGCTGTGTGACAAAAGATGATTATTATTTCAGGAGTAAATATATGATGTGGCCTTTAGAAGATACTTCTTTTATAAATGTTAGTAGAAACAGCCAGCAAAACAAAAGTTTGCCAAAGATTAGTTGAGGATAGGTATTTCTCTCATCAATGATGTGATGCACAGAAAGCTGTAGATGATGATCCACTGACATTCTAAAGACTGCATCACTCCTGTTCATAGAAGTATAGAACTTTTCTAACAGTGTCTTTGTGGCAATTTCAAGAACTGTAATCAAGGTTACAGAGAGTCACTTTTTAAAGATTTTTCCAGTAATTTTTAAAGACATAGGAGCATATATAGCAAAAGAAAATTATATATATATATATAAAACAAACTTGTATTGAGTCTTTTTTTTAATTGTAAATGTGTATCTCCAGTGAGTTTCAAGAGCCAACACTGACATTCAAATACCTAACTTCCTCAAAGTAAGCACACAATGTGTGCAGGTACTAGGAAGTCTAGAACTTATCCTGTACAGGTGCAAATTCAGGAATGTAAAAACTGCATTCCCAACACAGGACATATCTCTGAAATATTCATTCTGACAGTGAATGAAAGTGGGTTTTAAGCCAACATAAACTGAAGTGTTAGCTATCTTCTAAACTTTCATATCTTATACATTCTTAAATTGCCTTACCCTTCATATTTTTCCTGATGGACCATCAGCAGCACTGATCACTTTACTTTCCTGTACTATTTATAAACTGTGTATTTTCTTTTAATCCACAGTAGAATAAATTTGGTGTAGGGAGAATTCATCAAGCTACAGAACAGATTTTGTAGTTTTACAAATATGCAAATAAATACTATATAAAATGCAATTGTCTTCTCTACAGCCTTGCTCCTGCTCTCAGTGAAAATACTGCAGAAAGCTCCTGCTTGCTTGTGTGGTGAACAGACCTCTCCATGGGTAAGTGTGCATGAACCATCTGGCAAAATGTTCTTTAGTATCTTAGAAAGGTGCCCAAGAACATTGTGAGAACAATGAATGTGGATGGTTCTGATCCCACGGTGGTGTAAGGTCAGATTTATATCCAATTGAAATGAAAATTATAGCTGCACTGAATATTCTTAGCTATTTATGGGGAAATGGGGTGACTTTTTAAATGGAGATAGGGTAAGGCCAGCAACGGAAAAATTTTAAATCAGTGAGATAGTACTTTCCTTTTCATTACTGAATGTTGCTATAATTCCTATGAAATTTTTGTAAGTCTGGGTGGTAGACAACTCTATCACACAACAAATTGTGAAACAAGTTCTTGTTTCAGCACAGGAGTGGTAAATTCCTGAGCATCTAGTAAGTAGCCTAGAAAGACTGTCTTCTTCCAATGAGTATTGCTCCAGATCACAAATTGTCACTTGTCACTTAAATCAGGATGTAATTCTAATGTCAGATTCACATTTATACAAAGGTGGGCTTATGCAGATTTAACAATGCAGTGTGGCCTTTACCAAAGTGTAATACAATATACACCCCTCTTTGGGAATTTTATTCTGATAAAGTGGAGCAAAACAGATTCATGTGTATGAATATTATGTTTGTGAATCCTCAAGGATTAAAAAAACATCTATAACTTCTTTTGCAAACATTCCCACTTCCTACAATAAATTTATTTCCAGAAGTCAAGTAAATACTTGATACCTTACTGCTTCATAAAATACAGTCCAGACTGTGAGAGCCACAGAGTACCAACAGCTCATCTGCTGGGGCAGGCTGTTGGTTCTCAAAGCAAACACAGTCATGACCAAAATGCAGATACTTTAGATTAACAAAGACTACTGTAAAACTTACCTGTAAATACAGAAGGATGAGGGAAATTAACCACAATCAGCTTAGTCACCATTTCAGGGTAACATATGGCCACTAACCAAGCGATCATTCCTCCCCAGTCATGGCCAATCAACACACACTTGTTGTATCCTACCACACAAACAGATACATGCTTTTATTTCAAAGGAATTGGTATCCATAGAAATTATCACATACAATAAAATAATTATTGGGCTAAATAGGTTGTTCAGCACATTTACTAATGTAACTTTAATACTGCACTGCTTCTGTTACTAATGGGCAGAAAAAATAGGGCTCTGTTACAGCTTAAAAATTTACAAATACTTAAAATTATTTAATTGGATTTCATCACACTTTAACTACTTTAACATACTACCTCCATGTCAACCTGGAGTCACTCAGTATGCAGATGGCCACCCTGTTCACTTGGCCAGTGCAGGGTCAGACAGACAGTTCAATCTGCAGTCATTGTAACACACATACATTTGCCATGTTTAGGTAGTTTGGAATTTGAAACTGCAGACAAAATAACTGAGCAATCTCCTGAGCACCTCCAGAACAAAAAGTGGGCATTATACTTAATAGCCAGATATATATATAGCATGTATAAACACTCCCATTTGTATACTTAGGAGGCCCGTAGCTTTTCTCCATAAGTTGTTTTGTTGGCAATTTTTTAAGCTCTGGACATTCACATACTTATTCTTTCATCATTAAAATGATATTTCAGCAGCAGTAGAAGAGGCATGGGCAGGATAGTGACCAAGTGTTTTGAAAGCTTAACCATTCCTTTTTTAACCACTGCTGGAAAATATACTATAGTGTCAGATACCATCACCCTCCTCACTGAGGACTGGAATATTGAGCACATAGACTACAAATGAAACATATAAAAGCCAAGATGTTTAGAATTCTGGCATAAATTTGGACACAGTTGTCCAAGAACCTTATAAACCCTCTTGGATAGAAATCTTTTGAAGCACTTCTGATATAATCAAGTCCTCCAAAAGAATTTAACTTGGGATTAGGACAAACAAAGATAACAAGCCTCTGAAGTGCTTTTTCCAAAAAAATTTAAATCCCTCTGAAATTGAATTATGCTGAGAGCACTTCTCAAGCATAACCATGGCATTACCATGGAGATTACCACAACCAGCAAAGGCTGGAAAATGTCAACACTGTGTGAGGACTGCCTGCCTAATCTTTTGCCAATACTCAAACATAACAAGCAAAGCAAATCCTAAATTCAAATCTCAGACCTTGAATCACTGGTTTATTATTTCTTCCTATGAAATGCAGTAAGTTGTTTTACTATTGCTAGAGTATCCAGGGAATTATAATGCTTCAGAGAATGACAATGAATCCCTTGCCTTGCTCTTAGTATGGAAGGGAAATACCCTTCACCAGGGGTTACAATTTATCACCCAAACAGGGACACTTCAAACTGAACTGGAGGGGCAGATTTTGCACTTCAGCTCTAGACCTTTACACTGTGTATTTGCCACAGAGAGCAGCATGTCCCTCATTCTCCCTTCTGCTCTCACTGTTGTGTAAGACAGAGTGATTCAGCTCTTGAGAACTGACTATTGTGCAGGAGTAGTATTTTCAGAGGGCTTTTTGATTTTTTTTAATACAGCAGATGTACTCTCATCATTTCTGTAAAGCCCACAATGTTTATAATGTCTTGTTTGTGCAAGAAGAATGTCATCTGATATAAATTCCTTGGCCTGCAAGTGCTTTAAGACTCTAACTGAGAATATTATCCAAGAAGTGCAAGTGATTAGGAGGAAAGACTTCTTAGGGAAAAAGACCATAGGTCTGTACTGCTGGATTTTACAGCATATAGGAATTTTTTATTCAAAATTCATGATGGAAAAATCATCTTTACATATTGCTTAAATTGACATAGACATTATAATTAGAAAACAACCCTTTTTCATTTATAATTTTCCAAAAAAAAAGTATCCTTAGATTTATATCTATACACCTCCATAATGCATATATATGTTAAAAAAAATACCAATGCTAGATACTTATGTGAGGGTTTTTTCCTAGAAAATCAAGTCATTTACGAGTCAAGCATGTTTTTCTTCTACTAACGCACCTAGAGATTCCAAAATATCCTTTATGTCTGCTATCAGGCAATCTAACTTGTAATTTTCTTTGTGAGGAGGAGCATCTGTTTCTCCATAACCTCTCAAATCCAGGGCCACCACTCGATATTCACTTTTAAATTCCCGCAATTGATGGCGCCAAGAGTACCTAACAAAGGGGAAAAAAAGTTGGAGTTACAAGGTCAAGCAGTATGATATCAAAAATGCACTCAATGCTTTTGCACCCAAATATTTGAGAGTAAACTAGCATGGCTTTGTTTGCTATGAGAGTCTTTTTCCTTTCTGTGCTGTGCTGATGGTCCTTTGTGGCTGCAGTAGTTTTTTGCTCCGTTCTTGAATTCCCCAGTAACAAAGTGCAGCTGCCAGAAAGGGGGCATGGCCAGAGCCAGGGTTTTTCAACAGTTCCTGGAGTCTGGCACAGTCCCTTTGCTGCAAAGGAAGCAGGCATAAACCAGAGCACAGGGAGGGCTGTTCTGTTTTATCCTTGGAGGCATAGTAGCATCAGAAAAGTAAAGTCTGAAAAGTTTTCCCCCTGGCTTACTCACAGCCATGTTTTGCATTTTTTTTTTCTGTTCAGAAAAAGAACGTCAGATAATTCTAACACTAAATAAACCAAAGAAAGAAATCCAGGTAATACAAATGGTCTTGGTGAAGTTTATAGGGTTTATCCTGTGTACACTTTCATCTGTGCCTCTGTACCAGAACTGTTGCAGAACAAGCTCTTTCAGTGTGCTGGTACTAGACAAAGTATTTAATCTTTGTGTTTCTGTAGAAAAGAGTGATAACATTACATACATCAAAAGGACACACAAAGTCAAGAACTCAGGCAAGGGCCTGGGCTATTCCTCACTCTGTAGCTGAATGTAGTGACTAGATGTTTTATGAAGCAGAATAAAAAGAAAATGGTGGGTCTTATCCTGCAAGAACTATCTGCCCTTCAACTGTTATTGAAACCAAATAAATTTCAGAATACCCAGTACCACGACAGACATGACCTTATCTTACACTGTCATAGCAAGATATATGAAAAACATGATCCTTCTGGACATATGTAACAGTGACTGCATCCCTCTGTGCTAGGATCTAGCTTTTACTTCTGCTTGTTTCAACAGTTTCAGAGAGTGATGCACAGAATTCTACCTTAACCCAGTGTCTCTATCAGACCGTGGGCTCTTCACTTTACCTTTGCCTCCAGCCTGTTAGGGACTTTGAACTTAAAGAATGTTACAGGAACACTCAGTTATACGAATCTGTATTTACATAAACAAAACAGACAGAACATTTTCATTGCAGTGCAATATAATGCTTAGACAAGGTTTAGCTGAGATCCCCAGGAATGAATTTTTTAAAGGCATTATATAATGACTTAGAAGCTGAATTTGCCATGGCAACTGTTGCAGCTATTCTATATACTTCAGTGAGAAGAAAGAACCTGGCCCATAAATAAATAAATCGACTGGGTTTGGTTTCAGAAAATATTCAGAAGCTATTCTCATCCTCTGTTTTCACAACAGTCCATCAGTCTCCAAATGTCTGACCTACCAAGGTTTTATATTCAAAGAAACCCTTTTACCCCATATGATATGTAACTATTTGGCAACTGCTTTGCAAGCAGAATTTGGAAATGTTGTGAATGCCTCCATGTTCGTAAGGTTGAATCTATTTTGAGACTTTCCGATCACCTTCTTTTCAAAAGGCAAGTTGTATAAAATGTAGCAGCTCACAAATGACTTATAAGTACTCAGCTGTCTCAACACATTATGTCCAATTTCAAGTATTTTGTTTTTGACCTTCTACAATGTATTGATTTTCAAGTTCTTATGCATCTAAAGCACTAATTGGCTCTGGTGTGTTACATTCTTTAGTGATCTTCCACCTTCAGACATTCTCTATCACTCTTAGTGGTCAGTATTGTCTGGTTATATTTGTCCTGTTTATAACCTTGAGATATTTGAAGGCAGAGGATTTTTTAAAATTAAGAACTGTAATTGTGGATCATATCCTTTTTATTTTCCTAGACAAACAGTGCAAATCTGAAGCTGCTTTACATCTCTCTTAAACTGTGGTTATTTTATCTTGTGCTCTCAGAACAATCACTGTTCCTGCATGAAAAAGTCTTCACTGACTGAATGAAAAATCCAACATGAATATTGGTAATATGACTGGTTTAAAGACTATTAGCATGTAGTATTCATTCTAAAAACAGTGATAGAAGCTATGTTATTGGTGGTCCCAGTGACCTACATAACAGGTTTTTTATTCATCCTTTTTGAATGGTCAGACAATACAATATGTTAGCTGACACTTATAGCATGACTCACTATTCTAAACTATAAGAATGAGTTTCTGCTTTCTAAAAATAATATACCTGATCTCAGTAGAATATGTATATAAAATGCTAATTTCTCCATTACTATTTGCCCTGTAGGGGAAATGAGCTGTAGTCTCATTGCCTGACTGTGTTAGAATATGCTTCATGCAAGATATGCATAATTGAATAGAATATGCACTGCCCCATCTGTCATTTCAATCAAAGTTTACAGCTTTAATAATTTTAGGTAGCAATTTATTACTAGAACAATGTACTTCTTTGAAAATTTAACTTAACATAAATGTGACTCTGTCCCATCACCCTCAAGGGCAGTAGTACCTACAGGAAATAGCTAAGGGAAGAGAACTGATCTCTCTTCTACCTGGGTCAGCTTAGCATGGTATGACCTGAGTGCAGATTGAAAGATCACAGTCCCAACAGTGGCCTCTAGCCCCATAGCTGAGTTTGGAAAAGAAGGGATCATTTACCTTGCTGAATTACTGGCATCAGTACTTCCCTTATTCCCTTACTCTTTTTTTCCGTGCAAGTTCTGTAAGCCATGCTTCACTAGTTAAACCTGACAATGACAGCCTGAGCAATTTGCTTAAATCATTGGACACATGACTGGCTTTCATTGTTATAAACAAACATTTAGGGTTGGGTTTGATTCATCATTCATCTTGTGATGAACTAATAATAGAACCTTTTTCCCTGAGTAGCATTCTGAAATTAGGCTGCACAATAGCCTATAGAACTCACAGTTCTTCCCCTCCCCCAGTTAAAAATTAATGTATAGTATTTTTAATAAATGGAGCAATCCATATGGCACTTAACATATAACGGATCCTTATTCTAACACCTTCTGCTATAATTCATAAGTTTAGCCATATAGTACAAGTACTATCCTGATAGGAAATTTGTTTAAATTAGCAGTTCCTTCACAAAGTTTGAAGGAAAGGGTACATACCTGCAGTGAAATGGACTGACAGCACAAAAAAGTGGTTGGTTTGTGTTAGTCTAAAGGAAATTTTTTGCAGATGCTGCAGTTAAAAAAATGTTTCCATGGTTTGTTGCCTACTGAAACTTCATGCCATTAATTAGTAGACTCATAAATACGTATAAGAGATCACACTGGGGATATTTAAGCAGAGATGTTCATCCTTGGATATCTTATGCAGCCTCTTTTATAATAGAAAATGGTAAAGGGAGTTTTACCAGAATTCTGGAAAGCCATGAAGCAGCAGCATGAGTGGTTTGCCCCTTTCTCCAGCAGCCACATAGTGGAATCGTAACCCTGAATCCTACAGCAAGAGAAAAAGAAGTGTGTTTATTGCTGCACAGAACTGCTGTTTTGGGATTTGAGAATGATGATGGTTTCAGACCAAGAAACAATATATTGCACCTAAAAAAATATCAAATTATCAGTTTTGAAGCTGAAGCCTTCTGTACATGTGAGATCAGGTACCTGCTGTACCCTGGCAATGCTGCCTGAGCCACACCCTGCACACCCTCCACAGCTTCTTCCAGCTGTGAAGGACCATGCCCAGTACCTGCCAGGCTGTGTGCCCGTGTGCCACTCCAGCCCTGAGCACACTGCCTGGCACGGCCACTGGGAATGCAGGTTATTGTCAAAGCAAGCACACTGCTTTCACACAGGCCCCAGTCATGTGCTTTACAGAAAGACTTTAAAATGCAGGATACTTTAAATGCACTTTCAGTCTTTCAGTTAGCTGGTAAGATTATGCAACTATTTAAAACCATCACATTGCATTCTGGCACGATAAAGGACCACGTGAATTTTTAACAGCAAAAAGCAATCAAAATTAAGTAACTAGAAAGCAAGTAGTTTTTGCTAGTTTTCACCATTCTAGGTTTCAGACTCACTTCAGAAAACTAAGCTTTAATGTTATAATCTTCTTTCTGCCTTGTCAGTAGTCACTTTCTGATGCATCTTGTAGGAAAATGGGTTTTATGAGAATTGCAAGCAGGCAAGTTACTTATTGTAGAAGCTGAACACTCAAGTGCTATTGAAGTGAATGGATGTACACAAGCTTACCCTGACTCAAGGTCAAGTCCAGCAGAATTTAAATAAACTGTGATTATGATCTAGAGGTTTTCCTGAATTCTGACACAGAAGTGGATACAGAAGTTGGGCGTTAGTTCACAAAATACTGTTTAGAAGTTATGTGAAAGAAACTGCAGGAAGAAGGGTTGTACAGCTCCTGAACAAATGTCAAAGACTGCACTGCCTCTGCTATTTCAAAAAAGAAAGAAAACCCCCATGCCTGTGCTGCACATCAAAAACTAATATCAGGGCAAGGATCACAACTGCATGCAAAAAAGCTTTTCTTGCCAAAGATGCTTCAAATGCCCTGAGATATCTTGACATTCACAAGTCACTAACTAGCTGCAAAAACATTCATTTATATTCTCATTCTTGAAAGGGATCTGAAGAGGGAACTATTTCAATTTTTTATACTTGCTCTGGATATAATAAGGACTTCTGCTTAGTTTCACCCCTAATTACACTGATATTTCACCTCTGGGATGCCAATGAACTTGAATTCCCTAGAAGTAGAAGTAAATTCCTAGTAAACTTTGGGGCCATTACATCATCTCTATCATTCTCCAGATCACTCTGCCTTTGATCCTTTTGTATTTAAAAAACTAGAAGTTTCTCAGTCTCCTTCCACAGTTTCTCATTTAGTGAGTAATGGGTAAGCCCTCCTCCATGCTGCTTCTTTCAATCAGCATCCTCTTGGGATTTACCCTCCATGTTTTTATTTTAATCTATTTGTTGCTTTTAAGGACCTCCCCTTTACTCCTGAAAATTCCATCAACACTTGTACAGCAGCAGTTTTAGTATCACATGGCCCCAACTAAGCCCATCCTTGACTTTTTCAGTTATCCTTGACTTTTTCAGTTGTTGCTGTTCCCTCTTTTCCGCCCCCCCGAACAGACATAGGGTGTTGCCACCTTTTCTAACACTGACTGTTTGTTTTATTGAAATTTGAATGGATTTGTAGGATATATATGTTTGGAAAGTAATCCATTAGCCTGCTGTTATCCAGCAGCAAGAGTTTCTTATTTCCTGAAATGAGTGATCGACCGTCATATTGACAGCAATTCGATTTGCCCCCAAATGCTCTTCTGTTACTGTCATACCCTTCTCCCTTCCCCAGCAGCCTGTTCATTTACTGTTTTGTGCCACAGGAAAAAAAGAACATGTCATATGAGTGAAAAAGCCCACACATGCCTCCTAATGATGTTACCAAAGGAAAACAAGCAAATCATGACAAACTGACGCTCCATAATTGATATTAGTACTGCCTGGCATGAAACCATCTGCACGGAACCCTGGGAACAGAGATCTTTGTGCTTATTCTATGAAAAATAACACTCGACAAAACTGGCTGTGTATTCTCTGCTCACCTATAACTGCAGAAGAAACCTGGCCCACACAACTTCATTTAGAACATTTGGTAAAGGAGCAAATCACAGGTAGAGACCGGAGAAGGTACAGAAATTGACTGGTGGCTTAAACTGTACAACCTGAGGGACAGCAATTAGCTTCTTACTCTACGTTTTCCCTGTGACAGTGATGCACGAAACGAGTTCCCCGGTGCAACTGGGCAAACCGTAAACAGCAGAGAGCAGAGGCTGTGCAGGGAACGGTGGATTGCGGGAGACCCGGGGCGGACGAGCCCCTCACCGCCCACCCAGGGCTCCGCTCCCGGGCGGGTCGGACACCGCGTCCGCCCGGCCTGAGGCCCCGCAGCCGGGCCGGCCACGGCACCGCTGCCCGGGGCAGCGCAGGCAGGCGCTGTTTGCGCGCAGCTGTGCGAGCACGCACG
>VZRX01008758.1:189273-243297 GCA_013398075.1 Notiomystis cincta | reverse complement strand
CACATCGGAACGCGCTCGGAATGTCCTTGGGAGCAGCGCGCCCGCGGCCGGCGGGCCAGCCCCGCCGCCGTGCTGCCCCAGGCCCCGGCAGCGATCGCGCTGCACGCTCCGAGCGCGCCCTTGAGCGCCCTTACCTTACTGCTGTGCCAGAGGTGGAGAGCTATAGGCGTGGGGCTGTGCGCTCGCACCGTAGTGCTTTTCAAGGCTGCATTCTTTCACTGCCTCTTCACTATTACCTATTTAAAGGTGATTTTGTAAACCTATTTTCAATTTTAGTAATTATATAGTATTACTAGTGAATATTTCTTAAAAAGAAAAATTGCTTAAACTTATGCTGTATTGATATCTTAACTCCTGAGGGCTGATAGAGGCTGAACAATCCCCTGCCAGCCCATTAGTAAATCACTATAAGCATACACCAAGAAGTCACCATCTCATACAAGGCCCCAGATGCCAGGGTAAGAAGAAGTTCTCCAGTCTATCTCCTATTATCCTACTGATATGCAGGACAAAGGGTAATTTAAAACTGGAATGTCTCACATAATCCAAAACTGTAAGTAAAAATCTAACTATATGAAGCAATTGATTTTACAGGTTATAAGAAATCACAGTTTATTATCTCTAGGAGATAACAAAATGTGGACATAGTATTTGTCGGCTACAAGGAAAATATAATGGAGCTTGCATGTCAACTCCTGATCTAGCTCACTGCATGGCCTGCTCACCTTTACTCCTAGATCCTGTGCTTCTCAGGCTAGAAGATACAGGCGGGTTCAAGACTTTTGGAGGCTGCATGAGAGTCACAGCTCATATGCAGGCCTACGTGCAGCTTCTTGCCATTTGAAGAGAGCAGGCTTGCCAAATTTTACAAAAGTAATGAAAAATAAAATCTATTTCTGGTCCAGATGAGTCTGTAGGATTACAGCTTCCAAGAAATGTTTTTGCTCTGTCCAGCAGTGCAAGTAGAAGCCGGTACAAAGACACCATCCATCTGTTAAGTCTAAGATGTCTAATTCAATGAGCTAGTTTTAAAAAAATTGGAGAAGCATGTATGCAGAGAGAATATATATAATTTTTCAATATGCATGGAACACAGCTTGTAGATGACTTTTGTCTGTAACATACCAAATGCTTTCTCCTACTTGTTCTAAATTCAGACTTACAAATATAGACACTGATGTTGAATCCTAGGCCCATTGGAGGCAGTGACAGAATTAATGCTGGTTTCAACAGGTTGAAAATTTTTATTTTTTAGAAAATCAAATAAAATTAACTAAAGCAGCAGAAAGGAATGTTATATAGAATGGCCTGTTACTGCATTTTCATGAATTTAAAAGTTTAAACAAGTTACAAAACCCTAATCTGAATTTATTTTCTATTACTAAAGATAACATTTTAAGTAGCTTTAAAAAGCTGCCAAGCTTCCTGTTATCAATAACACAGATGAAATACCAGCAGTATGTGTCAGCTGTCAATGCTGAATAACACTGTTCACGATCCCTGTTCACCATCTGAACACAAGCCTTACAAACTTAGGGCGAGGAGCTTTAGCAGTCTTCTGGGGAAAAAGGTGCAGGGCTGTTTAAGGCTCCTTGGTTCTGTTGGGCAAGAAGAGAAGGAACATCAGATGCAGATGATTCAGTTCAGACACCGACCTCTGCAGACTCAGTAGGATTACATGAATCACGCCTCCCGAGCCTGAGCTTTCCCTTCGTGCTCAGATTACTCACACCGCCAACCCCAGGATTAGCATACAGCTCATTTCTTATGCATCACACTTCGTGCTAATGACCTTCCTTGTAGGGAGGAAGCCTTTGCAACTTCTCAATATCAGACTAAGCAGCAGCAACAGAATTTTCCCTGAAGTGCACCTCGGTAAACCAGTGACCCAGTTAGATAAATTAGGAAGTTTGGCAAGAGCAAAACAACCAATGCTGTTTTTTATATCATGGTAGCAATCAACTTTCTTAATAAGCCAGTGATCAGAATTAATTGCTAGGAAACATCCCCTAAAAAAAATTGGAAAACATGTTTGAAATCCTGGAACTGACCACAAACTTTCACTTGCCTCCAAAGAAAGGTTGATGAAAGATGTAGGCACAGCAATCACAAAATTCCAGTAGTCATCTATAATAGAAGAAGGAACAAAGATGGAACCATGATGTGCCTTATTATATAAAGGTATTTGGCCAAGCTATGCAGTAGTTCTTATAAAAAGAAAGAAGCAGAGCCAAGTTTGTCAGAAGAATAGAACTAAGTCTGTTATTATTTTATACATCACTAATTACCTCAATAATTTTATGTCAAACTTCTAAATTATACAAACCTTTTGGCTATGGAGTTTCAGGTGCTGGATATGGATCTGGTATCAGAGCTGGGAAGAAGGTAGTGCTTGTGACCTAGGAGTTCTGAGCAGTGTTTGCACAATGAAATTGCTGCACACCCTAATGAAGGATTTCTGGGCACCTCCACCTGTGCTGCCTTAGCTGTCCTGTTTTCCAAGGAAACCATAGAACTCCTCTACTATTCAGGAACACTTGCTTTGTACTCTAGAACCACACTGTCCACATATGTGTGGCAAGCCTGTTTGTACAGGGCAAATACCTTCCACACATTTTCCAGGATTTTGCAGGAGGAAGCTTATAATATTCTACATGTTTATATGAATAAGAAAAATCGAGAGCCCCAACAAATATTTTTCTGTCTTTCTTATATTTTGATTTTCTCATCTTCTGCTCTAAATTATTGTTCTAATGGGTGCCAAGCCAAATCAACCTGAGGGCAGATGGTCTTACGTGCTTTGACAGTGTGCTTTGCCCTCCATAAAGTGCCATCTGCCCGTTTATCTTTTGTCAGCTTGATTCATCCTGGTTCTCTGAGAGACAAAGGAGGACAACTTTGCACATCACTGATTCTGCCTCTGCCTTCAGCCTGACCAACTCATAGCTAATAGTAAGAAATTTACCATATTCCATTTATTAGTGACAGAGGAACTTAAAGCTAATAACTATCTTACCTTTCATTTATATGTAGATACAATCTACTAGCACAGACACAAGTACGCAAGTGACACATTAAAGCAGCTGTTTTCCCAAATGATAAAGGTAAAATGAACGGTGTAACAGAACTTAGTACACCTTTTAACTGTTAGGTAACTAACAGTTTATTTAAGCAGCTTGTTGTTTGTAGGGGGCAATTACAGAAGTGGTATTCCTGTGTCTTTGAGTGCGGTCATGGCTTTGGGCAAACAGTCCTTAGAGGCTTGTTACTCACATTTGGAGGCCACCTCCCTTATGTCTGGATTCAGCCTTCTGTCTGGAGACAGGAACTGATTATCCTCTCCAAGTGACTTGGAGGTTGCAAATGAAGGGTTTATCAGATTAGCATTAGCAGCACTGACATTGTGATTTTAAGCCATCATGACAGTGTAGAGTCATGGACGTTGGAATTAGTTTTTGAAGGGACAAAAGCACCAGTTCATACAAGCAATATCTATATAGCTGTATCCAATGGATGAAATGCTCAGAAGGAATTCTTGCCCTTCCCTCTGTTGTCTCCTGTTTCCAAACCAAGGGATCTTGGGCTTGCAATAATCCAGAGAGAATGTCTATCCAAGTGTGCTGGTTTGAAAACAAACCACTGAGAGAGTCTAAGTCAGAAATACAATTTAATAGAAAAAGAAAATAAATAAATGAAATAGCATGAAAAAGGAACCACTGACAGAGTCAGAATACAACCTGGCACCCTGTCAGTCAGGGTGTTGGTACCAATCCAGATGAAAGTGGTCTTGTTGAAAGTGGTGATCCTGAAGACAAGGTCTGGTCTCCACCAGAGATCCAGCAGTAGCTCTTCTCCTCTGGGAATCCAGCAGGCAAGGGCTCCCGTGGTGTTGGAAAGTTCAGCTTATATCCACGATGGAATGCTTGGTCCCTCCCCCTGGGCGGAGCATCTCACAATGGGATAATGTGTGAAACTCGATGGCCCATTAACAGAAGAGATCCCCTAAAGGGAGGATGGGTCATGGGAGAGATAAAGAACCCTGCCCCACCTGGCTTCAATAGCCGGCCCATTAACAGAAGATAGTCCAGAGGGAGGAGACAAGGGACACCACCCCACCTGGTTCATAGCTCATGAAGATGGTGATAGAATACAGTGCAACCCAGGACACCAAGTGACAGCAAGGTAGAGAGTCCTGGATGTGAACTGCAGTATTTACTGCAGGACAAATAGCTCTTAACAATGTATAAACTACAAATGAAGGCAGGTCACTTCAGATGTGGATATGAAAGACATCCTAGCAGCACCACTTGATGTTACAACCCATCTTTCATCCCCAATCCCTGTCCTAGCCAAGTCCTCAAATCTCCCAAGCAGTGTACACTTGAGCATGCCTCCAGCCCGGGACATCCCCAGACATTACAAAGGGTGATAGCCCAATCTGAGTGTTTGTCATACACACTCTTTGTGCCATTGAATGAAACAATACCATTCCAGCAATGGCAGAATTTGAAGACTGACAACTACTTTATTGAATAAATATATTGGAACTAGCATTAACTCCTCAGCCTGCTACCTGAAAGAGAAGGCTACCATTTTTGGGCATGCTTTAGCTGACATTTTTAAATTTAGAAGCAATTTATTGTCTTTCTTTGAAAATTTATTCATTTGTAGAAAGTTTTCTTCGCTTAGCTTACTTAGTTTGGTTGTTTGGGGCAGAACCTCACTACATTTGGCAGTGTTACCTTCACTCATCATCCAGGAACTTGACAAATCAAAGTTCTCTGTAGGGAGAGAGTTTTGAGTGGGAGGCTCAATGAGATCAGTAGCCTCCAAAGTGGAGTGTGGGAAGAAAATACTGCATACAATTTTTTTAAATTACAAAAGAAAATAATAAATAAGCAAAATTAAATAAGTATGGTTAAAAATAAAAACAGACATAAAAATATTATAATGAAATATTAAAATATACTAGTACAGTAGGATATTGTATACATAATAATAAATTAATAAATATACATGTTTTGAGGTCTATGCTTAAAATATTTAAATGATGGGGTTTGACAAAAAGGGTTTGGAGATGACTGAACTAGATTGTCTGAAAGGGGCCCCTTCTACTCAGCATTTCTTTATTATACATTGTGTTTTGGTATTAATTCCATAAAACAATGTTTTATTAGTACCATATTACTTTGCCATAGCTGTATATAATCAACAAGAGCGTATGGTTTTTACATTCCAGTTTCTATCTCAGACAATTTTTCAACATTAATAATATCTTGAATTAATCAGAAATTCTTTCAAAACCTGGAGCCAGTTTGCCATAATTTCTTCCCGAGAAGAGCTGGAGCTATGTGGTAAACATGCTTGCACCCTTAGCTAAATATTATGTTAACCTAAAATACATTAAACACATATGGGCCTTAAAAGACCTGCAAGGACCTAAGAATCACTGCTGAAATCACAGAGTTTACGGAAGCTTTTTCTATGATTACAAGTAATGTTACACATCCCTTAGACAGTATCACATTAGCGAGATCTTTTTGTCACAGCCCAGATTTGGTGCAGGTGTGTCACAGTAAAGTGATTTTTTAAATACCATCTATACACAACAGATGAAACTGTAATCAAATAAACAACTCCACTCCACCATGTAGCAGACTAGACTACATGTTATAACCAAGCAGTGGAAAAAAAAATCTTGTGACACTTCAGGTATTAATGAACAAGCTTTTAATATAAAGCATTTTAGAGAAGATTTTTAAAGTGGTCTTAACATTTAAGCTCCTAACTAGTACAAAACTGTGCTGTTTGTAGTAGTTTGAAGTTAAATTCTATATAAACTCCTGCTTTCACTCAAGATATTCTTCGAAGGATGCCATAATATCTCTCTGCAGATTCACATCAATTATCCAAGCTGTCTGCAAGAAAGCAAACGAGTGTCTTTTCAGAGCAGTCAGACATTAATGAATACTGTGCAGGTCAAATACTTAATGATTTAAGAAAAACCTGTAAAGCATCTTCTCAAAAAACGTATGTCTTCTCTGTTATGACAAGTTTGAGTGTGCATGTTGTTGAAGCCCACAGAAGAGAGCTAAAGGATGAAAGCTTCACTTGAACTTACCTGAATCCAGCATGGTCTCACACTGGTACTTACATTCCATTGTACAACACTATGAATTTTTAAAAAATGTTTAATCTAAAAAAGGTAGCAATTAAAAACCATTAATTACTTTCACCAATTAAACTGGTTAGTTTTAAAAAGGCTCAGGTCTGGTATTTCACACCAGAACAGCATGACTAGCACTTTGGCTGACATGGAACACATTAAAGAAGATGGACAGCTCACAACACTTGAGGTTTGAAATTATTTAGAGGGCAGGGACTCCTCTTCAAAATTTGATTTTACCATGAAGTTATTCTAAGCCTATGGGAGTACTTGGACCAAGCAGAAAGCTTTTTATATGATGTCACTCGAAGAGTACTTGGAGTTTCCTATTGCATTTTCCAGACTAACTCTTCAGGTAGTATAGTTCTATTGTTTTCAATCATTCAGATCCTTTGAAATAAGGACCTGACCTAATATTTGTTTATTCTCTAGTAAAGTTGAAAAAAAAATCATGTAGCAAGAGTCAGAAACTTACTGCTTCCTTCCTCCTGCGTTCTTGTTCCATTTTTCTAGCCAAGTTACGGTCTTGATCAAGAATATGTTGTTGAATTTCAGGCAGTTTGCTCTTATGCATTTCTTCTTCAACCTCACAGTGTGTTGCTGTCATGGCACCCAATCCTGTGCTTTCATGGTCCCTTTAAAGACAGGAGAAGAAATCAGTATAACTTAAAACCTCTTTTTTTCTATAACAACCTGAGAGAACTCTGCAATAATTTAAATCAATGCCTAGCACTTAAAGTGTGGTTCTCTTTCACATTGTTGCATAGTGATTTCACAAGAGTTATGTGCACACAATTGTTGGGCTGTAGTAGGTTCATGTTTCCTGTGTCCTATTTCTAATCTGCAGGCATGTGGGATTTATGGATATGCTACACAAAACTTGCATACACTTGCTTTGAAATTCTTAGTTTTCTATTACTTTCTTGGCCTGTGAGGCTTTTCTTCTACATTCTTCCTCTTCAACTAGTTACTTGAGGTAGATTTCACTAACTTCTGAACCAGGAGTATACTCTTTAAGTATCTCAAATACTCTGATTATTAAAATAAAACAAACAATTGACTTATTCTAATACAACCAGCAATGGGTAAGTGCAGGAGAATTTAGGAACCTGCTCAGATTTATCTTTCACAGGGTCAAACAGGCAAGAAAAAAAAAATCAAGACTACTGAAAAGGGAAGTATTGCAAACAGAGTTTCCAAAAGGTGGGAAACAAACTCCAGGATGTTACTGCAATGCAGTAATTAATAGGCAGTCACTTATCCCACTGAGCATGACCACAGACCTCAGGGCACTTCCTGAAACAGGAGCTGCAAACAACTAGAGAAGGATACTACAGCAGAGGCTTATTGAAGGAGCTTTTCTACAGCAATGCAAAGAATTCTGCTGTGTGAGGTGGGGCATACTGGGACCCCTGTATAGCTGTGTTAACACCATGCTCTCGAGAGCTATAAGATGAGGACATTCCTGGCTACAGGTACAGGAAAATAAGATACTGAGGAGAAATGTGAACTCTGCTCATGAGTGCTTCAGGGAATAAAAAACCCTCACCTTAACACCCAAACAAAAACCAAACGCCTCTTCATTAAAAAAAAAAATAAATCCAGAAGCAAACTAACAGCAACAAAGAAAGAAATTCCTGGGAAGTTTCTCTGACCACTGAAATAATACTGAATTGAAGACAAAAAGCTGCTTTGTGTATTTTGGATATGCAGCTATGCTTAGCATGGTACAGCTCCCCAGCTTCACCCAACATGTGGCCATTACCTAATGCAAAACACTTGTTCCTGAATAACTAAAACCCCCAGTACCATACAGGCAAAAACCAGAATAAGAGTTAAAGTGGTTACAAACCTTTTGTTTTCTTGTGGAAGATTTTGCAGCTCCCTCTCAGCTTGCACCAGAGGCCTTTTTAACTCCTGCACTTGCCCACTCCTCTTTAATACTGCATCCCTGAACTGATTGAAGCTCTCAGCAGATGCTTTTATTGGAGCTGGAAGCTTCATCGTTTTACACAGGCTTACCCAGGAATCTACAGTCTTCAGTTCTGTATCCTAAAGCAATTGGAAAAGGGGAAACACAGGAGAAAATTCTCTGCAGTTACTGACATCCTTTACCTGCTTAGTTCTGACATTAGCAATGTTGTTTGACTGGGCCTGTTTGGAAATATCTACACCAAAATATCCTTCCTTTAGCAGAATATTAGTGCAAATACAGCAATCTGGGCAGACTTTGATGTACTTCTTCATCAACTTTGAGCATCTTTGGCAATATGCCAGCAATCATTAGCATTTGTAGCTATTCTTACCATTGAAGTCTACCTCTCCACTTTTTCATTTCAGAAAACGTGAATTCACAAGGCTCAATTCACACAAGGTCCATTGACAAGGTTTTGATACAGAGATTATCCATCTAATTTCTATACATAATCCTTACATAACAAAAATTTTATATATTAGGCTTTGTTTGTTCCCTTGTGGCATTTTCTTCATTGCATAAACCAGAATAAAACCAGCATTCTTAAGAAATCCTTCTTCTAGTAGAAGCATGTGCTTATGAAGGAAATACATATTTTTTGAATTGAATTCAACATGTTAGTTAATAGCTTTCTGGAAGCTAAGTGCCTAAAGAAAAATCCTAGAAACATTTTAGTTCAATAGATGATATAGAAAACTTTTTATGTCCAGGGGTTATGATCTATTATTAGTAGTCATGATTTAATGTTTTCAAATAGCTGATTACAAGAGAAGAATTTAGTAGATAAGAAAATGTCTCTGTCCTTCTTACTGCATGCTAGGAAAGATTTTGCTTAACTGTCATAAATACCTTTAGTCATTAAAAGTGCTTTGTCTTATTTCAGAACAAGTTTCCCAATAGCACCAAGAGTATATTCCACAGTACTCTTATTTTTGTTACTGGATCAGTAAGAGAAAGCACACTAATTCACTTGGATATCAGAACTAGATCAAGGAACACTAGCTACTTGTTTAAGTATTAAAATAAATGAAACAAGCCATGATTTAATATGGCAACACGTGTGTGTGTGCGTATATATATATATATATATACACACACGCATATATAAATACATATCTATATGTATCTTATATACTTTACCTTCTGCAATGAAGAGAGTCCATAGATTTGTTTGGTTTTAGCACTAAAGATAAACCTGTGCAGATTATAACAATGTCAAACACCTATTGTACACTAAATACTCTAATTGCAAAAGAACAGATTTTTAGAGAAGATCCCAGGACAGGGAATTATTCAAACTGGTAAGTAAACTCAGCCTCTTCTCAAATAGAACTTGAGCAACACTTACCTTTCTTGGAAGAAGTTCAGACATTGGCTCTAGTATGTTTTTATCATTAGATTTATCATTGGGTGTACAATGATCTGATGGGAAGAATAAAAAAAGACTTTTCAATTATCTTGATTTTATAGACTGCTTTCTCAAATTTAAATGATAAAACTTTAGTCATTCAAGGAATTAACTTAAAAGCTTATACTGCAGTTTATTATTTGGTTCAGAATTACAGAAATTGTCCCAAACACTTCCTAAGCTTAAGTTGAACTGGACCACTTCTCTTGGGCAGGGAAAAGTATAGTTAGCTCAACTATGGATGAGAAATTAACTCCTGGTTAATTCTAGGAGAGGTCCCAGCAGAATGCTCAAAAGGTTTGGTCAGGAAGCCTTAGCACAAGACTTTGCTCCTTACTCATGTTATCCTTTCCCACCCATCCCTCTGTCCTTTTGATTCCAGCATTAAGAGTACCTGATTGATCATGCAAACTCATTTCACCTGAAGCTCTCAACCCTATTTACTTTTTTTTAAACGCAAATAGGGCTAGTCCTCAGGTTTCCAGCAGCCCACAGATGTACAAATACTCCATGCTGTTACTTCTTTATTATTTGAAGGGGAAAAAAAGCCCAAACACTATTTTCAAAACACAGGTAAACAACACATTTTATCTTATTCAGCAACAATCCTCTACTTTTTGAGTTTGAGGTGTTTCCATATTTAAGCAAATGCTTAATAAGAAACCTCAGGTAACAATGTTGGCTTTTTAATTATTATTATGCAAAGGATAGGTGTTTGAATCCAGAATTCTGGATTTAAAATATCAAACCCTCAAGCCTGTTTGTCATAAAAGGGGGTTTCAGAAAGCCTCAAAACTTTGTAAGTGAAAAGCCTTGGCTGAAGCCATGTACCAGTTCCAGCTGCTGCAAGTATAAGGAAAGGGGGGCAGTAGATGTATGGCTTGGAGTCTTAAAACCCTAAACTGAATAGAAATTAATGGAGAATTAAATCTCCATTTTTAGAATTGCTTTAATACATTGCAACTACTTGGCATTATTCTTTGCCACAAATAAGAGTTCATCAGTGAGCAGGCTCTGCCTATTATTTTCATCAAGCTTTCAGAAGCTTCTTCCCTCCCTAAAGAGAT
The DNA here is from genome assembly GCA_013398075.1 of Notiomystis cincta. NCBI lineage: Eukaryota > Metazoa > Chordata > Aves > Passeriformes > Notiomystidae > Notiomystis > Notiomystis cincta. Next base: position 232,681 of record VZRX01008758.1, on the reverse strand, counting down.
GTTTTAGAGGGCAAAGAGTAAAGGAGAAAACCAAACAATCATGTCTGGTAATACTGGACACACAGAGCATGGATGTTCACTCAATTCTTTAGTTTGAAATACGAAGTATAGAATGCAGCTTTCAGAGGGCCAGTGTTCTTGTATTAGTTGCAAGTTTATTCCATAGTGAAAGTCCCTTTGACATTGATTTGCTGTCAGATCCTTGTCACCAAAACCCAAAGATAACTCAAAATACACACAAAGTGCCCCGGGAAAAGAGCTCCATGAAGCTTCAGCAGAAGACATTTTAAAGGCAAGTGAAGTTCAACACATTGAAGCATCAATTCTCAGACTTCATGGAAGACTGGGTTACTTATCTCTAGTACTACATTCAGAAAACTAAATTCTTAAATCAAAAAGTAATTTTCTTTATATATTTTAATACAGAACAAGAAGCAAATATCCATTTAATTTCACTTTTTTTTTAAGCAGCAAATCAAAAAGAAAGAGCAAGGGAAAACCACACACCCACCATTATTCTGCAAACTGATTAGTATACACAAGTGTTCAGCATTATATTTCTTTAAACCAGTTTCATATGTGTTTTTATCTTTGCACCCCTGATAATGGTTACAGATTTTATTATGACATTACATACTTTGTTCTTGACTTATGGATATTAAATCAGTTCTCATGCTGGTCTTACTTTGAAGTTTATTTGATTTGTCTAGATGTCTTGTTTGCTCAGCTTGTTTACTCCAGTCAGCACTGTCAACCTGAAAAGTGGTGTTGGATACCTAGAAGAAAAAGGTAGGCTTCAAAATATGTTTCTTCATATTATTTGCATTTAGCATATGAGGGTTCTTATGATACAGCAGCAGGATTAAAGGTTTAGACTCTTAGAGCTGCACATTCTTGCAGCTCTAGCTTCTGTAAACACCAGGGAAGAAATAGACTTCAATCATATTGTGGTATCCAAAGCAAGTTCGTACATCGAGACTTCAGATTTAGAATAAGCAGTGCTCAGCAATCCCAAGTGCTGGAGTGGGTAGAGCATGAGAAGCTGATACAAGATCTTTAACCCTTAACATTGTACAGCAGAATAAAGTTGTCATAAAGCCAGTTGCTGTACTCAAGCTTGTGGATCAGGGTAAAGGGTAACTGATCTTCAGTGAAGTGGTTTTTTTTCTCTGTGCAAGATTACTCTGTGTAGTAATCCCTTGAATTGAGGACAGTGCTGCACAAATAATCAAAATTTGCATTTCCTGCTATCTTGTACAGTGGACACCAATAGGAAGGGGTGAGCTGCTTTTCATCCTTACTTGCAGGACACATTCTTGTGCTCATAGATTCAAGAGGTAGTTTCCTATCCATTGCCAAAAAGAAAGCTATTACAGCCAGATTAAAGCAACTAAATTTTCAACCATGTCCAGAAAGATTAATAATCAGCATAGGATGGAAGTGATTGTCCTGCAGTAACATCTATAATTTCCTTTGTTCCATAGGGGCACTTCTAACCAGGATACTCTCCAAGAACATATGAAGACAAATCAACAGTGATTAAATATTTTACAACCTCATCTAGACCCTGAAAGCCCCAGTTTCCACAGCTTTAGGAAAAGGTATGAAAAGCAACATACTGTTCCAGTATAGCCTCTAGACCCTGAGTATTGCTGAGCTTGTGAAATTGTTATTTCTACAAATCAAAACACATTATAATCAGCCTCTTTTGTGAAACTGTTGGTTTACAGGGTGGACTTTTAACCCGTAAGTGTGCAAGGGTTACTTGAGTTCAAGTTATAGCCCTGAAAAGAAATAAAATAAGCTTTATAGTACACTATAAACTTGATCAGCCAAACTTTCCTTTTGTGTTGCAGCCAATAGGCAATGAAGTAATACCCTGTTAAAGGATATGAATCACTTTATTATTGGGGTTTTAGAAAACTTTCATTGTAAACCCCAAATGGCCTTTATCACATCAAATTCAAGCCTGAACTATTACATTACATCTAATTTAAAGTGTAAGAACATGCTTTAAAGATGCTGTTTAAAATTAATTCTTTGGAGAGAAGCATGTATTCACCTCTGGAAGAGGATTTCTGGAGTGAGTAACAGAAGACTGAATTGTCTTTGGAGTACTCTGAGGAGTTTGCTGGTCTGGAGCATCATGCAGAGCAGGTACAGCTGAGATGATCCCTGAGAAGGAAGTAGGATATGATTTTTCCCCTATCATGAAAAATGCAGTCCTACATCTCAAAATTAGGTCACTGTTTAGATCTGTAGAGTAACTCAGTGTGGAGATACATATTCTAGCCACATGATTTAAGAGAGTTATTTTTAACTAGTTTTTAATTGCTTTCTCAGTTAATCAGCGACCAGTTCATGCTGTCTTCTACCAAAACCTCAGAAGTGTCTGATGTTCTCAGACTTTTTGAGCTGAGGGAGGGAAAAGAATAGCTCCTTGGATCAAGTTCCTAAGCAACTTCACGTATTTGATGTGTCTAGACAACAAGGAGTTCAGAGGACCTATGGCACCAAGCATTACATTCAGCTAATAGGTGTTTCAGACATGACCTTGGGTAGTGGGTATCTAATTCCTGCCTTGAGGTGTTCAACGCTTCCTGTAACTCCAGGTTCATTAAGGTATCCTTTTCTATCTCATGGAAGAAAGCATGAACACTTCCTGTTTTTAATACTACTCTGCCCCGCCACAAGCATCTCAGTAATCCAAACCCCCTAGCCAATCCTCAGGGCTGCCTTGCTTTCATTTACATCATCATCTTTGGTAACCCATACCCTGCAAGAACTTTTTCAGCTATCCACTTGCTAACCTCCAAAACTCCCAAGATAAGCTTTTTGGGCAATACAAACATCCTGACACCCCTTCTTTCCTCAGCAGTAAAATATAGCTATAAAGGGATTACCTGAGAGAGTCTGAGTATTTTGTTCTGATAGGTTAAGTGATCTACTCTGAAGCCTTTGCAGTACATTGGGAGGTTGCTGCTGCAGTTCAGATGATCCATGATTTTGCAAGCTGCTAGTAAGAGAGGAGGGCTGTGCTTGCAGAACAGCATTGCAGGATGTCATCTGTAAACAAAGTGGTATCTTCTATAAAGAGACTGCAGTAGTTAAGAGAGCTGAATTTTTTAATAGCTATTTGATTCTCTTTTCCCACCACTACTTATTTCCACTGTTTATCAGATTCAGTACTCCTTGTATTGCGATACTGATCCATCATTTTCTAAGAGTTTCGATGACAAAAAGCCATGAGGTGAAGTGCACTCATTGCCTTGGTCTGACAGGTACAGAAAACCCCCGAGAACAAAATGTAATGTGAGGATTTCAAGTATGATGGTTGTTGCTATTCAGAAGGTCAATAAGGGGCTGTTACAACTGACCAAGCTGAAGCTCATTTCCTGGGTCCCATTTTCTCTAGTTTATTGCTGTCATTCTGTCACTGCAGAGGCTGCAGTTCTTAAGCCAAAAAAAGGGTGTTGCATAATTCCTTCCCAGAGTCTTTGCTTATGAAGATGCAGAAGGAGCAGCTGAATAATAAATTTGCAGCCTAGTTTCCTGTACTTTAAGGAAAAGTCAGACTACTGCAAGAAGAATGAAGGTTTGGCTATGATTTTGCTTTGAAATTCAAGGTCTCTGTCTCTGGTAGCTTCAAGGGAAATTGTTAAAGGCAGCTAACCTTGACAAGAAATAACACCCACTGTATAATACAGGAATAGAGCAATTCAGTCTAAGAGTCATTAAGAATTATTTCTAGATAAAACTGCTGTTGGTTCTAATAATACCATAGCAATAAGTAACATTAAAGTATCCTGAAGTGATCTATTGTACAATTTATTTATTTTCAGGTGTAGAAGTGAGGTTATTAATAGATTAAAAAAACATTTAAGTGGGGCTTGCACTGTTTGTTAGGTCAATTCTATACTCAGATCAATTTGGAGAGTATTTGCTTTTTTGGGGGGTGGGTGGGGTATGTGGAGCATTCTGCTGTTCTTCATCCAACACAATCATCATGATGATTATAAAAGGTAAAAGCCTCAGAAGTTCTCCCAGTATATCTGTTCCTATATGGATACATAAGCTACTTTTAACAAACAGTTCATGTGACATCTTCCTATCTCATATCAATAACTCCTGCAGAACAAATAGCATTCATGCCATAGTCATTATTTCCTGATAAAGTTGCATAATTTCTAGTACCATTGTATGTTAAAAATAACTTTAACAAAGTTATTTGTGTAATAACTTGATTATTTGTTTAGGGCAAAAATATTCTATCCATTCCAGCCAGGTTTACCTTAGACTTTTCCATAGAAGCTGGACAGTTCTGCCTGGCTCCCATCTGTTTTGAACAGGTTTCTGTAACCGTAAATACAGTGAGGTGGGCAGAAAAAGGGGGATGGAAAAAAACCAAGTCAGTCATTTACATATGTTTCATTATTCACACATACAAGGTGTGAGTTGCAGTTGTACCTAGAGCCAAATCTCACAGTGAAAGCAACATTCTTATCTTGAATACTTTGACTTGAGGTTGATGTGTTTAGGGAACTTCTCCCAGATATAAAAAGAGACCACAAAGATTCCTGCAGGATCAAGGTCTTCACTGCCATTGATTCACTGGGTTTGCTTCCCCCATACTGCAGAGGGTTGAGTATTGATCTCACCTTATGCCCCATATGGAGATCTACACTGTAGACCTCCAGTTCAGCAGATCTGTTCAGTCCTAGAAAACTACAGAGAGTTCTGTGTACAGAGAAACATCATTCAGTGTTCTGATGCTGTAATACTCTTTAAGCTTGAAACAGCTTAAGCACCAGGGTGGATTTTGGCTCTACAGTTAATGTTATAGGCACTTTTGTTGCTCAGGTCACCTTTCTTGCTGCAGACCAGAAGATGAAAATAAAATGAATCACACTTTCCAAAAGGGATCAAAGCTACAAGAATAAGTTATAGATGAATAGTCATGTCCAGGTTAGATACACAGACTTTTTGCTAGATTATGTTGGTCCCTAAAGATTTTTACTTGTAAGTTGAATGGAGGTAGTGAGGTTTGGTTGTTTTGTTCTTGGGTTTTGTTTTACCTGGAATATCAGTATTAAGCCATTAATTTCATTTCATAGCATTGGAATTGAGCCTTCAAAATAGAACAAAAGCCAAACCAAAGATAACTAAAATCCATGGTAAGCATGTGGAACAGTAGATGCTAAGAGAGAAGATATTTTGCCTACACAAACACAAAAATAAGCTTTCTAACCTGATTCAGAGTCACTGCTATCTGAGGAGCTAGAATCACTGCTAGTGCTGCTGCCAGAATCTGAGGAGCTGCTGCTGTCACTCAGTCTGCTTGGCCCAGTACTTGACTCAGCATTGTTTTCAGCTGCAGGAGAAAAAGAAAGAACAATGTACAGTGAAGCTTTCTTCACATACAAGACTAGGATCAACCTTGTTAGGCTATTTCCCCATGTAAGAGTTCATCTTGTTTCATTTCCTTTTCTACTGTTGATTTAGCAGTGGACTTGAAAACTAAGGCCTCCCTCTAGAAAAGAGTGGGATTTACCAGCAGCCAGCCAGTTGAATGAATGAAATACCCCTGGAGAGGGGGTAATCACAAATTTTAAAATTCTGAAGAAGATTAAAACTATAGAGTCTTAAGACACAATTCAAGCTATTTTCCCCCATAAGTTTTCTTGTGGTTAAGAGCCTGTTTCTGTGCATGTTGCTGCTGCCAGACTTGCATGCAGAGTTCTTTATCTACAGCCAGCTCTACTTTCCCTAGCCATGTGCACTCCCAAATTACCATCTTTTGCCACCTCCCCACCATCTGACTATTTTGCATCTGCAGGGTTGATTTAACTCAGCCTATAATGATTTTGCAGTCAAATCTTTTTCAAAGTTTTTGCTCTGGGGAAGCTTCAAAAATGAGAAGTTAAATAGATACCTGTTTCCCTGGACACAAGTCCAGATTTAGCTCTTGTAAACAAGCCAGATACCAATTGCAAAGGTTTCCTAGCCAGCTTCTTCCCTCTCCTCACAACATAAACTTGATAATTTCAGCTGCTTCTTTAAGCTTTTCTTTTCCTTTTTTCAAGCCATTATTTCTTTTCATATTTTCAAGCCATTATGTATACCAGACAGGAAGATTTGACTGTGCTAATGCTGGATTCAAGTGTCCCTGTGTCTTCCAGAGCTGCTTCTATCATTTCAGCTAACTGATTTTACATAGAAGCTAAATAGATATCCAGTGGAGGGCAATAATAGCACTCACGATTTTAATGAGGAACAGCTTGACTTATAATAGCAGCATCAGCTGCATTGATCCATTCTCAGCCCCTGATGAGAACCATCAGTAAGTGTACAGCTCAAATATGCACAGAATTTCTGGCTTTGATCTTGAAATGCATTATTGCCTGAAAAACTGAATTATTCTCCTAGGACACTTCCTTAAGTCTAAGATAACACAGCACAACTGTCACTGATACACAAGTTTTGTTAGTGTGACAGCATTAGTGACACTGCCACGTAACGAGTATGACTAGAATTGGTTAATTCTCGCCTCTCTAAACCACAGAAAATGAATTGTGAACAAATAGACTGTGTGACCCTCCCCACCACGTTTTCATATATTAGCATAAGGGAATTGTTCAGAGTCCCTTAACTTCTGAAACTTTTACCATCTTTACCTGTAATAAAGTATTAGGTGCAGGAATAAGGAAGTTGCTTTAGACAGGACAAGTAACTGACCAGATTTGTTGCTGTGACTCCAGCTCACGCAGCATAGAAAGAATCTTTAGGCTAGCAGTGGGAAGCTTAAGACCCCAACTATTCTGAGGAGAAACTCCCCAGATACCTAACAGGACTAAAGCCCAAGGGAAGAATTCCACTTTAAGCTATTTCCATTGCACGTGAGTAAAAGTAAGAGCCACATTACTCTTGAAGCTCTCCTTCTTTGGGTTTAGTTGACCATTGACATCCAGTAGTCTCTTCTCTAGCTCTTGTTTCCTCTCAGAATTAAGTTCTTCTTTTGACTTTGTTGGTTTTTTAGCTGCATATAAAACAGAAGTTAACATGAAAGCAAACCAGAAAGCAAATCTAATGGGCTTTTAAAAACATCATTCATGCTACATACCCTGCTTTCTTTGTTTCTTCCTCAAACAGGTTGCTACATATTTCTCTAGTTCTCTGAGTGTTGAAGCATTTAATGTTTCAAAGTCTATTTCTATCTCATCAGGGTTAGAGTTCCTCAGTGCAGGTTCTCTTGACTGTATTATATGGACTACTTTTCCAAGCTTATCTCCAGGGAGTTTATTTATGTCCAAACTCAGCTGTCGTTTTTCATCATAATTCATAGGTTTGGCACCATCTTCATCTTCTGACTTATGTGCCAACAAGACCTGCTGCATGGTTGTCTTTGATTGACTGCAGGAAAAAAGTATACTGCAGTAACAGCAGTTTAAAATCATTTGACACCCACACAAGTTCCCCACACTTACATGTTTAAAGACAGCTTTTTCTTAGATTTCTTCATGTATTTCAGATTTTTCTGCTTTTGAATCAAGCTTTTTATTTCAGCTTTTTCCTTGTTCTTTCTTTTCTCACTTTTAGCCTTCCCTTTTTTCTTTTGTGGTCTAGATAAGCATGCTTTGGTCAAAACCCACAACTGCTTGTGAAGGGCTTTAAGCTATCAAAAACAAAAAGAAAACAAAACAAAACAAAAAAAACAAAATGCTGATAATCTTGGGCAATGTAGGAGGAACAATAAACTGGTCCTAAATATCACAGGAAATTTGTGGCAGCTGAGTGGATATTAATAGGATGCTTGCTTTCCAAATGAGATTTATCTTCCAAAAATTTTACTATATTGTATCTTAGTCACAGATTATGCATCTAGAAGATGTAGGACTGTTTATGTTATGCAGACATTTTTAACAGCATGTGCCTTTGCGCATTCTGTCAAGAATACATGCGCACACACACCCCAAAAAAAAGAAAAATCACTGTAGGAGTTTCCAGCAGCCTCTCTTTAATTTCTGGCATTTGGAATGCACATAAAAGCCTTATTAGGTTATATATCTACAGCTTTGCTGAATTAGGCAAGTGGGACTGGGCTCATGCATCTTATTTTGCAATATAAAATGGCTAATTGGGACATACTAGAATTTAGGAGAAGAGCTTACACAACTTGGTTTAAGCCTCAGGAACTGGAAGATGTTCAGATGATGAGATTAGAAATCAAACACACCAAATTTACTTCACTACTGTAAAGGTTGACTTGTACACTTGCATTCATCCTTCTGTCTACATTCATAAATTGATGATGCTAATCTGACAAGGACCGAAAACTGTCCTTCATCTGGCTAGCAGAACAAATGCTAATTTTTCCCAGAGTTTACAGATACAGCAGCAACAGCTTAAAAGTTATGTTCAAGCAGAAGTAGCATGCATCCCACTCCTAAAATGAAGCTTGGCTTTGCTTCACTGATTAGCATGAGATTCCTTCTTTTCTCTCTCATACTGAGCTTTCTGAAGTAGAATTTAATGACTTTCTTTTGTGTGGCTCAAAAGAGACTGAGGGTAAAAACAATGCTTTTTGACCATGTGAAAGAAATGACCCTGTTGGAAGAATATGTCAGTAAGATAGATGTGGTGTGCCTGGAGGCTCTCATACCACAGAAACACAGTTTTATTTTTTAAGAAGTTTGAGAGTCCTCTGGAGAAATGGTAGGCAAGAACAGTAGAACAATCGCTCTCTAAAACCACTTTATTTGTTGAGTCACTGTTCACTTAATATTTGCCCATGCTTCCAAATAGGAATAAAGTTATGTATTAAAAATACAAGTTACTAGAATCTTTTAAAAACTGATTTTTGTTGCTAAGCCTTGGAATAGGTGACCGTTAAAAGCGGAATTTCCAGAGAGATCTTACATCACACACATTAAGTACTAATGCTTACCTGCTCCTGAAGCTTTTTGAGGCGCACTTTTCTCTCCTCTTCAGAGTCTTCAGATGATTTTTCTTCTGAAGAGTTATCATTACTACTTTCACTGGAATAAGCTGCTGTTATTTCTCTCACAGGCTGTGGCAGATGATCACTTGCAACAGGTTCATCAGGAATTTTAGCAAAGTGCATTTCAAAAACATCCTGAAGAGTTAGGTTTGGGAACAGCATATTTTTCAGATTTCTAAAAGTATTATGCAGCTACTACTTGTAGAATTACACAGCAAAACAGTATCTCAGTAATATCAGTGAATTCTACATCAGGGCATGAAATGAACTATTCTTTTTCAAGTCTGACTTAAAAGATATCTCACCTGAAGTTTTCTTGCCATAGCAACTATTTCATGATCTGGAGAATTACGTTTGTAGCAGTTCATGAACATTAATCTGATGTCTGTAGCAAATTCTTGTATATCATGATATTCAAAGTTATCCATTTTCTTCTAGAGGAAAAGAAAATTAAGGCACATTTAACAGATAGCATGACCATAAACTACCAGAAGGAAAGGAGGAACAAGAATTTTAATATAAATATTCAGGTTCAGCTTGTATCAAGACAGTAAATATCGTAAAAAAACATGGAAATACCTGGTTCTCATTTCAACATTGTCTCTTTAATAAAGTAAGGGATTTTTTTTTCCTTTTTTAAACGGATTTAATTGTAACTGCTGGAAAGACTTTGTACTACTATTTCAGCACTTGGTCAAGACAACAATGTTTGGGTGGTTTTATTTGGTTCTGAATTCAGCATCTGTTTTTGATTCTAAACATGGTATTTACACAAAGCTTATTCCATAATAGCTGGAGTCAAACTAATGGACTAGAAATTGGGAAATAACCTTTATATTGTGCAAGTCAGCTTTAAAGATAATCCAGTAAACTATTAAAATTGAACATTCTGCAAAAAAGTGGAGCTAAACTGGGCTAAATATTTTACCCCATACAAATATGCTCAGTGTTCACAGAGCACTGTGCACATGTCTCCATCTAGAATGGTTGCTTTCCATGAAAAACGTGAAATGTCTAGAAGTTCTAAGGCACTTCACCAAGAATAATGAGATTGAGGGAAAAGCAGAAGTTGACAGAATGGCATTTTCTTTTATAAGGCATTAAGAATAGCATTGTGTGTACAGAGATATTTAACATGTAGCATGCTTGAAAGGGCTTCATGGAGATCACAATTCCCTCACTACTTACATTAGCTTGTTCAGGAATTAAGTAGATTAGCCACTGTATGTGGCTATGTGTCACTACATGTCACAACAAGACTCAGAAGACTTTCTTCAGTGACCTTGGCTAGGTGTGAGAGACAGAACTGCATCTGGTTTCTAGGCCTTTTATGTCTTCCAAAGGAGAAGCAGCTTTCTTGACACGTTTTCAGCTAACACACTTAAAACCTTGTAATTACACAAATAGTCTAATTTCCCCAGAAACATACTTACTTTAATGGTTCCTAGGTCTGTAGGAAATTTGGCAATGGCTTGGTTTGCACCAGTGGAGAAAGATGCCACATCTGCAGGTTTTAAGAAAGGCCACGCGTACGCTGCATGTTTCTTTGAAAACATTTCTTTAAGTATTGCATTACAATGTTTTAGTTGTTCTGACAACTGATTTTTTTTAATAATTCCAGGTGGCTGTTGAGAATTTGAAAAGGATCTCTTCAGAAGCTTATTTGTTACCATACATTCATTTTCACCTCCACATGCTTTAACAGCTTTTCTTTCATTAAACATTGCAGAAGATTCACCACTTGCTGTGACTATTGAAGTAGTAGGAGTTGTAGTGTCAGCCTTCCTTTTCACACCTTTTTTTGCCTAAGAAAAGAAAAAAATATACAAGTGTCCAGAACAGTAAGAGAATGGTCAGTTTTAGAATATTCTTTTGGGGTGTGTGTAGTCCAAAAAGGTGTCAGAACTTTTACAGCTATTGAAGTGAGAGCAGAACACAGCAATTCCACCAGCTTAGACTAAAAACTGTAAAGGAACTGCAGGTTAGGCTGTGGTCAGATTTTAGCCATTTGTGAAGATTCCAGGAAGCTCACAGGTTATGAAATTACCTGCAAGATGACAGCCACAGGAAGGGAAAAACTACTGTAATTGATTCTAGGCCTGGTCGAGGGCCTTATGTACACAGTTTATCTCTGTTTAACTGGGGGAGTATTTGGTTTGGAAGCCATATAAGGCATGCTTTGTCATCAGTTCAGACTCTGGGTGAGTGATGTGTAAATATACACTATAGGAGAGCCTGGCAGAAGTGCCTATTCCTCATTGGAAGAGCAAAACCAAAACTAAGTCAATACATGAGTGTTTTTCAGATATTCAAATACAGCTCAGGTTGAAGTAACAAGAGTTTGCTTTTGTGAACCACAAACACCTTCCAGGCTAGTTACACAGTGTTTAAGAAAACACGCTAATTTTTGAAGAATCAAGCACTTGATTTACATCAAGAACATGAGAAATTATTAAATAGAACTTACAGCTTTATTTTAGTATTAAAACCATTATCCTCAAGGTGAAGCCTGCAGAAGTGTATATAGTAATATGCTTCAAAAATGATCTTAAATTTGATTTTGTTTCTTTGAGAACAACATTTTAAAACCACATTTATAAGAAAATATGGTGCCAAGCAATCATCCCAATTTCTGTTTAGTTTCTAGAATTAGTACTGGCCCAGTTATTTAGCAGAGACCTAGGAGGATCTCTTACTATCTTCTATTATAACAAAAGTTTCAAAAAGAATAAAGCAGTAAGCATGGCTCCTAAGGTTTTGCCATCAGTGCCTGAAGGAACCATTTCAATATATCTTTCTTTCTGAAAGTTATTTGAGGAGACTTACTTTTGTTATAGAGACTGCAGCTGGCATTAAAGCAGTCAGCTGAGCTGCAGACAAAGGAGCCAGTGTAACCTGCTGTCGCTCTCGAGTCATCTCTGGAGGCTGCTCGCTGCTTTCAGCTTGTTTCTCATTTGTGCCTTGTTCATTTGAAGTCCCAGGGTTGGGCTGCCATGTTTCTGGTTAGTTTAATACAGGACATTTTAAAAGTTAAGTCTTAAATATTGCAGTTAATTTCTTTCATGGTCAACATAACCACATTCATTGTTGACATAACCACTCTTCTATACACGAATGGCATAAATAAATGCTAACAAGAGCATTTGTTACTTACAGCAACATTGGTATCCTCCTCTACTCAGCACCATTAAGTGCTTCAGCTAGAGCATTGTGCCAAGTTACACATTATTTGGTTTCAAGAAAGTATGGATTAACTTTAGACCAAATATTAAAGAGGCATCATACTACAATCTGTACATTGCAAAAATGTTCTTGCCAAGGAAAGTATCAAGTTGTTTTCTACAAACACAAAGACCAAGCAGCAAAGGGTGCAGACTGCATCATGAAGGTTCATGTCTCCTAAGCATAGTTAGTACTTGCATATATTGATTAGCAATACTACAGATCTCCACTGCTGAGATCTGAGCAGAGTTTAGACTAATGTTTTTCTGCATTTGGTTCAGTTGATTAGATTATTCCTATCTTTCTCAGCTGTTACTCTGTTTAGCTCCCACAGATGTTCACATCTATTAGTTTATATAAACACAATGCTGAGGAGTGTGACAGTCTCTGAATTGGAAGTCAGTTCCTTTTTCTAAAAAAACCCCAAACTTCTAAACCCTTACAGCAGTATTGTTATTTGTCTGATTGTTCTGGAAAGAGCAGAGAACACACAAAGTGTTCCAGGGTTGAGTTGTGACAAAGAGGATTCCCTGTCTCCACTTTTGCTTGCTTAATAAATTACAAATTCAGCATATAATACAGGCCTTACCTTCTGTCTTCCTTCCTTTTCTCTTTCCTTTATTGAGACTCACTAGTCTTTCTTCTGGTGGCATATGGGCTATTTTCTGCATAAAGACTTTTTCTAGTTCTTCAGCCATAAACACAATGTCATCACCTGGCTGCAAAATATGGTCAGCACCATTCAGTAAAGGAGAGGCTGCAGTAATGGGAGCTCTCATAAAACAAACAGACTATAGAATCCTGCCCCAACAGATTGAAAAGAGCAACCAGTACCAGAGAGGTCTCAAAATGGTTGCCATCCCTGCCTCTGCAACTCTCTTAAAAGCAAATTACTTCACCATTGAAGTAATTTTCACTTGAGTAACGGTTTCACTGTCCCATTGAAAAATCCTCCTTTACCTCTGCATGCTTCTACAGCAGAGGCCAAAGGGGGCAGATCTGCAACTCCCTTATTTAGTCCTGTGTTCTGAAGAAGCTGTTGGAGATCAAAGATACAAAGACACAGCCAACAAATATCCAAGCACAGGGAGATGCTCACACCTCATTAGGTTAAACTTGTTGAAGGAATAGAGCAAGGCTCAGGGTTGCTAGCCTTGGACTTGTACAGCAGTGACATAGTGCTTGCTGTTCATGAACTCTGCAGCTAAAGCCCAGAGATTCTGGATGCAGAGTCCTCATGCAGAAAAAACTATGCAGTCAGTTTTTGGGATAGCAAGCAAGACTTCATTTATGTATCCTCAGTCAATCCTAGCTAAAAAAACCTCCTCAACATTTCAGAGAAAATAGTTTCAAAAAAATAATGAAAATGTTGACTAACTGTGTGTTGTAATAACCATGCGCTTGTTTTAAGACTTGTTTGTATCATTCAGTATTACCAGTTGTTGGTAATTAGTGTTTCACATACCTTGTTGTACATGTAGCAGTTCCAGAACATAGTTTTAAAGTCTTCAATGCATTCTGCAGCTTTTGTGTAGTAATTGTGTTCCAGACGCTTTTTTATGGTGCCTAGGTCCATAGGTTTCTTTATGATAGTGTAATAATCCTGTGGTATTGAAAGAATAAGTCACCGAACATATCTTAATATTAGGACATGAAGGTTTTTAACATTTAGTTATGAAAACTAAATTGCAAGAGAGGAGAATTGCATTGTATTAGAAGGAGTATTTTATTAAAAGGGAAACTTTCCCCTATAGTCATAGGTACCAAAAATATAGATGTTCAGGAAATCTTCACCTTATATTTTGTCATTGTTCCTCCATATAACATATGGAAGTCTATTTCAATAGTCTCCAGAGCTGTACTGGTGGTAGTCCTTATTAAAATTATATGCACTTCTCATTTGTTATTTCAAAGCCATTTACACAAAGTAGCACTCCAGTTTACAGAACCGAGGAAAAAGAAGCCAAACTTCAACAGAGATAAAGTCTCAATCACTAACAAAAAGAAGCTGCCAAGTTTTCACAATTGCTGTCCAAGTACTTTATCCCTGCCTCTCCTGTTAGGATTGGTCTAGTGAAGATGTGGCAATTTGACTGAAAGGCAGCTGGAATGGGAGCTGTCATGATTATTTTAGTAGCATAGCTAAAACCTTGTGAGTGAGACAATGAGGCTGCTTCCCTGATGGTGCATTTAAGAAATTGGAATGGAAATACCCCACTAAGTTCACATATACATTGTAACATATACACTGTAAATGTAGGAAGTAACTACTACCTCTAGAGTTTCTAAAGCTATCCCAACGATTTGTTTTGGTGAAATAGAGAAGCTAAATACATCAGCGTGCAGGCTATTTCTCGAAACAAAAATGCAAGTAATAATTAAGTGTTGTCCATTCTGCATCTTCTAACATTTGGGGGAGAAATGCAAAGGGGGCAAATACTTGTATTGTCCTTGCCATGGAGCCAGATGTTTGCTTGTTACTGTGCAATGGCTGAACTAATACATACCCTGAGAAGTCAAGAGGCTGCCTTAGAAATCTAGAGAGGCAGAACTGGCCTGAAGCCAGCTGCAAATGTTGCCACAACTCTGATGGAATGCTCCTTAATATTAACCTCAACTGACAGCTACTTCCAAGAAGGAGAAAGGGTAAGAAAAGACACAGGGAGATAGTCTCTTTGACTGTGCTTTTGTACAAACTGACCAAATGAGTTTGTCACAAGAAACAGCCACAGATAAAGGCTTTTGTCTGCTCTAAACAGAACCAGGGAGTTTGTAGAATTGATCTTGAAAATTTATGAGAAATAAATATCAATGCTTAATCTGGTGGAGGGGGAAAAAAAGAAAATAATTCAAGGGAACATATAACGGTTTTATTTAACACTTCCTACTTATCTACCAAGAGTGGTATCTTCCAGGTAATTTGAAATACCATTATGCCAATCACCTAT
This sequence comes from Notiomystis cincta, assembly GCA_013398075.1. Taxonomy (NCBI): domain Eukaryota; kingdom Metazoa; phylum Chordata; class Aves; order Passeriformes; family Notiomystidae; genus Notiomystis; species Notiomystis cincta. The sequence continues at coordinate 217,513 of VZRX01008758.1, read as the reverse complement.
GTTTTCATTTGACTGAAAAACATCCAAAACTGGAGTCTAAAAACACCTGAATGAAAATTACATGTCACAAGACATTATAGTCATGCACTTCATTACAATTAAGTTGTAGCATAAATAAAATGCACACAGCAGTACGGAGAAAGAATTTAAGCATCATATCTTCTATTTCATGGATGGAAGGATGTCCTTCCACCATGGTATGATGAGAACCATAGCTTTTTTATTTCCCTGTTTTTGCAGGGACATTTATTTCCTCTAGAAACTTCAGAGCAAAACAATTTCAAACTGACAAATACTATAGGTGTAATGACTTCTCTGCAACAAAACAGTTCCAGATTTGCCTATTTACTTCAGGGTCAATCAGATCTGATTTTCCATCAAAGTATTTGACATTAAGGCTGCGTAATATTAAAAAAATATTCAAAGGCAAAAGAAAATACTCATCATATGCAGTGTTAATAAATATGTCTAAACCAGAAGACAAGTCTGAACACCAATATACAGAAACTCTAAGAGGCCTGTTTAAGCATTACTATTATCCCTTAGAAACACTAATTTACCAGTTTCAGATAAGAAAAATCAAGAAAAATGCAGCATTGCTTTAGAAAAAACACTTATCTTGTAGACTTGGATTAATGACAGCAGTTCAATAGCAAAAATAGTCTTCCATAATCTGTTGCATTACATAAAAAACTGTTTAACATTAATTCACACAATTTACATATTAATAGTCCAGTTCCAAAATGGTTCTTACAGGCAGATTCAGTGCTGCTGCATCTACAGGTTGGTGAAACGGCCAGGAAAAGTTGTGTCTCCACATGGCTCTCATGACCACCCTCTGTAAGTACTGAAGTTGGTTTGTTTGACATCCACTACTTTTGTTATTTATGTATTCTGGTGGAGGAGGGTTAATGATAATGGAATGGTGCTGGCTTTGAACAGACATCTTTAGCGAGTTTGTATATCCACTTGTTCAAAGATCATTATGCATTTAACCTGAAGGGAACAAAACAGAAGGTATTCAGTGAAGATCTCTAGATTTAATGCTGTTTACATGCTCTCTTTCTGCTTGTAGAACATCAATACTGTAACTACAGGCATACCTTTGTGTTCTAAGCAAGACATTTGTTTTCAAGTGCATATTTGGATATGCAACCCTAGAATCTAGGAATGCATATGAGCTTTCTCCTATAAAATGTGATAGCCTGCTTTTCCTAACAGAATGAAGTATTTCATGAGGTGTGAAAAAGATCATAATAAGGTAGATAGGTACTGTTATCAGCACCTACCAGAACAGTACATACGGCCCACTCTTAAAACAACTGTAGCATCCCATCAGATATTGCTGGTCACACAGCTTATATTTTCATTTGTTTATTTCAGCATTCAAAGCATACCTCTTCTGAGCTCCCAAAGCCTACACCTTCAGGCTAAGAAGAGTGAATACTATTTGCAACACCACATGTCATTAGCTAAATGTCAATCCTTTCACCAAAGTACATGTCTTAGAAAGATTCAGACACTTACAGGATCTGCCTCTCCTATAACAGGCAGTATTAGAAGAAAAGTTGTGAGGCAGTTTTAAGTACCTTACAAGCCAACCAAGTCCATCATACATTATTTTCAACTATTAGGATACACTATCACTTTTTTCCTGCTTTTTTTCTGCCAAAAAACCCACATTAGATGATACCAAGTGCAGAGTGTTCAACTTCCCTATCCGAAGCTCCAAGGCTAGAAATGGAAGACAGGAGCAAAAGAGTACAGTCTGAACTCAGCAAAAAAATCTTACAGCAACAAGCAGATAAATAACAACATTTAATACTTAAATATGAACATAATATAATGTCTAATTTCTTGAACATTTTATAAATTAGTATAGTAGAGTCTAGAAAAAATGCTCCAACTTAGCACCTAGAGTGCCAAGGAAAGCAAGAGACTGACGTTCTGTGTACATAACAGCGTCTTAGGGCTAGATGCTTAGCTTTTAAAACCTTAACTTATGCCGTGGAAACTACTTCCATGCTAACAAGAGAGCTAAGGCTACATCTTCTAAAGACAGACAAAAGTCTGAATTTTGGTCAATCCCTACTTTACCACCTCCCCTTTCCTCTCCCCAGTCACAGAAGACCCTTCCCTATCTTAAAGTAAAATGTTTGCATACTGAAGCAAAAGTGTGATCAGATTCCAGCCAGTTAAGTTGTTTGATATTTTTCAAACCACTCCTCCCCAACCCCATGTGTCCTTGAGCTGCTAAGTCAGGTCTCAAAGGTCAAGTAGTCTTAAAAAGAGAAGCCTTGAGTGTTTCTCTGAGACCCAGTTTGACATTTTTAGCTAACCTGATAGAGATGTGTTTTTAGTTTAAGAGTAAAAACCAAGTAACTTACATTAATTACATTGCTAGAGAAGTCAAGGCTTTTGCCAAGATATCACATCTTGTGAGAATCAAATTCCTTTCCCGTTTTTTTTTTTGGTAAGAAGAGATTATTTGCTATCAGTGAGTGCTCTCTAAAAGCATGCATTAATGAGATTTTCTGCTGAAAAGACAGCTATTTCCTCTTGTTTTAGGTCATTATTACCAGCACAAAACCTGTATACATCATATAGTGGTCAAGAATAGCAGCTTGGAGAAATATTAACATAGCACATACAGAACAAAGGCAGACAGTCTACCAGATTCTACTCAGTAAGAACATTTCATTCTTCAAAACCTTTTTAACAAATATTTTCTAGGTGATTGCCAATAATTACACTGAAGATTCATAAATAATTTTGGAAACTCCCTTAGGTAATTATATTAAGGCTTCACAGAACAGAGCACAGCCTTCTTACTGCAAATAGCACAGTCTCTTCTTTCAAAAGGACAACTGCCCACATAAAGACACCCATAAAACAGCATTTCTGTATTTTTAGGACCTGTCTTGGGATACATCAAACAAACCTTAGTTTTAATGACATTCCACATAAATATTAGGTGTTCAGAAAACACTGACTTACAGCTATTACCAGAACCAACACCAACCACTCTTTGGTGATGCAAAACTAAACTTCCACCCTCAGAGCAGAGCAGTCATCTTTTTTTACCTTAATTTTAGGAAAAGCCACAACTCACTTCCTCCCCTTCCCAAAAATGAAGGAAGAAGAGAGCTTTCAAAAGCAGACAAAGTAGCCTTTATAATCTACTCACACCCTCATCTTATACTCTAGCAATAACTCAGTCAAACACCTGCAACCCCAACTAAAACCTGCCCTATCAATGGTTCTCATTGGGAAGTTATCAACATGAAATAGGAACAGCTGCTAAGGGCTAAAGCACACCAGATAGTTATTTATGCCAGATCTGCTTTCTTGGTAGTCACTAAGATAGGGTAGAGGGATGCAAAAAAGGAAGGTGAATATACTTAGATAAATTTTGGGTTGATTGTCTTATCTTAACTTCTAAGTCTTAAATTTAACATTATGGGAATGCTTATGTTTTATCAATTATCCTGGGTCACACTGGGTTATGGTATAAGAAGAGTGCATGAGTAGTATGTCTGGTTAGGACTGGTACAGTATTCTTATTTTCCTTCACCCCACAGATTCATTAGTTAAATTAAAACCCAAATCTATTGAGTGAATGCGCAGTAGTATAAAAATGAGAACCAGGTTGTTTCATATAAATTTCATTTGTTGTGATGGAATTGAACCAGCTTATTTTGAATTTTGGCTATTGACTAAGTGTTTGTTTCTCTCAGTACATCTAAAACACTTCATCCCCAGCATGCTTTAGTCTGCAAAATCAGATTTGTATTTAATTTGTTGTTCCATTCATATGTATGCCCCAACTTGGGATAAAACCTGCTTGGATTCTCATTATGGAAGTAATTTATCTGCGTGTTTTTTATTTCCCTTATTTTTTTTCACTAAGATGTCCTGGTGGCTTTGAGACTGTTGCTTTGACACTGTTGCATCACCCTCAAAAACACATGAAACACAAAGAAAATTGAAATCTTGTGATTGAAGACTTTGATTTATTTTAATTTATAAGAGTTGAATTGTATTTCCCAAAAGTATTCACGTTCAGCGTGTTAAAATTAGTGAGATCATTTAAAGCACTGCTTCACATAGTGAATGCTGTGTGACAGGACCTCTATACAAGTAACAAGTACTTTAAAAAACACTGGAAACAGAGTAACAGTTACTGAAGTTCCCAAAAATAAAATACAATTACAGGAGTCAACTTTGTATCACAGTAAGACATTAGACATTATTGACGTCAATGACTACTGCTTTATGTCTAGGCCAAATACGGCTCTTGGATAGCACCTTAAATTTGGAATAATCCTACTAACTTCAACCCAACTAACTTCATAGTTGCCTTAGGTTTTCATCAGGGTAAATGATAGCAAAGTGTCATTTCCTTATGCTGTTTGTCTAAATCACTGTATCAGTTTCCTAGATATTTATCACTTCGTTCAGCTGGGAGTCTATGGCAGAGTACCCATAAAAGTTGTACAGGCATGAACAGGAAATGATAGTGAAAAAAATTTATCCATCCCAGAAAGCTGCACGAGTCCTGCTTGCTTTCTCACCCATTAGGTTGTTCTCACACCTAGAGAAATCTCACACTTCATTCACTCAGCCTTCAGCTAGTGTCCAACCAAGGGGCTATTGCAGAATGATGCTTGGCTGGGGACATATTACATTGTCACCTGATGTAGCTGGCAACTACCTATTTCTCTCTCTGAAAATGAATTTCTAAACTCTTTCATTACAATTGAGTCAATTATTTCTGACATTCAGCTGGTGAGATGCTCCTTGCACCCCTGCTGTGGTTCTCCTGGCCTCCACCAGCCTGTGAATAAGCAGCCTCCTCTTCCTTGCTCTCCCTTCTGGTACTTCAGCTTCTCACCGAAACAAATGTGTCCCCCCACCTGCTCTGCTCCTGCCTGGCCTCAGTGTTCATTGGATTGGTAAGAGGTATCTGCTTACTCCTTGGATCTTTTAAATTTTTTCTTTCCCCATAGTTCCTTATAAATGACCTCCTCAAAATAATTTCACTGTGGTCAGACCTTCATTTTGGCCAGCCAGCTTGTTTCTGTGCTTTCAGAGATCCTCACTGGATGTGGATGTGGGGGCTGCTCTGCTTTGAAAGGGAGGTGTGCTGTCATTACATCCATTCCTCTGTGAACTGAGCAGGAAAAGAAGCCCTCAGTTACTAGGCTTCTCTATAGGCCTTTAATGTGTTATTCTGAAGAGCTCAAGTATACGTCAGTCCTTTGTCCCATCTCATGACCTTTGGCCATCTTACAGAGAAAATGGGAAAAAAATTTCAAACTCCTCTGATGTGGAAAAGGGAACTCTTCATTGTGTGTAAAATTAGCAGGATGAAATTCTCAGCGTGCTTTTCACAACCAAAGATTTAAATAGCTTGCCAAGGGAAAATGACTGGTTTGTTCAGTATATTTTTGTACTCCCCAGGATGTTGATACTCCATATCAGCACTAAATTTATGGTTATTAGAACTAGGGTACAAAGAACAGAAACAAAACAGTTTACTAAGTCTGATTTTCACCTTTTTATTTACTTTCATGTTAATGCCTTTTATAAATATGTCAGGAAACGAGCTTCTCTTTTCTAGGAAGTCCTCTAATGTTTTCCTAAAGCAACAGTACATGATAAAATCCTATATGTTTAGCCATAAATTAGGGATCTAATTTCTGTTATGCAGTTATGGTGTGGCTGTGCTGCTGTAATATGATTGAATCCAGAGAATGTGAGTAGCCCTTCTGTGTTTATTGAAGTTTGGGTTCTCCCCATGCTGTCAATCTCTTGTGCTGTATGAGAAACTGAGAGTAGAAAAGATGCACCCATAGCCTTGTCTTCTCACTGAATTGAATTTGTTGAAGTAAAGTTCTTAAAGTTGTTTGAGTCCCTGAGAAAACAATCTTTTTCTGAGCATAATTTGGATTTTTAAATCCTCTTCAGTGGTGGCTTTGTGCAAGCTGAGGTGGCTCTGTATTACAGCTGGCTAGGGTAATGTACATGTTATTAATTACCATGCCTCAGCTGAAACCTAAGAACTTTTTGAACAGCTTTAACACAGTTGCAAGCTATTATGTGTTCATACCCTTCATGATCTAAGCTAACCCAAAGCAGATCTGAATAAAATGAATTTCAGCAGTCATTTCCAGAATAAAATTGTCTCAAAGTTATGCTTGAAATGTAAAACTTGAGGTGATGATTGAGTAGTTACATCCCCTAGCTATGTGCCTGATTTCTCTGTGAGAGATTATACCCTTGCAGCAGAATTGCATAAATTTATACTTTTATGAGTTCTTATCCTTTTAAATCCCAGATCATTCAGCAGGTACCAATTGGAGATCCTTAATAAAATACTTCTGTGTTTCCTGATTATGTCCAGTGCCCTACACTGTTGCAGTCTTCTGCCAGTAGATGTCAGCTCAGAACTGGTGAAAGTTTATTCTGCTTGTTTCAAGGTAATTAGAATCAGTGGTTCTGTGAGTTTGGCCTTAACTGTTAATATCAGCTTGCTTGTTCAGAACATCAGAAAGCATTGATGTCACTATTCAGACACTGAATGTGTGACCAGTGTGACATTTGCACACTTGGTGACATTTTTAAAGAGAGAATTCAGACTGAATTCACTGTGATTGAAAAAAATAAACCTAGGTAGTCAGTTATTAAACTTTAAGGAAAAAAATTTCAAGATTGGACTCTGATTCCAAGGCAACTGTGATTCTAGATTATGATAAGAAGCCAGGGGAAAGGAACCACCATGTTGCAGAGGGTGGTAGTAATTTGTGGCAACCTCTATGCTGCCAGAAACAAAACTACTGGAGCATTCGGAGGAGTCCCTGCCCCACTGAAATAGTTACCCCTCTAAGACAATGTGAGGGAGGGATAGTCTTGCTGTTGGGATATTTTCCCCCTTTGCTTAGACCTATAGGAGTAGTTTGTATGTGTATGTGGTTGAAGTTTGTGTATATTGCTGGAACAGCATTTGAGAGGCAAACCTTTGCCTGCTGGCCTTTACAGTAACACGGCACTGTCCATACAAGCACCTGCTGGAACAGGAAGAGCTGCACTTCTCTATACACTGTGCAGGCAGGCGCTGTAGCACTGTCTTCACTTGCTTTATCTGCTCTCCAGGCAGACAAAGACTGATCACATGTTCCTGGGACGTGGTGACACTTCAGGGAGTTCCTGTGTTTTGTGAGCAGGCTTGCATGGGACAGGCAGCCTTACCTTCAGAAAATTCTGCTTCAAGGATAGAAGCATGCTATTAGTGCATTCCCACACTTTCCATACTGCTGTAAGCTGTTTCTCTGGGGACTCTGGAGGTCTACCCAGAGGTCTGAGTGCCTCAGCCACTGAGCTGGGCTCAGCTGGTCTGTGGTATGGGAAAGCTTGCTGTGCCCTCTGAGGCAGTGACTTTAGCCCACTGTCATATCCTGATGGGTGTGTTTCTGAGTCTTGCCTGCTCAAATCCATGCTTTAGAAGTGGGATGTCTGTTCACACTTGCAGGTGAGTTGTTTATGCTGTGGAGTAGGTATTTGGTGAAATCATTGGCATTTTCTCCTTCAAATGCAGAAGGCATAGGGCATGGAGGATGAGGACACAGGCAAGTATGGGAATGCTGCAGCTCCTGTGCAAAACTGTGAAGGGACTAGGGCCTTGGGATTATAGAATCATGCAATGGCTGGGGTTGGAGGGGAGCTTAAAGATCATCTAGTTCCAACCCCTGTGCCATGGGCAGGAACAATATAGCGGGTTGCTCAAAGCCCCATTCTGTCTGGCCTTGAACACTGCCAGGGTTGGGCCATCCACAGTTTCTCTGGCCAGCCTGTTCCAGTGCCTCACCACCCTCACAGTAAAGAATTTCCTCCTAACATCTAAACTAAATCTCTCCCCTCTATTAGTTTAAGCACCATCCCCCTGTGTCCTGTCACATTATTTGGGATGGCTGAAGCTATGTTGTTGTACACATCTGGGAGAACCAACAGTGGGGCACCCAGGGATTAGACCATGGGGCCAAATTCCAGGACCCTGAGTACACCAATGGGCTGGGCAGTCCCCTTCTCCTGCATTCAAGCGGTTTTTCTCCTGAATTCAAGGCCAGCCCTAACACAGTGCAGCTGTGTCGCCTTGGATGAGACTGGGAAAGAGCAGTGTGAGAAAGGGCTGTGAGGGGCATTGTCAGGATCTGTTTCTTTTGGCTCAGGTCTGTGCCCTTGCCTGAGCTCTATGGTACTTGTACGCATGCCTGGCCACATCCTTGCTAGTCCTGATCCCCAGCTGGCTTCCTGGCTTTACCTGGGACCTACTTGGCCACCACCAATGTCTCTGACAATCACTGGACTATCAGCTGACCCTGGTTACTGTTGACAGACCTGCTCTTCTCACCCTGCCTGGGGACTTTGGCATGGGGACCCTGCTGGTGAGGCCACTGTCACCATTGGCTTTGTGTTTACTCAGCCCAGTGGAGCAGCCAGCTCCTGCTGCTCCCTGACACCAACCTGCTGCTACTGATGGGTGGCTATCACAGGCTGGTTTATCTTCTGGAGATTACAAATCAAAATTTAAAAATACAAGTATGAATTAAAACTAAAACTTGGCAGTTCAATTCTCTGTACTAGGACCATGGGGTCTGTTAAGTGATTAATGATGTGTCTCCTCAAAATTAATGAAGATAAGAATTTATATATTATTTTCAGAAATTAGGCTTTGCAACAGGTGGCATATCAGCTTCCACTTGACCTTCTAAAAAGAGAAAATGGATACATCAATTCCAAGAAAACATTATTCCTTATTTTTGCAGACTGCTGCCTAAGTCAGTGCACAGTTGTGGATGCCAATACAATAAATTCAGAAAAGTTGAGTTGCACAGTTCCAGTGTCTTTAGGAGATTAATTTAGGAGATAAATTGTTTATTTACAAACTTGTTTACAGTAGAACTGGCTCTAAATGTTTGACAATGGCAAGAGGGTGATTTTGTTGAACTGCATGAAGGTTGATGCTGGTGACAAAAATCCATTTGGGTACTAGGGTTCTCAGGGCCCTCAATTAAACTGAGCTAACAAACCCTGCAGACCCAGAGGTATTTCTAGATGATGCGCTTTCAGGAGCCTCCTTGTTTAAGGGAGCTGATATGGGCAACCAGAAAGTCCCATTGTTCCTGGGGCTGGCTGAAGATGGGGGGGAACTAAGATATACCATGCATACCTACTTCCAAGGGGTATAGGTAGTGAATTTCTGAGGGGATCTATAAGGGCTTGAACACTTTCAATAAAATTTTAATTAGATTTAACTATACAACTATCAATTAATTTGTCACAGGCTTTATGGGTTTATAGGTTTAGGGAGTTTTTTAGGTGTTAGGTGACCATGTGTTTTACAGGCTTAATATGGCTTTAGGTTTTAGATGATTATGACATTTTGCACGTTTTTTAAAAATTAGTAATTTGTTTCTTGGTTCTTCTGCATGTGCAGAACCCATATAGCAATGTATTTTAATAACAAACAAAATCATTAACTATTCAATTAAAGCCAACCATTTTAAGCCTACTAGGTACTTGTTCACATACAGAGAAAATAACTCAAGTGAAATGGGATTTGAAAAGATCTGTACCTTTATGTGCTCAAAACATTTAAATTACACATAAAATGATGTGAGCCCCTAATAATTAGAGTAATGAAGGTCAGCCCCATTGGTAATGGATCTCTGAAGAACTCTGCATTCCCAGACTTGAGCAGTTCTTATAACTGCTTGTGTGAAGTGGCTTGAAGCTGAGCATATGTGCTGGTGCTTCAGAGCAGTGGCACTGGTGTTGAAGCTGGTAAAAAAGCCACTATGAAACCGAGTGTGCAAGCTCTCGTCCCCAGTCTGGTGACTGATTTCACAAGCACGAGGTTCTGCTCCTAAGCCTCTGTCCTCCTGCAAGGAACTTGCCCTGCTATTTCTGCCTGTGCGTTCTGCATCCACTTCTGTGGAAAACTCATCCAAGGCCTGCTTGACTCTTCTCTGTTGCCAAACACTCCCTGCTCTGTGCATGTCAGCAGCAGCTCTTGCTGTTAGTGTCCACAGGCACATTATGTTAAGGACAGTTTAATAACGTTAGAACTTGGCCTTCCTCTATTAGCAGTGCTGGTTCTAACTTTATTTCAGGCCAGAGAAGTCCTGGAGAGTACAACAGTTGCTAAAATATCATAATGGAAAAAAGAACTAATATTTGAGGCCAGTGGGAATATTCCATCTCTCTGTGCCAAGGAGCCTGTGAAGGGAGCAGTGTATCAGCAAATGGAGAGGCTTAGTAAGTGACCAGCCCAGTCCTCGGGAGTTTGCCCAGTCCAGAAATCTGATAGCCTGTCACTGCTCTTGCTCGAATAAGTAATGCTGACCAGCATTAAAATATTAGGAGGAGGAAGGATAATGCAATGCTGCACTGGGATGCAATGCTTGCCATCAGAATGGCTTCTCCTCCTTCGTCTTCTTAGCTATGCAAATAAATGAGGAAGGATAAACAGCATGGATTTGCAGCTCTGTTCTTGCAATATTAACAGTCCTTGTGGGAAATGTTTATCACTGTATCAGTGTTGTGATATGTGACTTTTCCAGTGGTTGAGGTGTTGTGATAATTAAAGCTGCAGTCTGTAGAAAGGGAATGAGGAACCTCACACGGGAGGAGATGAGAGAGAGGTCCTTGCTGCATCCCACTCTTGCAGCTAGGATTGTCCCAGCTTCTGCATGTTCTTGGCCAATGCCTGAAGCTGAACAATTCCTATGGGGGCTTTGAACTTTGAAGGTGGCAAAGGAGAACAGACTGCTCAGGTTGAGAATGCATCCTGAATGCTTCTGACCCAGCTTCAAGGGCTGAAATGCCTTTGGATGGAATTGGCAGGGGAGTGTATGGAGAGCCATGTTTCTGGGAGTGAGAGGTGGCTAGATTCAGGACTCTGGTACTCAGTGAGAACAAATAATGAGACAGGAGAGAAGGGCATTTTGCCACAACCTTTCTTTTTACTGATGCAAAACGGAGAGATTTTTCAATAATATAATAATACTTAAATAATTATGTGGAGGATTTACCCCTCCAGCATGAAACCACACTGTGCATATTTGGTTTTCTTCATGGGAGGGTCAAAGTATGTGAAAATAATCTTTTAAAACAAAAAAACTGTTGAGGCTTTTTGGGAGGAGAAAAAGCTGAGGGCAAGTTGTAGATGGGAAAACTGGTTTTTTTGAGATAAATGGCTGGCTGGAGTCTGTTTTATCTTAAACAAGGGTAATACAACTTGTGTAAGACTGACAGCAGAGCCTATTTATCTAACTTTTGTTTATTATTATCTAGCTTTCTGAATTTCTAAACCTCTGTTTCAACATATTTAGAATTCTCATTTCATTTTCGCAAGATGCTGTATTTTGCATTATGCATTTGGCTGTATTGCATGTGCAGGGGTTACAGAAAAGGCATTACATGTACATTAGGGCTGTACCTTTAGATACATCTCTCTGCCAGGATTCATCCAAGATGCGGTAATGTTTTGCCCAGAGCAATTGTACCAATGAACCTTAACCCCGATCTTAAGAGACTCCCTCTCTGTTCCTGTGACAGTTTGTTTATTCTTCACTTCAGGGCCTCTTTTGAGCTAAAACAGCCATTAAGAGCAAATTATTCTGGACAGCTTTTCTGCCTCCAAGTAACAAAAACTGTGCAACTTATTTTGATTTCTTCCTATACCTTTTCCAGGTGATTCTTAAAAACATAGATCCACTGTGGTATCCATCCAGCACTGGAATGTTCTAAATGCAGAGATTTTACTCGACTCGTTACCAGAGTGACCTTTCAGCATTCCCTATTCATCAGGGGACAAATCCCACTGTGCTTTGTGTACATATTATTGTGAATACAATGTGTACAATGTCCATAATGGAGGAAAAAATTTATCCAGGTACTTATTTTCAGCTGTTTCTTGTAGGTTCTTGTGCTGTGTGAGTGCCAGATGAAATTACAGCTGTATTGTAGAATAATGTTATGTTTTAACAGTTTAGTCCTAAAATAGATTTAACCCTTGTAATTCTGTGGAAGATGTAAGTGCTCTGTATTTATTCGAGTATTTGATTAATCCAATTAATCAACTTAATCATTAAAATTAGTAGTCTCAAGAAATGACTGAAAATATATTCCTATATTAAGCAGAAAGTAGCTTTTTACTTCATTATAAACAAATCTATTATCTGTGAAAGGGTAGAAGAACAGAAATGAAAAGGATTGTTTGCATGTAGTACAGTGCAGATACCAAGGGAAAACTGGAGCTTTTGTTAAAGTTAATAAGAGCTGGATCAAACCTAGGATTTCTTACAGCTCTCACGAGGCACCACAGATCTTCACTTCACTAGTCAAGAATTAAAAACTAATAATTATGAACTGTATCTTTCTCTTCACTAAAGAAGAAATAACTCCCAGATAGATTTAACATGGTAAAACTTGCTTTATGAAACCTTTTTTAATTAACCAGATACCTTACATTATTTCAGGTCCTGCTGTTCTGTTTCTTCTTATGGGAGGACTACTGAAACGGAAACAAAGGTCAGTTTAGTAATATAAAACTTATTTTAGAATTATATCTAAAATGTAAAGTTAATCAGAAATAAAAATATCAGTTTCTGTCAAGTTAAAATCTCAGGCTGGCAGTGCAAATAGGTTTACAGTAGAATAATAAATTAATTACTGCCCTTTGAAAATATATTTTGTTTAACTGAAGTTGCAACATAATTGTTGGAAAATTGTTGGAAAGGAGGTAGAATTTTTTTGTTTGCATTTTCACAGAGATTTTTCTGTGGCTGCCACAAAACAGAGACAGCAGTTACTTCTGTAGTATGGCAAATAGTCTTCCTTTCTGTTTGCATAATCCTGACATAACTGAGACATTTCACTGCTTAGAATGACAAAAAACCCAAGTACAGATCCATATGTATAATTGTTATGTGATTATGGATTTTTTTTTAATAGAAGTATTTTTATTGCTAACAGTAACTGAGGTTTTTGTCTTGTCTCCTCTTTTGCTTTATTAGAAATTATGATCTAGGAAAATATGAACAAGTGAAGAATCTGATTTACTGTTTCATATTGCATCTCATAAAATCTGCATAATTTTAAACTAGAGTTTGAACAAATTTATTTATAGGTAGTTGAATAGCTAGATTGAGGAGCTGAAGTGGAGTCTTACAGGATACTTAAAATATTCTATGAACACTTTGTACTACATGCATTAATGGTAAATTTTGAGAAGTGTGAAGTGTTGATGGATGTGATGAACAAAGTTGGGATTGAGCTTCATTACAGCTTCAGCAGTTTGTAAATATGAAGGTTGTGACAGCTTATTCTTGCAGAATAAGCACCTGCTCGTTGGCTATGTTACCAAACAAATGAAACACTGAGAGGAATCTCAGACTGGTTTCTCTGTGCAAAATCTGCTTGTGTTCAGGTATTATTGTCCTGTAGTGAGGATCTGAGGATGAAAGTACAATTTACCACCTGAAGCAATCTTGCCTTGTCTGTATGATTTTACTCAGAACATGTAAATTTCTCAGGTGGTGCTCAGTTAGCTGCAGCTTACTGCAAAATTATGTAGGAACATAAATAATTCTGATAGTTCATGAAATATGAATAAAGGCCTATTCGAGACTTTCTTTTTTTTTTTTTTTTGAGGCTCTTGGGAAACCTAAATTGAATTGTGTTGCTGAAGTTCTTTTGAATACATATTCTGTAAAATTTTTTATGTGCCATTTACTTTTTCATTAATTTGAAATAGCTTTCAATTTTTTCAGTCTTAGTTCCCAATGAAAAATTTTGGCAAATGCCAGTCCTCATTTGCACAAGGTTTCCAACAAGGGGCTATTGGACATGTCCTAAAATGATTAACCTCAGAGCTGGAAACATTTCACTTTTCTGCATTGCTACTTCTTTTAATACAGAGAGAAACTGTCTTCTGTTATTGCTGGGTAAAATGTTTTGCCTCTAAGTAAAATTATAGAGATGTTATTTGTCTATTTGACGTCTATGAGTACAGAAAGCCCAGTGCTGCTGCTTGCAAGGCATCCTTAATTCCCTGTGTGCACTCACGCAAGGGACTTTCCCTGCATCTCATCATTGTGCACTGTGAATGTAACAGGAGCACAAAAGACAGAGTGTCTGTCACAGATGTTCCTAAGACTCCTGCTACTGCAATGTCTTTCTCACCCCAAATTACAGTGGGCTACATCAAGATTAATTTGGTCAAAAGAAATGATAAAAATGCAGAAAAGCTTTCAAATTGAGAGAGGTGGAAAACTTCAAATAAGATAATTATATACCTTAGATAAATAAGATGTGCCATAACTCATCTGGCTTTAAAAAGTAATAGCAAATGTTGCAAAGTTAGAGAAGGAATGGCTGTTCACTTTATCTTACAAAACACAGTGAATAAGATAGTCGTGAAACTTAAATGTTTTGCCTGCAAAATTGAAAGGAAGTTTTTTTATGCAATGCATATTCTCCTTGTGGAAATCATTATTTCAGCATATGGTTTGATATGTAGAGTTTATTTGGATTTAGGAAAAGAGTTGGCCGTGAATAAAACCAACAAAACAAAAGTAAAACCCAGCCTTACTCAGATCTGACATTCTGTTAAGTAAAGAATTAAGTATTTTAGAAGAGAGATAAACACTTTTGCTACTGACTTCTGAGGTCTAGAAGAATCTTTACCTGAGGTAGATGTGACCTAACTACCTCTTGCCAAACACCTTGGAGTTTTATGAAGCAGCTGTGGCCAAGGGCAAAGCTCTGCACCAGTTGAACCATGGGCCTGATCCAGCACAACAATGCACACTGATGGCAGTAGCTCCCCATGATGTAGAATGAGGCCCTCGTGGTGCCCTGACACCTCTTAGCTTTAGGGAAATCTGCATGTGTTCCCTAGGTCGAAGGATGTAACAAAGTCCAGCTCAACCTCCTACATTGCACTAGCTCATAGAAGCACCAAGGGTTAAAAGCTGCTGCTTCAGTGTTGGGGCCATCAATGCAGCTCGGTCAGGTAGCACAGAGCTGCTGGTTCCCATGCAGCTGGTGAGGAGCCCCAGCTCCCACTGCTCTGCAGGAAGCCTCTGTCCCTCTGTAGGGGCAGGGCACTGCCAGGCACCCTTCTGGCTGCGTAGGGCTGGGCAAAGGAAGTACTGTGCCATCTTCTACTGACCTCCAACACAGGGGTCTAGGAGGCTCCAGGTGTGCTTTTCTTTCCTGATTTGCTCCCCTTTCAGCAAACCTGGGTGCCAGACACAGCTGATGCTCCCATACACACTTTAGTGTCTTTTTTCTGGAAAAAATGCTGATTGGCATCCTAATGAAAATCTGATTGATACAGTCAAATTGTCTCTAATCCTGAAGTACATGTGATGACAGACACTGTAAACAATTTATTTTCATATGTGAAGGAAATACATCAGTTCCAGTGTGCCCCTGGTTTACATGAAAGACACACTGTTAAGAGCTTTATCTGATAATTAAGAACCAGCATGAAGATCAAATGTTATTTTAATTTATACAAATAATTTCTATGAAACAGCTACTTTGAATGAAACTATCTGAAACTGAAACCTTGGAAGTGCTTTCTAATAAATGAGGTATTCAGCATTCTAACATTTACTGCTGAAATATGATTAATTATATATTACACTTTACTGTGAAAACTAGATAAACATAAATTCTCCTCAATATATATGAGCTACCCAACTCGGATGCTTTTTTCTCTTTTTAGCAGCACATTTCATACATTCTAAGTGAAAACTCTCATTTTTTCTCATTTCTGTTCCATGTCTGAATTCAAATCTCTCTCCTATAATGCTAGGTGTGGTTTTAGTTGCTTTATCACAGGCATTTCCAATAGTTTTGTGGTGATTTTGAATCTAAATGCTAAAGACATCCCATCTCTAAAATAATGGCAAAATTTTATGAAAACCTGAGCGTGATACTACTAAATTAGGCCTCTTTTACCCTCTGTGCACCTCCCTGTCCCAAGGGCTGAAGTTGGCTGAGCCATAACTAGTTCAGTCAAGAAGCTTATTTACAGTCTTATGCAAGGGGCTTTCATTCTGCATATGTTACAAATAATGGCTTTGGACAAATAGGAAGATCCTAGAACATTATTCTGCCATCTGTAAGTGATTATTGGCAGTAAAATTCCTGGTTGAAGGATCTCGCCAACTCCCCCTCCTCCTGTTCTCCCAGATCTCTGCTGGAAAAAAAGCCATTCCCTTTGAAGAAACTGGTTCTGATATCTCTTATAATAGGTACGTGGGTAGTCCTTATGGTAGAAGTCCAGTCTCACCTCTATGTATTAACAATGGCTTAGCTACATGACAATTACTGTGATAACAGAAATAAAAAATCTAATTTTTGGTAGAACATATTGTCTGGTGAACCTGTGCCTAAATGCTAGATGTCACAGGCTCTTTGATCTGAAGTGGCCTCGTTCAAGCACTCGTATCAATGTATGAATTTTCCCAATAAGCAGAGCTATCAGAATCTTGGCTGAGTTATACAGTATTGCACAAGGAAGAAAAGGCAGCACCCTACAACATAGTATGTATTTTTTTTCCTTGCTTATTCTGGCCCAAGTTTCATCTTTGTTTGAGTCTTGGTCTTTGGCTCGTATTTGTTTGCTAGTACTGTTAGGAGATCTGAATTCATGCAAACCGAAATAGCGAGGGGTTCCAACTTACATCTCTCTAGGCAGATGATCTCATCACAGTTCTTGGCAACAAAAGTTACACACTCGAGCAATTTCACTAACTCTGAGGGAAAAACTTATTAATTGATTGGTACATACATCAGTAATGGTTGAACTGGGGCTTCCTGAAGATATGCATTATGGATAAAGTTCCCTAAGAACTTCACTGGCACAGATGGGTAAGATGATCCCCTAAGTCAGAGCATCGCAATAATCCGTGTGCTCTTGTGGCACAAAGAACAAGCATAAGGTAATGCTAAAAGTAGTAAAGTAAAACCACTTTGTAAAAGTTGGGTTTGTTGGGTTTTTTTCTTTTAAACAAGAAAAAGAGAGAGCACTGTAATTAGATATTATAATGAAAATAGTTTGTAAAATTTCCCAAATTAGCTATCAAGCTAATGTAAGCTCTTTTATCAGATCCACAAATAAGATTAAATTCACGTTTGCTTTTTTAAAATAAATTGACAAGAAAAATATTTATGTTTACTCTGACCAGATTTAGTGTATGCAGAAAACATGTAGTAGATAAGTGTGAAAGACTTGCAGACAGTTTCTATGGGCAATTGCTTCTCTTTTTGTACATGCTAACTTTAAAATCAAAGTGAGAGCATGTTGCTACAGTATGTAGTTGATCAAAATATAATAAAAAATTGTAAATAATTTTGGAATAATAACATTAATAATAATTTTCAGAATAATGCTTATTCTTTTGAACATGTTACAAGGACTGTGAGAAAGCAGAAAAAGGGGCAAACTAAAAAACAAAATTGCTCACATTTACATAGCTAATTTAACAGTGGGCTTGTATAACACTTTCCTTTCTGGTATGTGATATGTCCCATGTGCAGTATCTGTATTTGTTGGCAGATGGGAAATGGGAGCAGAGGGAAGTGTTCCTCATTTAAACGGATCTGCCTTCCCTTTTTTTAATAATAACTAAGAAATAAGCTATCCTTTTAGTGTGCTTGGCTATATGTACTTTGCTGCTTAAAATGGCCCTGAGTGTATTAATAGTATAGCACAGGATTCAAATATTATCATTTGTGGTGGGTGTGGGAGTGAAGGCCTTGTAGTTGGGTTTGGGAATATATACCATGGGAAATCTCTTATGAAATAACTGTTACTTCACTCAGTGTGGTCCATTCCAAATGCTAACCATTTACTTGTCAGATATTTTTCATGAGCCTTGCAGATAAGATAGCTCTGTGGGGATTGATTTAGTTGTGTTCAGAAAACTAAGCTCTCACTAGAGATGGGGAAACCACCCCACCTTTCTTTCAATTTGGTGTAGAATATTAACGAGGGGAGTGTTAGTCTCTGGAGCTTCATCCCACCCTTCAACACATCAGATTCATATTAGCAATATTTATTATCTAGAAGGGTGACTCACTGTCAGCTGTTTTCATTTTTGCTTATAGTACCCTGGAGTAAAATGTATATGTAAGTAACAATTTACATTTTCATTTCTGTATTTTATTGCAGTGGGGCTGGTCACAATACCATAGTAACAGTTGCTTTGCAGTTTCACTTTTGACAGCATTTGATTCTTTGCCATAGTGGACGTGGTTAAAAGGCTTGCTTGTGGTAAGAACTGGTAAACCTGCAATTCTGAATAATTAAGTGCTATTATTTTGTTAAAAGAATTTAAAAGGAAACATTTGTCTTTATTGAAATAAAGACAAATATTTATAAAATAAGTAAATAGAAATATTCAATACATTATTTTGCTTCAAGACTTGCTTCGTACATAATGTGTATGTGTATTATACTCAACAGCATGTGCAACATGTAAAGACAATTTTACAACTTCTACAGCTGCTCACCACATGTGGGGCTGCATGGGGAAAGCAAATATGAGCTATGAATGGTCCCCAGATTATGCCCCTCTGAGAGATGTATATGGTTACAGGAAAAAATGTACATATAGCTTTTGTTAATAAAATGCTAATAGTTACCAAGGTCTAAGTTTTGAGAGCTACAACAAGCCTGCATTTCAAAAACTGCACATAGAACAAGAAAACTCAACTAAACTGCTGAATAGGTTAGTTTGGACTCTTTTTTTACCCACAGAAATTCAACAAATACACAGAGTCAACATGGGCCTTAGTATTACTATTTAGGATAGGATTTACTCTCAAACATTAACTGCATGTCTTGTAATTAGAAAAGACAGCAGCCTAGTCAGATGTTTTATTTGTCTTTTGCTAACTTGACCTAACAGATGCTAACTGGCTTTCTACTGGATGAATGGTTTCATTTCTTGCCATTGTACTTTTTAACATAAAAGGTAAAAGAAATACATTGCATCTGAAAAATCACTCCTTATTTTGGTAAAAAATAGTTTTCTCAACCTCTGGTAAATAAGGTTGTTTTATCATTAATGTATGTGGGATTTACTATGTAGCTGTTAAGAAATTACCTTTGTAATCCCTTCTGCACATCAGAGAATTTGGTACCTTTTACATTTCTAACATTGAACCTTTTGAACCAAAGAGTTCAGTGGTTTTCTGTTCAGGGATCTGAACTCCATCCCATACAATGAAATAGAACTGTAGTTGAATACTTTTACCTTGAAGAAGTAAAACCATTTACTTATTTAAAGGTCAGCACAAGACAGTATCTCCTCTGGTGTATTTGCCTTACACATACAAGTTTGGATATGTAAGGTTCCAAGTCTAATGGAAGAGTCATTTGTGTTTTGTTTGAGGACTGGGAAGAAGGAAGCTACAACCCCTTCATGGACAGTCAGTGAAAATCTCCCAAGCAAAGGGCCAGTAGAAATCCTGGGCACAACTCAGAATCAAAATAGGAATGAAGAAGGGAAGAGCAGTACATGAAAGCTATTTCTCTGCATTGGCATGGATTTCAATACTCAGAAACAAAGACCTAAAAAATGTTTTGTGAACTTGAATTCCCTTTGAATGTGAACATCTTAGAACAGTATCAGGTGCATGTATTTGGCAGGTAGCAAGTGCTGTCTGCAGTATCTTATCTGTCAGTTTCTCTTGCCCATGTGTGTCCCTGAAGAGAAATTGCAGTAAAATCTTTTGAGATATTTGGGATATACCTCCTTCAGCATTTTAGGTTGGACCAGGAGTAGACTTTGGAAATGAACCTGCTGGTCATTCCCACATCTGGGGCTTTGGTTTTCAAGGTGGTTTACAGTGTCAGAGTACACAAATGGGATTACCTCCTGAGTAAAGTTAAACTGGAACTCAGTACCTAACATGCTCCAGCAACTAATGGACATGCAGTCTACACTGGAACTGGTTGGAAATAACTTCCCATAAGGTGTGTCTAGTGTAGATACTAGACTCTCAACACATGTGGTTTTGTTCTGTAGACCACTTCCTATTGTACCTGGCTAGTTGTTAATGGAGAGACACCCACAGCCTGATCATTAACAGGTCTTGCTTTTTAAAAAAAATTATTATGGGAATCTGCTCTTGTATCTTCTTCTCCTTCTGGAATTAATTACTGTTCATTAACAAAGTGGTTGGTCTATTTCATGGGAGAAACAGGATGAGAAAGATGGAGGCCAGCCAATGTTCTTTAGCATGAGGCCTTTCTCACCCTCATAGTGATGGTTTTGTGGTTTGCACATTAGGAACAGTTTTCAATGTAGTTAACTATTCTGCTTCTGTTGCCTCTTGATATCTAAATATTTGGACATCTAGATATCTAGATATCTAAGCAATCTGAAAAAATGTGTTCTTTATTTGTGAGATAAAGAGCTCTATGGTTTACAGATTTTTCTATCTCTCCCTGTGTACTCATATAGATCAGTATATTTTCTAGATTAGACAAAGTTTTCCTTCCATGTTCAAAAAAGAGCACATTGTATAGAAATGGTGTGTAGATTTTTTCATTTTTTCTTCCCCCGCCCTCCCCTAAGAGCAATTGAATTAAATAAATGAAGTATCAAAAAGAAAATGTAAGTATATAGTGTTTCTTCAGACTTTTGGTCTCTTGCACCCTATAGAAGTTGAAAACTCTTAGGTACATTTTGGCTAGTTCATAAAAACATGAGGTTTTCAGTAAAAGTTTTGAAACCTCCTGCAGTTCTATATTGTTATGACCGCCTACATGCCAGCCTGAAAAGACCTTAAAAAAAAACGTAAGTGCAAATGAAACGCCCAGTCCTGAAGATAAAATTAATCCTTCAGGCAACAGCAAAATTTGAAAGGCCTGAATAACAAATTTACTGGATACATGTATTTATAATCTCTGCTAAAGGCATAACTTGCCTTTGATTGTTTCTTTTTGTCCATGGTTTTCAACAGCACTGAGTGTGCAGTTTTGTTGCCTGTCTGATAAACACAGATGGTTCAACAGATGCACAGGTCACAAGTGGCAAGTGTAGGCAAGCTGGTTCATGCAAAAGGTTCTTGGCCCTGTGATACAGCAGGGCCTGGCCTGTCCCTGCTTTTAAGCAGCTTCCACCTGATAAAAGTGGGGGCACTGGCTCTCAAGTACTTAGTTTGCTGATGTCCTTCAACTCATTATCGCCTTCATATTTGACACTGCCAGTTCTGTGGAAGTAATAATCCAGAAACACGTAAAATTCTTGTTAAATTGTGCAAGGGAGGGAATGGTGGTGGCTTACAAGAAGCAGCTGTGAAAATTACTAAGGCTTGCATTTGGACCCATAGAGAGGAATATCAATAAAAATACAGCTAGCTGAATACACTCTGGACTGCTTATGAAAATGTATTTCACATTTTTTGTCTTCAGATATATGCTGTGATTAGTGGTGCTGGTCAGCTGCTTTCAAGTTATTTGTGTTGATTTTTATGTTGAAAGATTATCTTTCTCCACAAGCCCCATTCTCACTAGTGCAGTCAAGAGACCCAAGGAGTGGAAAGACCAATCTTTTCCCTCAAGGTTTGGTAAATGAGCAGATGGAAGGTTGAGTTGTTTTTTTTTTCTCCTCTGTCTCATTACTCAAGATCTCTCCTGATCTTTTGTGCATATTTGAAGAGAAAATAAACTTGCATTTGGCTTTTTTAATGTGTAAATGGCAACAAAGACTGGATTTTGATAGCAATCCACATGTGTCTGCACTAAATAATTGATATTTTATGAATCAATGTATGACATGAAAGCCTTCCAGCAGCAAATTATATGTCAGATTAAAGTGTAAACCCTTCATATATTATATGTATGCACTTGCCTTACATTCTCATCCAGACTTAATGAAGGCCAGTTAAGACTGATAGGTCACATTCCCTGGCACATGTTATTGTAATTCCAAGAATGATGAAATAATACATAGGAAAACCAAACAAATATCCAACATAAGGCATTAGTTAGTAGAAGTCTAAAGCAAAATAAGGAATGTCATGTATTGCAGATCACTTGGAGGGATAAAAATCAGATCCAACACTTGCAAAAAGACTCTAATTCTCATATACACAAAGATAAAAGAATGTGTTCTCTGAAAGAGTTAATGCTGCACTGTATATGTGAAGGAAAAACTTTTATGTTGATACATAATTCCAGCTGGATCTAAACTGTAAATCCTGTAGGAAAGTGTAAAATTAAGCCCTTTTACAAATTTATTTTGCAGTACTATTGGTAATTTCCACTGCAAAAGAAAAATAGAAGTATGCTCTCAGGAGCAGTGCTAAATCCGAGCACAGAGCAGCAGTGCAGAGTTCCTATCTCAAACTTTTGGAGTTTAAACAAGAAATAATTTGGAGCATGAGCAAAGCATTACTTGGTAATTCCCAAATTCCAAAATTTTGCCACAGGTTGATATTTAAGTTTATATAGCTAATAGGTTTAAATGGGTGCCTTTTTGTTGCAGGGAGCCTGTTTGGAAACACTGTATAGTGAAGAGAGGCTCATTTTATGGCTTCACTTTAAAATGTGATCACCTGTATTGGGCTTCAAAAATATCACATTGTATCTGTGACCTTATAAACATCTCATGACCTCCTCATCCTCAAACCACTTTGCAGACTGAGAATAAAACAGTGGATTTATTTAGTAAAATAAGGGCTTGCAACTTCTGGGGTGGTTTTTTTTTTTGTTTGGTGGGGTTTTTTCATGGGTTTTTAAGGTTTGATTGTTTACTTGACATGAAATTTCATTGATATGTATAACTAGATTCTGAACATCTAGCCAACCTATTCATTATGTGACAGAAATATAGCTAAACCAGTCTTATTTCAGGCATTTTTACTGTGCTGGATAAAATTTACTTTATGAAAGATAAGGGCTATCTATCTAGCAGCTTGATTTTTGGCTCTGCTTATCTGTAAGGCAGACTGTACTTAAATCTTCGATTTCTTTATCATGATCCATTTTATCACATCCTTGCAATTAAATTAGATTGGGAAGGCAAGAAAAAGAGAAAAACAGATCAACTAAAGATTAAAAGGGCTAGAAGAAAATGTCCAAGACAAATAATTAATACAGTGTGTTAAACTTCAATGCACAATTAGTGTCTCTCATTCCTTTCATTCACTTACCTTTGCTAATTGAAGTCACTAGCTCTCTATGCAGCAGCTTCGTCTTGATGTTTTTCAGTAGAACATTTGGCACTCTGTGGAATTATGTAGATAAAAAATAATAAAGTAATTAGGAAATTGTAGACATTAAAAGATTTTAGCCTGTGATACTTTCATCTTGGCTACAAAGAATTTCACCCATAATTTGGTTTTGAAACCACAAGCATGCAATATAAACTTCAAAACAGAATACAGCAGTTTGGGATCCAATCCTGTAAATCACTCATGAAGTTTTAGCCATATGTGTAGTTCCATATTTTAGGTATTACAGGGTGAATATCAGTTATATATTATATTGAATCTGAAAGTATATGTTATTAAATATTTTTTATGTGACTAAGTTCTAGGTGTGTTGTGATTGAACATGAAGAGAATTGTCTGGAACTGAACAGTTTATTCTACTGACTTTTGCCTATTTGATTAGACTTTGGATCTAAACAGACAACATGCAATATGAGGAATGGGATCCAGCCAGAAGGAAGTGATTGAACAGTGAAGGTATGCCAGTTTCACATTTTTCTTGTTTGATCTTTTGTTGATTTTTTTCCTTCTCTCATATAATCTCTTTCTTTCCTCCCTCTTCTGGTCTGTTGTGTTTGCATTTGGTAGGTTGAGGGCCTATAAACATCTTATCAGAAAAATGTTGGAAGGAGGGTAAGGGCCATATCAGAGTCAAGAAGAGTGCTGAATATAGAGGAGGCTGTGTAAGGCAGGCAGGGGAGAACAGGAGGCACAAAGGAGATAGTTACTCATGCTGGAGGGTTTTGGTCTTTTTCCTTCTTTTTTAAAATCTGAAATCTGTAAGAATTTTGAATTGGATATGTAGCCTCAGGTTTGAATTTAAAACCCATGGTATCTTCTAGGATTGAACTATACATGACTTGTCCATGTTTGGAATTATTCCAGATTTGCTGCTGCACTTGAAATGCACTCCCTGCCTTAATCCAAAGTAACTTTCATGTGTAGACAAGCCTAACAGTTCAACACTAACATTTACTTACCTTTAGCAAAAGTTTTAGGTGTTCAAGGAATGCAGGATCATTTAGTAAGAAATGTAGAATTTTACCTCATTAGTTTGTATTAATGAGTTATTTCCTAAGAAGCTTTTAATGGCTTAATTATATTAACTGAACCTTCATATTAAAGGTTGTTGGCTAGAGTCATATGACTAAAACAATGGAGTTACTGCAGCATAACCTATGGTTAATGCTTTTAGACCTTTCTTTTCCTTGCTTTCAGCAGCACAATAAATCAGCTTAAAACACAAAGCTAATTTTAAATAACAACTTTTTACCTCAGAGAAGGACAGAATGGATGTGCTGGGCAATGACTGTAGTCATCTGAACACACTCCCTGTGCTTGATCCCAGTTCCAAACCTATCTTATGTACAAGATATCCCTTCAGGATGCCTATTCATCCATTTGGTTTTTGAAATTTAGTGAATTAGCATGCTTACTCTTTTCTGGACTTTCAAAACTACCAGTGATTCTTCAGCATTTCAAGAGCATGGCTGCTGGCCTGTATTCTGGATCCAGTCTTAGAGAATCTGTATTGCCTTAATGTAGAACATGATCCATAAATTTAAAAGCAAACAGGAACAGTTCTTAGGACAGTGTGGTCCTTCCCAGCTTTCTTTTTTTTGTAATGCTTTATTGGTTGGGACAATCTTTTAGCCTTGAAAAGATTCTCGACAGTGTCTGAAGTAAGGAGAGTTTTATGAAAATTAGTCCTTACTAATATCTGAAAATAATTTCTGGGATCTTAAAATACTTTATGACAAGAAAAAATTTTCATACCAAGTTGCTCATTTATAGAAATCTGTGTTTTCAATTAGAATCTCCAAGTCAATTTGGGAGTAAACATTTTGTAGAGCTGTTGTACCCTTCATTTTTTTAGTGAGTGAAGCATGTTTAAATAGTGCTATAAATAGGTAAGTGATCATCAGATGCCTACATCCTGCAGCAACTATTTAAAGTGCACTTGGACTCGTGGCAGTAGGTTTGTCACAGAATCTGCGAATTAGCAGGCCGTGTTTTCAGTGCCCCATCAATGACAGCACACAGTCCCCAGCTCCACGTTTAGTCCCAGGGCCCCAGCCTTAGCATCGCTACAGAAGGCAGAGAGGATCCTGTGTTTCTTGAAACTGTGGAAATTACCCAGGCAATGACTGGTTTAGTGCTAAAGTTTTGAGAACAAGTGAATCCTAATTCTCCTTTCCAGCCCAAACTATTCTGTGATTCTGTGACTATAGACTGGTATCCAAATGGAAACCCCTGTCCCTGGGAAGGATTCGTTAGTTCAGCTTGGATGCCATTTTAACAGATTGATACTGCTGCTGCCATGGGTGGTCTGAACTCAGCTGGCTCCTCAGTGCAGCTAAGGGCTTTATGACCATAACATGAAATTAATAACTGAAGCTAGTCTAGAACTTCTGAGAGTAGTAAATGGGTAGTTGTTATTCACAGGATTATCCCTACTGAATTTGCTGTGACAGGAGGAAAAAAATTAAAACTGTGATGTTAATAGTTTTAACAGCACATATTTTTTAAGATTTTACATTTACTTAGGGTAAATTCTGTAGCACCATGAAAACCTCTAAGCCTCCTGCAAAAGTGAACTGTCACAGCTTTCATACATCTTAGTGAGGATAATACATTACACTGCTGGATTGGGCCAATGCCTGCAAAGTGAAATAATCCTGCCCTGGACTGAAGTTAACCACTAGATAAGCAAATACTTAAAATGTAAGTAAAAATATAAATTATGTATATAATTGTGTTCCTCAACTGCAAAGACTGAACACTGTACTTAAGATTACAGGAATTTTCCATGGTCTTAAGATGAAATTAAGTATTTTCTGTTTATTCTGCCATGAAATATACAAAAAAATTTTAAAAATGCCAAAACCAACTGTATATCATTATGTTCCTTGGTGAGCCAACCCATGAACCCATGTGCCTAATTGTACTTTAACGTGGCAATGTTTCATGGCTTCAGTCTTTGAACTTCATGCACATCAACTGAGTTGCATATTAGTTTATAGCTAAAAATCAGTGTTCTTTGTGTCTTAGTCTTGAACTTTTCAAACACCAGGACAAGTGGTGTAAATCCTAGACTTTGGTCAAGGATGCTGACTACCTAACAGAATTGACTCCATGGACAAGAATCAGTTCTTAACAACATCACTGAAAATTATGAAAATAATTTGGCTAAGGTTAGACCTATATACAAACAGTTTGATTTTACAAAGGCTTGTGCATACACATTTGATATCACACACCTGAACAGCTCTCATGTCTGCTTATATGAGTGAACCTAATCTGTTTGATTTAATCTTTGCAGGATTGGGACCTAAATGAGTCATTAAAATGAAAATAATGTCTTTGCTTAAGTTTCAATCCCATTTTTAATCAGCAGTCTGGAATTTTAGCTAGCAGAAATAAAGTAGACACACAATATGCCTTGAAATACATATATTGCTGTAGAATATTAGTTTTCTTCTTTGTTGAAGGGACTTCCCCCACCTCCACATCCCTCTTGCAAAAATTTTGCATCCTACATATGAGAGTGATAAGAGAGGAGGTATGTCATGCTCCAACATGCACAACTTTTCAAACGCTAAAAATAAATAAAGAAAGCCTAGGCTGCCAACAAGCAGTCTGAACTTGTATTTTACTTGTTTCTGCAGGTTTTTCTCCATGTTTTGTAAGCCTGTTTGCTAAAATGTTTAATGTAGACTAAATGCTTGTTATTTGATTTACTTTGATTCCCTCACTAGAGCTCTCATGTACAGATAATGTAGAACTTTTGAGGACTTGTCTTTGAGGGACCCAGCCATTGACTGATGTGTGGTACATGCAGCAGAACTATGAGTAAGGCTTGTCCAAACACATAGGGTCAAAGGTAAATGGCAATGGATTATTCTAGGTTGCAAATTGGCATTTCAAGAGTAGCTAAATTGTGTCTGAACTCTCATAACACGCCTCTTGGGTAGATGTAAGAACTTGGCATTCGTGACTCAGGGCAAAGGGCCTGAAGTCAAAGAGAATTATGAAAAAATCAAATCATCCCTAGTCCCCTCAGTAAGAAAGCCAATTAAAGTCGTAAAAATCTGCTGAAACATCCTGAAACTCCTCTCTGCTTCTCTGTATCGCCACATGGTCTCCATGCCTACACAAGAACAATTGCTTATTTGGATAATAATAGGAGTAGGGCTCAATTTTGTGACAGGAGTTTTGCAGTATTAGTGTTTGCAAGTGCTAGTACTGCTCTCATTACCATGACCTTTAGAGGCATACAGGTTCGGAGGGCAGCACACACCTGACGTTGCAGTCTTGCAGGACTGTGTCAGAAACCAACTCTGTTCATCCTGCTGAAGGATAAAGTTATGGTTGAACTGGGCTACCCGTGGAAAGGCCTCATCTGTGGTCTAGCTCCCTTAATGACAGTTTGCTGCACAACTCGATACTCTTGAAGCTGGGGCGTTTGACAACATTAAACATGCCTTCTGCACTGAACAGCACTTTCTGTTATTTTCTAGCATAGTGAACCTCGAGTGATCTGGATTAGTTTGCTGTGCTGTAAACGATGCCAGTTCTGCGGTGTTGGCCAGAACTCGTTCTGATGTGGGCTTTTGGCTGCCCTCGGCTGGGGTGGCAGCACTGAGGGGCGGCCGGGGCCTCGCTGTGCGCCAGCCGCCGGTGGGAGCTGGGCCCGCCCGGGGGGCTGCAGGGACGTACCTCGGTGCACAGGGCAGGGCACCGTCACACCGCCGCTCACACCGGGCCCGATGCCGAGCGCAGCCAAGGCTCCGTTACGGACGGAGGTGCCCGGTGGCCTCACGCGGTTTCGAGGCCGGTAACTTAAGGGCCGTTGCCGGCCCCGACTGCCGTGAGCGGGGTCTATCGCAGCCGTGGCCCTCGCCCCGGCTGCGTGGGGGTTTTCGAGCCGCTG
>VZRX01008758.1:11754-188988 GCA_013398075.1 Notiomystis cincta | reverse complement strand
GGCTCGTCCCGCGGGACCGTGCGAGCGGCGGGCTCGCCGCGGGAACTGAGCGGAGAGCCGAGCGGTGGCGTCTGGCGAGGGGAGCTGCAGGTGTCCCGGCGACAGCCCCTGCGGCCGGCTCCTTGGTACGTGCTGGGCGCGTTCCGGGCACCGAGCGAAACTCTTTGCAGAGGCTCGCAGTGCTGTGGGCGCGTGTGTGGGTACCCTTCGTGAGGCCAGGTGAGAGCTCTGCAGTGTACGAGCAGAGTGCGAGTTTAGTGTAAGTGAGAATAATGTATAGGACAGTGTAGTGTCCCTTCAGTGCAGTTTCACTGAGGAGTTGTTCACTGAGGACATGTGGGAGTTACTGCTACATATTTTGCAGGGGATGCACTGGAGTCAAGTCGTTGCAGGCGACTGAGTACGACTCTCCTAGTAATAACAAGAATGTGCCTTCAATGTCAGATGTAAATTAAGTAACTTTTTTAATACGAGCTTTCCCCAGTTTCAAGTGCACTTGTAATTCCAAAGTCATTGTCAAACAGCACAGGACATGATACTTCTTGTCCCTTTCAAAAAAAAGGACTTCTTCAGGTACAGTGTGCATGTGCAGTTATGCCTTTTCCACTTGGTGTGGATGTAACCAGAAGTAAATCTACTTATCGCAGTTCTATTAAGCTGTAAGCTGTTAAAATTGATTTACTATAATATATTATTTTTCTTCTCCAATGTATGATCATCAGCACAGTTAATTTTTTATATTCTTCTGATAGTGTTTGTAACTTATTAGAGAGACACTTGGACATACAAGTGCCATGATTTTGTGTTAAGAAAAAGCTTTTCTGGTTGGGTCTGTATTTATACTGATGTAAGTTTTTATCTGCTTTTTGTTTGGTGAGGTCAAACAGGCTGATAATAGACCTCCACTGGGGAGAAAACCCAAAGAGAGAGCCGCCTGCTCACTAACTGTGGCATCAATTACGTTTGTTTCACAAGTGACCCGAAGGATTAAAACCATTGTAGTCTCATATGTGGAAGACTTTACATGTGTAAATGAAATGTCTTCCCAAGACAAAATCTGTTTGTTTATTGCTACTTACAAAGATTACTTTATTTCCGTTACAGTCCATGCTTTTTTCCATGAATGCCAGGCACAGCATGAGTTGGTAGCTGGCTTTTGATTAGCACTGCACAGGTGTCCTGTCAAAGTATTCCCCACAAGAGTGTTAGTAAAATGTTGCTGGAAGATGCTTATTCATTTGAAAAGCCCCAGTTTAACCCATGAAAGCCTACAGGGCTGGCGTTCCAGCTGAGGAGGAGCTGCTCTTCAAATGCAGACCTGGGCCACTGCTGCAGCTGGTGCTTGGCTGGGGGAGGAAGGGAGGGGCGTGTGTTGGAGGGGGGGCAGGTCATTGGCTTCCTTCAGTGAAGAGTCCTTTGCTCTGAAACTTGCTTCCCCCAATTGTTTGCTGAAGTCCAACCTTTTCAAGTTTAAAGGGACACTTCAAATTTTTCTCTCTTGACATGCTTTGTGTCCCTGGGGAGATCTTGTTTTGTTGTTGATATGGATGCATGTTTTATGTGTCCAGAGCCTGATCCAGTCAAAAGTGTGTAAGTGATATCCACCAAGGATGTGAATTCTTTTAAAAAGTAACCTTCAGTTCTTGTTCCTGGCATGCAAAATATATGTTCATACCCCAGCATCTTGATGCCTACCTCAGGAACAGTGTTTGGAAGTCAATTGCTAAACCAGCAGGGGGAACACAAAACTTTCTGTCTATAAAGTCTCTTCTCCTACCACAGTTCTAATTTATTAAAACTTTGGGCCTATACTTTTGATAGTATTTCTTTAGAAGCTGAATGTTAAATTACTTGGAACACCCACATACTTTGAAATAAACACATTATTTTCAAATACTTGTTTATAAATTTCCTCTAGAGGCATGTCTCCCATTCTTCCGAATGGAATTTTTATCATTAGCCATTACTGACTTGCAAAAACATTAGAGGTTTATTTGAGTGGAATTTCTCTTTGAAGATGTTTGAAGTGAATTAAACCCAAGAAATTAAATCTTGAGTAATCCTGCAAAGTTTCAGATAATGAACTAGACAAAATATTTTCACAGTGGATCTCTTACTATATCACATTTATGATTGTATATAGACATCTTGAGAGCTCAAGTTGACTTTGCAAAGCAGTTGTATTCTCACAAGAAACTATTTCTAGTATTTAGGATTTCCATAAGAGAAAATATTTTTAGGTATTCTCTTAGGTGTTAAGAATTCATTACTAGTTTATTACTGTAGAGGTCAACTGACAGTCCCAGCACAGAGCAATAATGGTTTTCCTGTTTGATCCATATTGACATAATAATTAAGTCTTTTGTACCAGGAATACTGAGTGTAAAGGCTGTTGCCAGAGAAGGTCATGTGGATGGCTTGCACCAATCCATATTGCTTTCTGGTCTGCCCAGTCTGGTGCAGCCAAATGGGGACTCCTGAAGGTGTGGATGTACGAACAGGTGGCTGAATGCAAAGTGAGGAATGGCAGTTTGCAGTGTGTCAGCTGTTCCCCAGTAAGAGGTGGGGCATGGGCTCTACCTGCAGTAAATGTGAGAATCTTGCTGCTCCTGCTTGGGATTAAGGCACCTTTCACTAAGGGTGGGATAAAAACATGCCAAGGAGTGCTTGCTACAGAGTAGCCACCTTGCTGCTTGTGAGTGATAACAATTGTATATTCCACCGGCATTAGCTGTTAGAGCACGTACAGACACCCTAGAGCTCAACTGAAATTTACAGTCCCAGGCCAGGTTTAAAGCAAGATATGTAAGCTCTGGTTCTGGAATGGCACTGAAGGCACAGTGAAGTATAAAATATATATATATGAATATATAAAAGTGTATGCATATTTCAGTGGCCATGCATTGCTCTCTAAGAACATTACATGATGCCTGCTGCTGAAGGTACAAAAAGGTGTATGTTAAATTCCATTGGCAATCTTCATCTTCCGTTGTTTTCACAGAATCACAAAACTTTCTCTCCAGATGGTTCTCTGAGATGCTGAAATGTGTAAAGCCAAACTGAAATTTCTGCTTTAATGTGATTTGAAAATAGCAGTAAATCTTTGCCTAATTTGTCTTACAAGTCTTTTCTTTGATACCTCCAATAATATTGCATTAACATTTAAGACATGAATTACCAAGTCTTGGGCCATTTATGTGAATCTCAGAAAATACTCTCTGGGATATAGATTGCAAATATCTTTGCAATCACATTGCTTTTGATCTAGTTCCACAAAATATTTGTGTATTATAAATAGGCATTACTTCTATAGCAGTAATATTTGTGGTGATTAACAGTGGTATGCTAGTTTCTAGCCACTTCATGAATAGAAGCATGTTTTGCCATAAAAATGTACTAGCAAAAAGTAGTGCAATTGGAATTGCTTTATCCATCACTGTGGATTCGCATTTTTATGTGCTGGCAGTCATCCAGTAGAGCAGCATTTCTTGTGCTATTACAGCAACAGTTAACTCTGTGGTAGCCAAAATGAAAGAGATTTACACATCTTAGAAAATCATGGAAAGAGGGACTTTAAAGCTGCCACTTAATTTATATTCCACATTTTTTCATTTCAAGTATCAAAAAATAGATATTTTTAAGAAGAACTTACTTTATGACCTTGATTATCTAAGCAGTCATATTTGTCAACTTCAGCAGAGAACATTTCATATATTGCATTTTCAGTGTGATAATTGTTGATTTGTACTACTTACAAGTAATTATGTCTTGGAAAGTATGCTAGTTTCTGATGTTTCCATAATGAAATGAATGGTGTTTTTGAGGAAAATACGAAAATAATAAATTGATCTTCATCCTGTGAATAGTACTTTAAAATGAGCTGCACCTGCTTATTATTAACAAATTTAATTGCATTATATTTAGCACATCTCTGTAATAATCTAATTTCAGTTCACTAGTTGGCCAAATTCAGATTTTTTTCTTTTCTTTTTTCCTGTTGTAAGATTTTGAAAGTCAGCTGGAAAGGGCCTCTCTTTTGATGATTTCAGTTGTGACCTTGCAAGAGACCTGCTTAGATTGCTGGAGGACAGCTTATCTAGAGGTCTTGGGTCTGAAACAAGTTAATTATAGAGCTACTGAGCAGAGGTGGTTTTTCTGCACAGAAGGCAATAGGGGCTGTGATACATAAGGTGTTGTTAGTGATTCTAAATAATGGCAATTCACTTATTCTCTGATTCTCCTTTGTAAGCATAGGCATTTTCTGTTGGAAATTGGTGAGTTCTGTTGTGTGAGTCAGGGACAATAAAAAAATCCCAAAGTATTCAGTGAGTTTACTGTGTAGTATAAATCTGCTGAATTCATGGATTTCTTTGCCAAGAAGCTGGAGGTGGATTGAAGACTGATATGGCCTCTTTTGCTTTACATTTGACAAGTAAGTTGTTAGACTGTAGCTCATTTGACACAGTATCATTAAGAACTATGGTAGTGTTTTATCACATATGTGATACATTGCTTTTGACAGTGATTTGAGTGAAACAAAATTCTGTCCTACTTTACAAAGCAGCTGCTGTGTTATTTGAAAAGATGGGCCTTTTCTTGTAGTAAAACTATTGCATTAATGAACCAAGTCACTCCTCCAGTATGTAAGGCTTGAGTGCTGAGATAGATTAGTTCCTCCCTCCAGCAGTTAAAATCACAAGTCTTTCTGAATATTTGTAGATCTGGTGATTTGGTTCACTCTGTGATGAGGTGTAGCAATTTCCTTCTGGCAGATAAGATGTACAAATTATTTATATTACTATAGGAATTTGTTGTGCTATTACCTCCCCCCATACCTGTGCTCAGAGATTTTTGCAGTTGTCATTTATACATTTAATGTAAAATGATTAAAGGAAATTCTGAATGGTAGAATTTTTATGGGAGTGTATCTCCTTCTGAGTGGAACATGCTAGTGATTCATACCTTGACTGAAACAAATCCCTAATTAAGTGCTTATGAATAAAAATTTTCATGAAAATTTTTTTCCCCAACCTGAATGTGTTTTTCTGCTCAACAAATGGAATTACACCAGTTATTTGACAGACAGTTAGGGAAAGGGTAGATACCCCTACATGAAGGGAAACTCCTTTTGACTCATTCTTTTAACTGAGTGTCACTTTAAGGACTTCCCTATTTGTGTGGGAGAAGTTTTCCATCTCTAAGATGTGCAGCTGAAAGTTTAGTGGCTGACAGTTAACTTTTGGTAAATGTGTTTACCTTGCATTCTTGTTTAGCATCCTGAAGAAAGAATCTATTAATCTGCCTGCCTATTAGAGTTTGCCTTATTCTGCAGACCAAAAGATGTGCTTCGTTTGTTGTTCTGTTTTGTTTGGCTTTTTTTTCCAAAATGTGGGTTTGATAATGCATGCAGTTAACTTTAAAATACCTAGTAGTTAATATTTCAACCTGTTAATTTACATCTTGTAGTATCTAATGGCCCATGGCAGTGAGGAGGGCTGATTTGTATCACCTCATCTAATTCCTCTGTAACGGGAAGTGCTGATTTTCAATCCTGTTCACTTATTTACTGACTTTTTTTGTTTGTTTTACCCTTCCCAAAGAGGGTTGCATCCTTATACAGTGAATTTATGCTTAATGCTATAGTCTTGCTTTTCATCATTACTCTTTGTGGGTTTCTCACAATTAACCCAGACAGTTTCAGGTGTTTATAGGTCATGGTTTCAAAACTACTTTTTTAAATGTATAGAGGTAATTTCAAGATTTTAAATCCACCAGAGACTGATTCAGGTTTTTTTTTCCTGGAACAAGGGTTCTAGGTAGAATATTTCTAGATGCAGTCCTAGGGTTTTGCAGTTCAGTCTTGAAAAAAATAACAGCGCCAAGTATTCATTGACAGCAATTTGCTGAAATCTTTTCCCCTGAGTTGAAGAAGCCTTGCTGAATTGTTGGTAACTTTCCATCCTGCTGTGGCTTCAGTTCCACAGTGATGCCTTCCCTAGGGTTATATCTGTCTTGATAGGTACATTAGAGCTGTTATCTGTTTAGTTTAGGTGTGCAATTAGAAACTCAGCCAAGTAAAACTTAAGATAAATTAAATTTGTGTGAAGTTCTTGGCTGCTACTATGTTTGTGAAGAGTAAGATAGTCTAGTGCCAGGAAACCTATTCTGTTTCCAGTTAGAAACAATAAAAAAGTAAGTAATTAGTCCAAAGAAACTTAACTATGAGAAGGAAAGATTGTAGAGATGTTTTTTCATGCAGTTTATGGTGATCTTGCTCAGCGGGAAGATTCCTATTTCTAGTGCTTTTGTTTTTGTTTTAGGGTAAACTTTTCAGAAGCAGCAAGTCCTATTTAAAAAAACATGAGCTTGGTTCCTGTTAGTTGTGGTGAGATATTACTGGTTAATTGAGAACTTGAGTTTTATTTAAATGTACATATGAGATTTCTTGGGTTGCCATGTTTTTATGTATGTAATCTCTGCTTTTTTTCTTCCTTCTGCTTCCTCACTGTGTATCAGGAAGATGGCCTATAATTGTGCTGCTGGTATTCCCTGGTAAGATCAGTTAGATTTCTTGTCCATCTTCTAGTTAGAAGTTGGAAGCAGAATGCCTGAAGTAGTGTTGTCTTTGTAGGCAGGTGTAAAGGGGGTGCTGTGGCCAAGGTGAGGTCGTGTTATGACTTTTTTTGCCTGTGAAAGAATAGAGTACCCGTGGGTTGCACAGAAGATACATGGCTGAGCTGGTAGATTGCTGGAGCCATTACAGTATAAGAGCTGTACAGCATCCCAGCATCTTGTTTTCTCCACTCCCTGTAGGGATGTCCTGATGCAGGAAGTGCCTGAGGGCTCTATGTAAAGTGAAATTCTGATTTGATAGTCAGATTACGTGTAGGGTGTTGGTCTGGTTAAACTTTGTCTGCAGTGCCATCTGTGCTTCCTCCTGTAGGGGTTCAGTAACCTCTAGGAATTTCTGCTGGAGCCAAAAAGCAATCTGCTCCAGTCTACTCCTTGTGGAAGTCTTGTGTACTCCTTCCACTAAAAGATGCCTGAATGCACTTCCTTCCTTTCCACCTATTGAAACCCTCCTACATCCTGATCCTGTAAGAGACTATTCTCTTGTTTACACTTGGTAAGCAAAGCCCTGCCTCTCAGCCTAGGAAGATTTAGCTGCATACCTCCCTGTGTTTGGGGGAAGGGAATTCCTGGTAACATATAATAGGATGATTTTTGTCCTGTTTCTGTAAACTCTTACTGTTGTGCCATATTATGAAATGATTCTTCAGCTGAAACTTCCAGTGTCTGTGCCACTTAAACTCACAGCAATAAAATCAGGTGATTAAAACAAAAGTTGGGAAGCTGAAGAGGAAGTTGATTATGAAATGATACTGAGAATAGACAGACACCTTCATCCAAACTGGAGCCTCATTCCAGCTGTAGGCAAAATATGTACCAGGTAATGAAATCCCCCTCAGTATACTATTGCTAAATAGGTGGAATGGTTTCACATTTCTGTTGGACTTATTTGTGTATATTTTTGTTCCTGTAATTTGGCAGGCTACATTGTAATACATTAATAAGAAAATAAATAAACCAAATACTGAAACAAAAATCACATGGAATACAGGGGCACAATTGCTAAATGGCATAAAACATCTTCCTTTGGCACTTTTCCAGTTCCCATAGCCTTTAACTGACTTGTTGAAATGTCCCATTACAAGCACAGCAGCATGTGAACTGCAGGACATCAGAGTTACTTTTTCTCTGGGCTTTTGATATGTCAGGATTTTTAGTTTTATTACTATTAATCTATTTCTTGGAAAAAGAAACCACTTTGTTGTTTCTAAAGTAGAATCTGTCCCTTTATAGTTTATGAAGAAGTTACTACTTTGACTTGTGAATGGTGGAACTTTGTGTATATGCCTTGGACATAGGCATTTAAAAATATGTACAGATTTTCAATTCCACATGGGCATTTGCTAATGCTATTAATCAGCTTTCCTCTATGTGTGCAAATCATGCAGAATTGGCATGATAAATGTCAGCTAATACAAAAGAAGTCTTCAAAAATGCATTTTTAATAGGAGTAAGGCTTATAAATAAACTCTCTTGCTATTCCTATGTTTGTAGAGCTGCTTATATTGTTAACTATTTGTGTGGTGTTTTTTTTTGTTTGTTTTTTTTTACTTGAGATTGGGTGTACTTGATTACAAATTGCCTTTTTTACTTACACATGTATTCATTGCATTCACATAGGGAAACAACTTGGACAAATGGGAGCAAAACTGGTTAAGTAAGTGAAATGGTTGCCATGTATAAAACAAGCAAACAAAAAGTGAAAATCTTTGGCTGTGAAGGCTGCCTTGGATGGCCTAGAAACTTGGGTTCATGTTGCTATGGCAAAGCAACACAAAGGGACAGATCCTGCTGGCTTTGCTTGAGTATCCAGCTCCATTCACTTTGTTGGGACTTGTGATGTGACTTAGAGGAGGAGGATTTTTGGCTTGCTTGTTTGTTAGCGGTGCTGTAGAGAGCTGTGCAACCTCTGGCACCACGTGTGGAAAGAGGAGGGAATTACCAGAGTCCATGTTGATAAGGAGGAGAGGAAGTGGAAGTTATTTTTCAGGCAGTAAAGGAAAAGTTTAGACAACAAGAAGGATAGAGTTAAGGCAGGGGAAGAATTGTATGGGAAAGGTAGATGCTGATTAATGAAACAGATGGTGGCTATTGGGGAAAGGGCTTAAGGAAACAGAAATAAAAGAGGTAAATAAAACAGTAATATCCCAATTCAGCAAGAAATGTGGCAAATTCCTATGCTAGAGAAACTTTTAATAGGAAACAGAAACACCCCAGAATCTGTCTCTGGCCACCTGCAGATTGGACTGGGGAGAGAAGCTTTGAAGAAGTAAGCAAAAATAAATTATCCAAGAGAAGAAAACTGTGTAAAAGTTGAAGCTAAGGAGAGTGCTGATTTCAAGAAGACTACTACCTAATAGGTACTTGGCTAGAAGTACAGAATTGGGCTGAGCAGAAAGGTGCTCAAACATCCTGAAGACTGAGCTTAATCCTGGGGTGTACACTTGTTCATTTCCATTTGTACTTCTTCAAGCACTTTAGGCCAGAGTCCCATCCCCTTTCTGGAGAGCATTAGGCCAGTGTAGGGTGGATACATCTCTGCTAGTGGCAGAACAGTGCAGAATGGGATTTCTTGGTAGCAAGTCATCCAGAGACCACACAGAGTGGGAGTGTCTGTCAGTAAGGACTGGAAATCCTTGGGGAAAGGTGTTTTTTTAAGAGTAAGCATCATGCTTCTAACCTGTGATTTCTTCCATCTTGTAGTATTAAAGGTGACTTTTTAGTTCAAAGGATAACTTTAAAAAAATCCAAAGACTGAAATTCTGAGAAGGATGAGTGGCAGATTTTTACAAAGAAAATGATTTCTGTTAGTGAAAGGCAGAGAGAAAACAGTAGTGCACTCAAGTGATTTGTGTTTTGTCTGCTGCTGGCTGTAACAAATAGAGATTGCTTTAAATACCACTGAGTTAAGGAGCATTTGTTGTCCTCTAGCTTAGCACAGTAATGAGATCTGTGATCACTGCCTTCCAGGCAGTGATTCACTGTCTTTCAAAAGCACCACACTTTTCACTGGGTTCTAAGCTTTATGCATCAAAATTCTCATGGGCATCAGAGGCCCCTAGTTGAAACCAAATTAAAACCTCATGCTTTCTCTTTTCCTTGTCCTTACATACTTCAGAATGTGTTTCTTCCCCTTCCATTCCCTCAGTCTTCTTTCAAACCTAATAAAATTTAGTGGTAGTAAGATTCTTCCTGATGTTCCTGGCAGCACACATTCCTGATTGGATCTGCAAATACATATTTCTCGCCGAAACAGGATCTTTGTGCTTTTTAGGCCCTCACTTTTACTAGGACTAGTGGTCTTTACAACAGTAAATTTCACTGAAAATGACCCCATAGTCTTCAGTGATTTTGATTCAGATGCCCTCTTTTGCCACCCTCCCTTGCAGCTTGTTGTATTACAAAACCTTGGCATGAAAACATATTTAGTAAACCCAAACTCCTGTCTTCTTCCCTTTCTCTTCCACATCGGGATTTTTTGGTTATACTTCTAATATGCCCTTTCATGACCTCATTTGCAAAAATAGCTACCCAGATATACCCCAAAGGAAAAGATGATTCTCTTGGAAATTTCTTTTGAATCTCAAGTTTACTAGCAGTTGTGTTTACTTCTTGGATAAATAATTTAGGTTTCTTATGCCTTTGCACAGCTTTTTTCTCTTATTCCAAAGGAAATGTCTTCCTATTTTGTGGACTGGCTCTACTTTCCCTAGTTTGCAGGTTTCACATGTTATTTTAGTGACAGCAGGTCTCACACTAAAGAAAATCTGGCAGATTTTGCACCACAGCTTAATTGGTGGTTTGTTTGTTTCTCTTTGGTATTGTCAGATGGTCATTTAATAGCCACTTTGTAGCTGACTCCTGTAACAAGTGAGGATGATCAGGTTTTGCAAAATACTGACAAATTGCCTGCTTGGTAGGTTTATTCTTAAATTAGTTATTAGTAGCAGTTTTGTCTATCTTTTCACTTAAATTGCAGATGTGGAGGTGACAGTTTGGGTGTCATTCATCCTAAATTCATGAAACTCACTGTCAGTTTGCCACCTTTTCATGTTTGATATTTGCCCTCCGTTTTAAGTTTGTGAGCACACATCTTCAGGCTCTTCCAAAGAGCTCATGAAAGATCTTCTGAGTTTTCGTTTAAGACTTCATTATTCACCCTTCGTGAACTGGCAGAATCAGGGTAGAAATTTAGGGCTTTTAAATAGTACACTGGCAGCACTGAGTTATACCATGGAAATGTTACTGGTCAGTGGGTTGTGGTAGGAATCAAATCGCTCCTACAGATGGAAATGTGTCTGTGTTCTCTCTGCCTTTTAAATAATCTTTTTCAAAAAGTCCTTCATCAAAGTTGAATTGAAACTTGCCATTTTAACATACTTAGATGCTCAGGTCAGAATGGGATTCTAAGTAGCATTGCTTTCTCTCCAGTTCTTTCTCTGTGCTCCCTATTTCTGTACAACTTGGTGCCCTATAAAAATGTCACTGAAGAATGAGAGGTTTGTGATGATGGGAGAATGAGCTAAGTCATGTCTTGTTTTCCTATTTGATATATTAGCATACGTGCTGTAGTTGCTCTTCTGGTTTCTCTTGTGTTGGGTGGTGGTGGTGAAATGGTTGTACAGAAGTAACTTTGGTTTCAGAATGCTTCTTCATTGCCTGTTTGTAGATGTGACATCTTGCAGAACATTATGATGGTCTTCTATGGATAACACTGACAAGAAACTTCATTATTTACTCTATTTGATAATTTTTCTTTATGGCAGCATTGAAAAATGGAATTACC
This sequence comes from Notiomystis cincta, assembly GCA_013398075.1. NCBI lineage: Eukaryota > Metazoa > Chordata > Aves > Passeriformes > Notiomystidae > Notiomystis > Notiomystis cincta. The sequence goes on along the minus strand of VZRX01008758.1, from coordinate 177,572 downwards.
AACCAAATACTATCACTGGGTAGAGTTAGGTTTCTTTTCATCTAGAGAAATAGCAGTGAATTATTCCAGATTATATTTGACTTCCCAAATAATGCTCACTATTTGTCATGTCTTGCCATTTTGCCAAAAGTGCATCTTTCATGGGACACTGAGCTTGGAAGGGAGCTGCGTGAACCACCACATTGTGACAGATAGTCAGCTCCTTGCTTGCCCCAGATGCTGCTGTCCTGCAGAAAAGTGTGTCTGGGTGCTCCCAGCAGTCTGCAAAACTGCTCCTGGGCTTTCCTCCCACCTCCCAGGTGGGATCTGAGGCACTGCCAAGACCAGTTGGAGGTTCCAGGAGCTGGGTGCCAAGTGAAAGATCTGTTGGAGGCTGGAGTTTTGGCCTTGAGCACCGACAGCCCTTTCCAACAGGTGTGTAGATGCAACTCCCTGAACACAGGGCAGTCCCGTCCCTGCCAAATAACCCATGCTGAGCTGCTGCTGAGGAGTTTATCGTGTTTCCCTCAGAGCCCAAGGTGTGCTGGTCTGGATGCAGGTTTTTTGTTGAGCAGACTGTTGCTGGTGCACAGCATGGCATACACTGCATAACAGAATCTAGCCTTTTTGTCTCGTACTTCATTCCGTTTTAATGTCAGCAAGAACCTTTTAAATGGTATTCATGTTGCCACAGTTTAGATTTTTTGATCCTGACTCAGCATTTTGCTATCACTTAGTTCCAGATGGGAGTTTATAATTGCTTGCATTGCTTTATAGTGAGTGTTAGTGGTTGCCAAGGCACCATCTGTCATCTGCTCCTGAAGGCTGGTAGTGAAGTAAAGTAGATACGATTTTGTTATTTGACTGACCACAATACCAGCATTCTGGTTCTCTACCTTCTTGGTCTCTAATCTTCTTCTTCTAGACATCTAGATGACTGAGAATAGGTTTAAAACAAAGGTGGAAGAGGATATTTGGCATCTGCTTAAACATTTCTCCTCCAAAATCTGCAGCATGCATTCTGGGGTCAGAATTTTCAGCGTTTGTAAGGCTTGCAGGCACCAACTCTATTGTCATTTAATATAGCTCACTAGAGTTGTTTAACTACCCTGGTATATCATATCTTGAATTCTCTTCAAATAAAGACTCTGAACAACTTTATATTTAGTGTCAAGTGTCAGTGAAAAGTTTTCAGAGTTTGTCATACTGAGAAATGATGAGTTAAATTTATCGAGCTACCCGTAAACCAGTTATAGCACATGTGAAAAATTTCTCCACGTTGTAATAAAGGTAGCAGCAGATAACTAAGCAAACAAATGTTTATATGCCTCAGAGAAAGTCTGATTACTTAAAATAAACATGTCTGAGGGTGTGAGTACCATTGGCAGGCTTCAGTGGGACTTTGGTATTAGCTGACAGAAAGGACTCTGAGGCCTCACTTCCAAGCAGATCTAACTTGGAAAATGTATAATATAAGGGAGAAACATCTGCAAAGAAGTACTGAAATACAGGGGGAAGAGTACTAGGGTGTTGGTACCTAGGGTATCTGGCAATATCAAATGCACTCCCCTACTAGTCCTTTAAGAAAGAGTTCTGTTTCTCTTCTTACAAGAGAGATAATTTTAAATATCTAGTAACATTTCTGTAAGTTGTATTTGTATCTATATTTATTTTTACTTCTTTCTATAGGCAATTAAAAGTCCAGAAGACACGATTTCGAAGCACAGCACAAATTTCAAAGAAAGAAAATCTACATGAAGAGCTACAAAGGAAGTTGATTTGAGAAGATACAGCATTTACAAAAATGTCGTCAAGTTGTGTGACTTCAGTGTTTGCTTTGATGGTTTTGTGCTTTGCAGCTGCAGGTAGGTGGTATTATGTAAATCATGCATTCAATGTAACTGGTTGTGCATATTTAGAATTCTTGATCAGATATACTTTTTCATGCTGAAAAAAGTAGGTCAGCTAAAGTTGGTGTCTAGGTTTTCTGTAAAGATACTGTAATCATAATTGCATCATATATGATGTGAGAAACAATGCTGTTCCTATAAGAATGTTTTCTTGCATCTATGTTCACCCTTAAAATCATTTAAGAACTACAGTAGTAATGTAAATTATTTAAGTTATTTACCCATTTATTTTTAAAATTGTATGGTGCACATGTATTATAAAGGGAAGGGTTGATATGGAAGCCTTTGGGAGTGGAAGCAGGGTAGCTCTGCCAGCACAATGAACTGTTGGCTCTGTCAAGAGTCTGGATTTATTTCCCCAGCTGCAGGGTTGTGCTGGTGAAGCTGGGGCTGCTAGAGTCTCTCTAGAGAGCTGGGCTGAAAGGGTCTACCAGCTCAGCTCCATGCTGCCTCCAAGACCAATAATCTGGAATTAAGTCCCAATTATTTGACTTTATAAAATACATGTCTGACAAAATCCCAGAAAGGTTCATAATAGGTCACTGAGTCCGTCCATCCTTCCTGCCTTATTGGGATAAACCTCACCTCGGTCATTCCTGAGAGCTGCCTAATCTGTTTTATAGTTAACCATCAGTGATGATGGCAAAAACCTTTTAATAACAGTTGTCAGTGTTAATGGAGTCCTTGTAGGTTAGGAACATACATTGCCATTTAAGGGGATTGTTCCTGTCCCACATTTTGGCCTAGCTGGGGATTTTTAAAACAGTATGTTGCAATAACTTGTGACAGAGAAAGGAGAGATATGTGGAGTTCAAGTACTTAGTTTATTCTGTAGTTTCTTCAAGCACTGAAGCGATTCTACTCAGTATGTTTGTTTGTCAAAGTTCTTTCTGTGGTTGCAAGGGGAAGCCTCTTATGTGTCCAGCGTGTATACAGTGTGGGTCTTTGGAGAAGAGGCCAAGTGGATATACAGTCAGTCAAAATGAGACAGTGGGAAAAGTGGACAGTGGACAGATGGCTTGCTTAAATCTGAGATGTCCTCACTGTGGAAAAGATGACCAGCTTTGGAAGAGACAGGGCTGAGCAATTAAATGTGTTACAATTTGGCTTAATTTCAACTTCAGCATGGAAAATTATGTTGTTTCAAGCCCTCAAGCCTTGTGGGACTTTCTCTGGGTTTGACCTCCTTGAAGGCATCCATCCAACATTAGTAACTTCGATTGTTTAATAGTACGTGATGCTAACATTTTGCAATAGCTTCATTTCAGACAGACTTTCAGCAATGCAGGGTGTGTCTGAGTGTGTCTGTGGCTCCAGCAGAGGACATGAATGCTGCTCTTGGCTGAGAAGAACCATGGCTTGGAGCAAATGCATATCATTCTAGATGTGTAAAAATCTACCTTAAAAGGAAGCTCCAGTGCAGAAAAGAAAAGTTTTTTTAATTGGTCACAACCATAATTCTGTTTTGCTGTTGAGGAGAATGCTTGCCTAACAAGTCAGCTTACTTCTTAACGCCAGCTTTAATTAAAACACACTGATTTAAAAGTGCTATCAAACAGTACTACTATTAGAAAGCTTTTCAGTGTTCAGAAAACTTAACTTGTCTGTCTTGAAATTTATTGTGGTTTTTTTTGGTTTTACTCCGCAATTCCATGTTTTCCTCTGGCAGATATTCCTGAAACAAACTCTGAAAAAGCTTTGGATTTGATCAGATACTTATTCATAAGTACAGTCCCAGAATTATTTTGGCTGCAAGGGACCTCTGGAAGTCTAGTCCAGCACCCTGCTTGGAGGAGGGCTAGTTTCAAATTCTTTCTTCCTTGGAGACTGATTCTTCCTCTATCTGCATAGGAAGAAGTTAGGTGACGGGAGTAGGAAGGGTCACAGTTTTTTAGGGGAAGGTGAGGAAGCGCTGTCTTCACGGTTTCTGGCTGTAGCTGCCTGTGCATTTTTGTTTTCTTCCATGCTTTTTAATTTTTTCAATAAATTCTTAATGAGAATGACTAGATAAAGTCTTTTACAGACCATAAGGAGTACAGTAAGATAAGAGCAAGAACTGATGTACTATGATGGAGAGGAAAGAGATGTCAGGCAGACATAATTAAAACTGAGGAAGGACAGGTCTCTGAATTTAGATAGAGCTTTTGCAGCTTGAGATCTTGAGTCCTGTTAATGCAAACAGTTATATTTTAAATGCAGGGAGTTTGTGTCCCTAGGTGAAGAGCAGGTGGGAGCAAACAACGCGTTCCAGTCATGTGAAAAGCTGGCAGAGGTCCCTGAGCTCTGGTCAGCATGATGGCTGGCCAGGGGACTGCAGGCTTGCCTCATAATTGCCAGTGTACAGAACCCGTGCTTTTTCAGTCTTGAACCACTAGTGTACAAGTATAAATAAAACTAGAAGTCTAAATAAAGTTAAGAAGTGTAAATAAAATCCCTGCGTGCTTGTGGTGGAGCCTGGGGGAGGCAGGGGGCAGCATGCCACCTCCCTAGGGCATTGATTTTTATACATTGAGCCTTTTTCCAGCTTTCTCTTTGTTTCTGAAGAAGTGAGGCTGCTGCAGCAGAGGACACCTTTCTTTGTTTGCCAGACCTACACTGAAACTGCTGCTACTGGTTTAAGGGGCTTTTTTTTGCTGACATTGTAGTAGCTTAAGCATTCTTGTATTTTCAGTTATAAGTGAGCTGCTAGACAGAATCTACATTTTGTTTGGTTTCTTTTTTTTCTATTCTTACTCTTGAAGGTACTAATGTGTTAAATATATCAAAAATCCCCCAAGGCCCTGGAGTTACATGACAAGATGCACAGAGATGGATAGTCAAAGATGAGTCAGACCTGCATGTTTTTCGTGCACCTCACTAACTGCATTGAAAATGGTCTGTGTAAATATCCAAAGAATATTTGTCTGTTCTTCTACCTCTTCATACTACCTGGCTGTATGTAGCTAAATGCTTATCTGAATCTGATTTGCTTTCATCTTGTATATGGATTTCTTGTAAGCTTTTATGTATACAGCTTCAATTGGACAGAAAAAGACTGCATAGAAAACCTTTATTACTCTGAGATTTTTCTACTTCATGGAAAGTCTAAGGCAGGATGGAGAGAAAAACTGCTGGCAAGCCATCTGCCTGATTGAAGGAATTAAGTTTTTGAAGTGGGATTAAATTAAGGTCTGGCAACCTGCAGTAGGAACTCCACACAAACACTCAGAACTGCACACAGTTATCCAGGCCTTGGATAACCTCTTAAATTAATCTGGCTTTGTAATCTTGGAGCAAAAATATTCTATCCTAATGTGGCTTAAATCAAAGACTGGAACATATTTATTTTACTTGCTGGCAAATTTGTGTGGTTGGGTGCATGATGCATGTCTTAATAAAAAATGTCTTAGAGGAGAACTGAAATGCATACCTGCCCTAGACCTTGAGGTCCAAACCTGCAACAAAACAGGTCCTTCTGTGAAGGAATGGGAACGTTTTTTAACTTGAACTTCTATTTTTCCTCTTTCTTACCTGCATTACTGTTCAGCTGGAAAGAAGAGTGGTGATAGAGCCTGTGGATCTACACTGGCCAAAAATTCTCATTCCAGCCCTTTGGGGTAGATCCTCTGTTGGTGCAAATCATTCCTGCTGCTGAGAAAGCAGTGCAGCTGTGACATCTGATACCAATCAGAATTTGCCCATGCAGCCATGTTCACTTTCCTCCAACCCCCCGCCCCCCGATATTTAGCATGGCCTGTGCTTGTCTTGTAGACACCTCTCCTTATGACAGTTTCAGGGCTGTGGTCAGGTGGATGAAGACTCTAAGAATTGGATATATTGAAGAATTTACCTATTTTCTGTACTACTGAGGTTACTGGTTTATCTGCTCATGTTAGGGCTGGCTCTATGGTTTTCTTCCAACAGCTCTTTACTCCCTGGTTCTCCACTCTAGTGTAAACCTAGCGGTTTTTTCTTTCTTTTTACATACTTGTTCTTATAAGTCATCTTGCATTGTTCAGAGCATGTGTGTTTCATTTTCAGTGAGGCTGTTCACTTGCAAGCTCATGTATCTTTTGGCTCTGTGCCCCCCAGATATGGTGGTGATGGGTGCCATGTTAATAAGTGGAACAACAGGAAGAAACAGGCCTTGCCATGACATCTATTTTGTCTTTTTTTTAAAGACAAACTTCCCCTGACCTTGAACGCTGTGTTTCCAAAAGCAATATATGATTCTTCAAAGCGTGGTAGAGAAACCTTCTGCTGGAAGGTGAAGGACATAATCTAAAAAAAACAAACTAGAAATTAATACTGGGAGTTACTCACACAAATTTCCTTCTATTTTAAACAGTGTTTGCTGGGTATTTCCCAGATGTAATTAGACTGTAATTTTTATTTTTTCCCCTAAGTATTTGTTGCCAGAGGTGTGGAGTTTTTTGTTTGTTTAAATTGTGTTTAGAGGATGAGAACCAAGGGACAGAGGTTGGATCTTGAATTTTTAGGACTGAAGTAAAGCACAGGCTGGTTGCAGCTTCTGAATGGATGAGGATTTCACCTTCTACCTCCCTTTCCCTTCACTTCTTTCACATAATCAGCCAACTTCTGCCTCCCTTATAAAACCACCTACTCCTGTCCCATTATGGTCCAGGTATTCAGACTTTTGAGGATGAGATGAACCAGCACTCAGAACATTTGAAGATTTGCAGTCTCAGAGAATTAAAGGAGCAGAGGGCTGGTTCATGTGCTGTGCCCTGTAGAAAAGGGTGTGAGCGCTCCTGCACAGGCTGCAAGGGAAGGGTCATGCTCTTCATGGGAGGCTAACATGCTCTCAGTTCTGAGAAATACTATTGAAAAACCAGGGACTGGCTATTAAGGGTGGAAATTGTTCTGATTTTTTTATTCTTTCAACACCCTGATGGTGATTTGAAGCTTCTTAATAACAGATGTTTGGCTGATAGGAATTCATCATTTGATTCCCTAAGTTCATGTCAGTGAGCTCTGTGAGATGACTTTGAGAGGCCAAAATATACATAAAAAAGTTAATTTTCATTTCACAGAAAAAAAAAAAAAACCTTTCAAGCAGTAAATTGTTTTAAGTGTGCATTTTAAATACAAAGACATTAAAACTAGGAAGCTAGACTGAATCTATGTGTTCCCTGACTTAAGTTTCTTCAACATTCTTCTGCTGCATGGTGATGTATTCCTTTGTAAATTACACCTTTAATCTGGTTGTCTGTCTTTCCGCAACTGAATTGAGTCAAATCCTGTGCCATTTCTGTGTGCTTTATGCATAAATAGTGTTTTTTTTGTCTTCCAAACCCACACAAAAATTCTGAAGAATTTAGAGAGTCAGGATACAGAGAAGGTTTATGTATTTTCAAAGAGGTAATTGTATCACAGACTTGGAATGGCTTGAACTGAGCAGACTTCATTTTTCCTGTATCAGCAAGGCTCTCAAGCTAAAAGCATTTGAATTTCAGCAGAATTCTGCACCATTCTGCACCCATGTAGAGCAGTAGGATGTGGGATTGTGGGCCCTGATTCAGCAGAACAGCTGAGTGTATATGGAGGTGTTTGCTGAACCCGAGCATTTATCACTAATATGAATATCTGGTTCTTTGATTAAGACTGACTCTGGGTGATGCCACAGGAATCCCAAGGAATCTGAAGCCCAAAATGCAGTACTCGGGTTGCGTAGATGCGGGCAAAGGGCGGCGTTGCCGAGGGTCTCTGGAGGGAAGTTCCCCGCTGCCGAAAAGTAGTTTTGAGGAAAATATTATGGCACAGAATGGAGAATGGCATTAATCCTTGTCTTTCTAAGGAAATTCATTCAAGGTTTTTATAAAGAGAAATTTATCTTTAACAAGTTCTAAGCTTCACATAATTATTTTATAAATACTTTGCTAAAAATAATTCCTTTGTTTTCTGAAGGGAATTGGGATTTGAGGTTTTGCTTGCAGATCTTTTAATATCCTTTCTGTATTGCAGGCCCTTATTAACTCTTCCTTAGCTTCTCCATCTGTCATTTGTCTTATAAATAACATCCTTTATATAAATAACTATCCTTTCAATTAATAAAGAGAAAAGGGCATATTTAGTTAAGTAAACATTAGACTTCATGTGCTGTAGCACCCCATACGCAGCATTCCCAAATGTGATCCTGGGGTATCTCAACAAGAAATGAAACATCTGCTATTAGAAAAACAATTGCTATTTTCACATGAAAATTGTATTGAGTTTTTGCAAATCTTTCTTTTATAAGCTCCTTCCACTGAAATATGTGTGTATAATTCAATGCCATTATTTTACTATGGGTGATCTTATAGTGTAGAGAAAATATAGCGACCAGATACATTCCTTTTCAAAGAAGAGAAATAATTTCATCCTCTGTAGCTAGTGACAAAAAGAACTGAAGTCCCCTAGGCTGTAAGTCATAGGAGAGATAAATTTGGAGTGAAAAAAATATATTTAGCACAAAGACTGTACCATGTTTCATTACCTGAAGGCATTGAGTTGGATTCCTCTTTGGTGTAAACTTGTTTTAAGTCAGTGGAATTTCACCAAGGATAAATTTTGACCCCAGGTGACAAAAGCAAAGGTTTTTAATAATGCCATGAAGTGCAGCTGCTTTAAGCACAATGTGCTTTTCTTCATAAGTGTACTTTATAAAAGATGGAGGTATTGTTCCTTTTTTTGGCAGCTTCCACACTGTGAGACTTACTAATAGGCATTTAATAAAAAAGGGATTTTACCTGTCAGGAATGGAAATAACTAAACTGAAAATGTCATTACTGTCATTATTGGAAGTAGTGCAGAGAAGACGTAACAAATAAAGGAATTCACAGTTGGGCAGTGGAAACATATGTAAGATTTGTTGCTGTTTTATCTCTTCAGCAAAAAGTTGGCTTTCATCTGAAGCAGTTTTGTTGGTGGTTTTTTCTGTTGTTTTCTTTTTAAATTTGAAATGAATGGATTTTCCTTAACACTTGGAGTCAAGAGTGAGTGAAGAATTTATTTTTGTGGTTGTTTTCACCCCTTTTTTCCTCTTTTCTTTTTCTTAATTTCCTAGATCACCAAATTTGCCTTGGGTCTGAAAGGATGATAGATGCAATCTATTTTGGAATAAATAAATTTTTTCTTTGTTGTTACTTTTAATTTAAATGGAGCAGTAATACATATGTCCTACTAGAGACGCTCCTGAAGTTATTTTGATCCTAGCTGCTATTGTCAAACTGACTTTTTTCCTTCACAAGACTGTGTGATTTTCATTAATGTAAAAAAAATGGGGGGGGGAGGTGGGGGGTGACTGGACACTTAGCATCACAATGTCTTGGTGATTCTTTAGGCTTCAGGAATTGTATGAAATTCGATCAAGGTGAAAAGGTTATTTGAAAATTTAGCTATTGCTAATGTAGCAATATCAGCTTTATTGATATGATTCAGGAGAAGAGAATTCTAATGAAACATTTCTGAGTATTGAACCGCTTAATGGTGTTATTAAAATCTTCTTGTATGTAGGGGAAACCAAACAAGCTTATTCTTCTGCTTATTTCAACATTACACAAGCACTATGTAAAGGATTAATCAAAAATAGTTTAAAACATTTCAAGTAAAAGTTACTAGCAAAGAACTCCTTATTTTTTTCTGCCTGGAAGACTCAGAATGTATCTTCTGTCTTTCTCCAGAGAAATAATAATGCACTTGAGATGGTTTTATAGGTCAAGCATTCACATAACTGTCTATGATTTGACAAGATTGCTCAAAGAAGAAGTAAAGTGAAATCAGGATTTATCTGTGAGGATTTCTGAGCAGTGAATCAGTGCTTTTTTGGCCTAGTGGACTGAAGTAATTTAATTGGAGCAATCAACATTTTTGGTACTAGTTGACTGAACTAATTAAATTGATTCAGTTCTGATACCTCTGTTGTCATCTTGTTCAAGTTGCTTTCCTTAAATTTTTGGAAGGAACCAGCTTCTGTACTGATGTCCCTGTGCTCCCTGATGGCATCTCTTGCTGGAATGCTTTTCTGAGGATTCAGTTTGCTGCTTGGTTGGCTACAAGTGCTGCAGACAGAACGGGTTCATGTTCAGACCATAAATTTCTGCAGGGTCGCTGTGTCTTCTTCCCTTTAATCCCATTCTAAACCAGTCAGTAGGTGTCTGATCCTGATGCAGTTGTATAGCATTATGTCTCTAGGAAGATTTTATGGCAGAAATTTGAAGATGGTGTAACACAGGTCCTCTTCCTTAATGGATTTAATCCTAGGGTTCATGTCCTGAAGTGATAACAAAGCTTGTGTTCTGGTCTGAAGTCCTTTGGCATTCCTTCTCCATTGGTGACACACGGGTTTGTTTGCTTTTTCTTCAAAGCTGCTTCTTGTTAGGTCCTCTGTGCTGTTTTGTTAAATAGGCCACGGCTGGTGGAGTTGGAGAGGGATTTACTGAGAATCTGCTGTGCAAGGGCTGTTGTGCCAGTGAAGGGAAATCATGCTATTGCTCACTTTCAGTGCGACCCTGCAATGAGTGCGATGCTCTCTGCTCCCCTCTTTACCTGGGGCTATATTCTTCCTCCTGTGTTCAATATCTCACTGTAATTGTCTGTATCCAAGATGTGTATTAGTATGTTGGTTTTTTTTAGTTAGGATGATCTCATCACTAATGAGTATTTGATGCCTTTGTAATGCTCCTAATATACACATAGAACAGCTGGAAGAGACTTTTTAAACAAGCATCTTTGTAATATCCTGGATGATCTCAAAGGCCATTTAAATACAACAGTGCAGCCACATTGGAAGCTTTAAAGATAAACTTTTTTTTCATACAATGGTTGAACAGTGTGTAGTGGGTGACATATGGGGTCTCTGCATTTATAATGAATGAAAACTGCAGTAAACTGTCCAAGGGGATTAACTAAACTGTTAATGGTTAATAGGAAGCACAATTTTAAAATCAGTAGATGAGAGTACACTTCTGTGCTATATTTCTGAATATATTCAATTTGTTACTGTAGCCTTGTTATCCAGAGAAAAGGGTGTTTGTCCTCAAAAAGAACTTGGTTCTTTTCCAGCCGAACTTGAGGCACTGGTGGTAGGGCTGCAAGTAAGTGGGACTATTGAACTGCTGTGCCTGGATTCTCTCTGATCATGAGTCAGGTCTGTGCTGTCCTCGGGGGAGGGAGAGGGGGTGTTTGTAATTCAGTTGTTTGTATCAAAGTAGAAAATGTTGATACTTCAGTTGGTCAGCAGGGGGTGGTGGCTTTTCTGAAGCAGGATGCACTCAGGCTTGTGCTTCACCAAGTAACTTGCCTTGCAGTGTAGCTTAAGCCTGCTTCTACATTGTGTGGCCAGTAAATTATCACAGATCTCATGAGATATTAGTGAAAGAATGGGTGTTAACTTCCATTCCATTCACTAAATTTAAACCACTGGCCCACTGATAAGATCAAGTTGCAGCTGGGCTCCTGTGTACTTAAATGAGAGCTTTTGAAGTCCTAGAAGTGGCTGGTTTTCTCTGAACCATCATGATTGCTAGAGCAAATATGGGACCCTTGAAAGTGTGTGGCAGGAGTAGTGGAGTCTCGCTTTTTTGCAGCAGCTCATGTTTGTACTAGGTCAAAAATGAATTTCCTCTTACAGTAGTAGAGTATCGAAGTATTGTTCAAGTATTTTGAGTAACTTGATCTGTGGTTCACCTGGTGGCACAGTCAGACATAACCACAAAGTAAAACATAGCCTGTCAGAATTGGAATATACAGCACAAAACTATTTGATTTACTGGCACAGCTATACATCCTTACCCAAAAGTACATGAAAAAGCTGACAGAAGCACTTTTTTCTGTTCGTGTAACTTATGTAACTCTACCCATAACAAGGGGTTGCCAACTAGTTTCCCACAGTAATATGCAATACATTACAAAAGGGAAATGTGCCACTGCACAATGCAGTGAAACTTTTATGCTTTTCCTTTGAAGACTGTTCAATAAATAGGAGGCAACAGTCCTCCTCTGGGCTCTGAGCTGGAACCCTTCACAGTCAGTGTGTTATGCTACAGTAAGCAAGCAAAAGCTTGAAACATTTGAGCTTGTTAAACTCTACCCAATGATATAGTTTAACTGGGCCCTGCATTAGTTTCTTTGTCTGCTTGTTTTGTTGGTTTTTTTTTAAGATGCCACTTGTTTAACATCTAAGTCTTTTTAGTCCCTAGCTCTTGTTTTTTCCCCAAAATCAAAACCTAATATTACCTCCTAATTATGAATATGTTGTAATGGGTTGCTTAAATGGTATTTTCCTCTACAAAAATAATAGTAGTAATTTAAAAAAAAAGGCATGTAAGATGCATAGCAGTGGCCACTTTCAGGCTGTTAAAAATTCCAGCAAACCAGATGAATTGCCACCAAGTGCTGACTCAGTGATAGCTTTTATGTGTACTTTGAATGTTTAGCAGGAAGAGAGATTACTCATTCCCCACCTTTCTAGGGGACTGTTTGAAAGCTTGCAAAGCTTGTATGAGGCCCCTCAGACTGCTGACTGCACTGCAAAGTTATTTTGCATCTAGTAGGTTCCAGGATATTGTGACTGTTTTCTGAATAAAACTATCCTTTACTGATTGTACTTGAAAACAAATAGCACTGTTCTAAGTGTTGCCAAGTCACTTTGAAAGTCTCACTGGAAGGGTTCTCACTGCTTACCCCATATGTAGGGCTGGGGTGTTGGTTGTTCTTTTTGTTGGAAGCAAAAAGCCATTCTCCTCACTGAGGTCTGTGCTTCCAGTTAAGTCAGGGGACGACAAAGCTTCTGTGATCTTGCACTTTTACATTTAGTTAGCATTTTGTGGTTGGTTGTTACAGAATTTACCTGCAGTTTTTTTTCCTGCAGTCTTGTTTGTTTGCTTGTTGAAGAAGGAGCAACAGGAGTTTTCATGTATTGGAAAAGACAAGGAATTGTACTTCATCACCAGCACTCAGGTCCCACATGTGTTCCCTGCTGTCTGTAGTGTCAAGGGGGCACGTGCTTCCTTCATGCAAGCCCTAAAATGGGAGTTGAACCTTTGCCATATAGAGAGATGGATTTCTACACCTGTGGGGTCTCTGAAAGGGAAGTACTTCAGATGCATGTGAACGTTTTATATTTTTGTGAAACCTGAATCGGCTTTGAGGTTCCCTGAGACTTTTTTCCATGCAGCAATGATACTAAGATGCATGCCTTATAAAGACTGTGTCAGCATTGGGCACAAATGACTTATTTCCTGAGTTAAAAATCCTTTCCCCAACTTCCCTTAAAAAAAAAGTTAATAAAAGATTATTTGAGGAGAAGAGCCATTGTGATTTCATATGGAGGCCATCTCAGTTCTCCTTTTATATCTGCTGCTCGCCAGGGAGTATACGCTGTACTTGTGTCCAGAGCTTGAATTGTTTTCAGCTTCTTATTAGTTTTGAAAATGCATTTAGCAGTTAACTGCCAGTGTGCGTGCTCCTTCTGGTTACAGCTAACAAGCAGCTGGGCAGTACATTACAAAATATGGAATTGGTTAACTCTTGTAGAACCACATCTCTGTTTCTTCAGTTGCCCTTGCTGGACTATGTGGGGAGAAATCCTGTAGGATAATACAAGGGGCGCGCTCTTCATTAGGGAAGAAATGAGAAAAAGGAAGTCAAGGAAGAGAAAATCTTTTGGTGTTTTGGCAGGGAAGAAGGGCTGTAGTGAGTGAAGTTGTTGCCTAGATAGCAAGAGGATGAGTGAGTGGTGACATTTAGTAAGAAACTCCTTAAACAGAACTTTATCTCAAGGAGAATGGAAAGAGGTACATTAGTGAGTGATTCATTAGAGAGCTCTGATGTTGCAGATGGCCTTTTGAGAGACCTTTCCTAAGTGAGCAGTTTTACTTTTTCATTGAGAATTATTTTGTTTTGGTGTGGGATTGTTTTATTTATGGTGGGCAGAAAAGAACCTCAAGTGTACTAGTTAGTGTTTTATTTTACAATTGAATATATCCCTTTATGTTACTTTAACAGTTTTGAAAATCTTGTTACTGGACTTATTCTGTCAAAATTTACATTTTAAATAATCAAACTGATGCCTGTCTGCCGATGGGCCTTTTTCTTTTCAGTGAAGTGATGGGCCTTTTTCTTTTCAGTGAAGTGATGGGCCTTTTTCTTTTCAGTGAAGACGAGGCGCAAGTATAGGATATATACGGCCGATTCTTTTTACATGTGGCTGCCATCTGCGTGAGCTAAATTGCTCCCTATGAATCAGGCATACAATATGCATGCTCTCTGCTCTGCACAAAGATCTGCTCCCAACTTGTTTAGAGTCATCCTTTCTCACTCTCCATTTAGTCCTTTCTCTGGCAAATCTCCCATAGACCTCATCTGGATTCTTGCCTGATTAAGGACTAAGTCTTTGACCCTGTGAGATAATAAAACCCCAACATCCCTGCAAGAATCTACAGATTTCAATGGGAGTTGAAGGCAGCATGTGCTGCTAAAGTCTTCAGCGTGTATGCAGGGTTTAAGGTAATGACTGCAGGACTTGGCTGTGTTACAGTATACATACTGGCCCTAACTTGATTAAGCTGTGAGTGTATTACTGTGATTTCGAGCCTCTATGGAGAAGGAAACACATAGTCTCTCTGTGGATTTTGTGGCTTATTTAGAATGAATTTTCATTTTCTGTAAGTGTATATCAAGATGTTTCTCACCAGAAAAATTTCACTTTATTGGTACTCATACTTTTTTAGGAGCTGTTTTCCTAAAAGCAGGGATCCAAGAGCAGATTGCTTTGGGAAGTGGAGGCCATGAAATTGTAAGAATTAGGAAGGGTCGTAACTTTGACTTATTGCACACAGCCTTCCAAAATGATTCACTGTTTCCTTAAAAGATTCCAGTATCTCCAAGTTTTTGTTGAAAACAAAGAAACACAAAGCTAATTATCACATCCAGGAAGAAAACACATTACTAAATTAGACCATATAATGAGATAATGAGAGCAGTTGGATAGTGACCTTCAGCTCTTTGTGTGGGTAATGCTCTTTAGACTTTATTTTAATAGAGCAGACTATGCAAACCCAAGGTTTAAAAAGAAAAGAAGAATTCCCACAGAACCTCCCAATTTAGAAGGAGGAAAGAAATATTGAAATTCTCACATAAGCTCCAAATCAGCTTTTAATTAAAAACTGGATAAGTATAAAATGCATTTTAACTTGCAGATAATTTCTGACATGAGAAAAAACTGTTCTTTAAGGTTGTATTACAGCTTATAGGTTTCTTTTGGAATGCTATTGTACCTAGACACAAGAAGGGGCCTGAAATTCGATTTTAGATTGAAAGACTAACCCCTAAAAGACAAAAGTTTCTAGATTTGAAGGCTACAGCATAGCTACAGCATGCCTACCAAGAAAGTCACTTTTTATTGAAAAGCTGACCATAAACACAGATAGTATTTAATTAAAGCAAGATTAAAAGAAAAAAAAAGTCACCTAAAAATCTAGATAGCTTTCTGGTGGTAATGCTCTTTCAGTGTTTCAAGACCAGCACTTCTGTTTTTATAAAGTCTTTTGGTGCATATACTTCTTTTTTCCCTGCACCTATTATTGGCTCCATACAAGGCTCACGGGGCTGGGTGTCACCGTGATTGCACACTTGGGTAGGATCTGGTCAAACAGATAACCCTTGTGTGTTTACCAGCATGATGTGTTTTATCTTCCTGCAACATGGATTTCTGCTGTGATGACCTAGTGACATACAGTGTTTATACAGATAGGAATAGCCAAGCTTGGATGCTTTGTGAGTCAAGCAGAATAGATTGCAAAGGCCCAAGTGATGCAGCCCCAAAGAGGTTATAATGAAAAAGGATATGAAACAAAGACTAGTAAAAGTGTTCTCGTACACCCTGACACATATTTAAGATAGTGGTGTGAACTATCAAGTTTGTGGTCACTTTTCTTGTAGAGACTGAAGGAAGGAAGATGTGGTTTGACTGAGAAAAGAAATGGGAAGCAGTGAAAAGAAAGAGTAGAAGGCAAAGGCTGGGAAGGAAAGGAAGGAAATAGTGTAATTTCTTTTATCCAATCTTTATTGTACAGTTCATGGTTATCACAGGTACATAGGGGAGGGCAGGAAGGAGGAGGAGGCATAAGGACTTTGGCTGGCTTCAGGTGGGTAAGTGCCCCAGCCTGTGTGGACAGGACTGGTAGGGTGCAGTGCCTGGAAGAGAGCACCCTCAGGCAGTTCACTGACGGTGCCGAGCTGTGTGTGGGGCCGACACGCGGGGGGGAAGGGAGCCATCCAGAGGGACACGGATGGGCTGGAGATGGTAGCAAGTCCAGAGCAGGCCTCCTAGTTGATACGGGGACCTAGAGCACCTTCCCTCTGAAGAAAAGCTGAGAAAGTTGGAACTCTTCAGCCTGGAGAAGAAAAGCTTGCATGGAGGCCTAAGAGTATTTGAAGAAGGCCTAAAAGAAAGCAAGAGAGGGACTCTTTGTTCAGGAATTGTAGTGACAGAACAAGGAGTGATGGGTTCAAACTGAAAGAGAAGTTTAGGTTAGTTATATGGAAGAAATTCCTTACTGCGAGGGTGCTGAGATAGTGGAACAGGTTGCCCAGAGAAGTTGTGGATGCTCTATCCCTGGAAGTGTTCAAGGCCTGGTTGGATGGGGCTTTGAGCAACCTGAAGTAGTGGGAAGTGTCCCTAGCCTTGGCAGTGGCATTGGAACTAGATGATCTTCAGGGTCCCTTCCAACCTAAACCATTCTGTCATTCTGTGATTCCAAGAGGAGGGAGCATACATCCATTTTCCTGGCAATTGTTACAAAATAATCTTTCCAGTCCCAATTTTCCTTAAATAATTCTGAAATTTAAATTCCATTCAAGTCTGTGACTCTCTCTTGTTTTCCATCTATGGCTGTTACTGTGTTTCAGTGTTGGACTACTCAGTTCAAGGGGGCTGGAAGATCAGGTGGGGCGGGGAGCATATGCTATACTGTGACACTCTGGCCAGATGTTTTGTGCTTACATATTCCCACCATCACTTTCTCCTCCATTAGGTATGTTTTGCAATATGCCCTTTTATTTTTTTTAAAAGGAAGATGTGAATAAACTTTAAGTGGTGTTTTTCATGTAAAACATTCAAGGAGAACCTGCTGTGTTAGGTAAACAGGGTTAATTTGAAGTCTCATTAAAAGCCACCAAATTATTTGCCTAAGGACAAGCTTACTTTTTCAGCTGCTAAATTTCTTTTGCCCTATAAATTAGTGGTAATAATATTAACAGGTTATAAAAGGGGAAAATATAGCAATGGAGCCATGTTAGTGCAAACCATTTATCTTAAGTGCTAAGCTGCACTTTTAATGATAGGTATTTAGGAAACCAGGGCCAAGCATTTCAAAAGTCTCAGATCCTCAACTTCTTGAAAATACCCTGAAAAATATTTGTCTAGGTTTATGCACCTGGAATTTCTGGTTTAAGTAACCTGACTTTGAGATAACTTTACTGTGATGATGGCAGCACTGAGCTGTGGTGGAATGGCCTGTGGTCTAGTGGAAGGTGGATTGGTTGTTTTTCACACATCACTATTCAAGTAACAGCTGAGTTTAATGTGTAACATCACACTTTGAAAACAGGTTCTGTTTAGAGTGTGGTGTGGCACTGAGTTTCTTAAAATTCAGATATTGTTTTTGTTGCTTCTGGTCAGTCTTTTTGTGTAAGTGTTCAAAATAGAGATTTCAGAGGCCACTTGATATCTGTGCTTGTATTCCATTCATCCTGACGCCTTATTGAGAGGACAAAGATCAATTTCTTACAGTTTGGGGAGGAAAAAACAAAGATGGTTTCTGATTTTCATAGCTATAAGCCAAAAGCAATTGACTTGAAGAGAAGATCTCTTTTAGTTAGTTGTCTGAATATTGACAGTTTTATAGAATTAGCAACAAAAGATGAGAAAAAACATGCACTTGATGTGGGCAGATATTGCGTCCAGCAGACAAACGTCTGGACAGCACTGATGAGAAGATACTTATTTTTATTTATTAATTATGCCTTTTTATGGTTCAAACTGTAGATTTATCTGTTCATGATTAGATGGTTTCAGAGCTGGTCTGAATCAGAGGTGCTTTTCCTCCTGTAGAAAACTTTCTCTTCCTTTGAGGCAACAAACTTCATACCAAGTCATCATGCACAATAAAACCAAATCATGGCAAGGGATTTGGATTCTTATTTTGGTCACTCAAATTCTGTGCTGACTTCCTGGTTCCCAGCTCTGTATGAGATGGATATGATTGATCACCTCTCTGTACTGGAGAGGTTGGTGTCTTTAAGACTGGTACCTTGCAGCAGGTGGTCAATTTGGCATGACCCCAGCAGTCAGTTGGGTAGAATGGATGCTGACATCGAAATACATGCAAAAGCAATGTGCTTTAGTCCTACTTTGATCTACTTTTGAACTATTGGGCTTTCATCTGTATTCAATAATCAGACTCTCTAAGTGTAGATGGCCTCTTGACTTAGTCTGCTCTTTTGCATCATCTCTTCTTTCTCTGCCTGGAAGCTGCTTCTGGACAGGAGAACAGGAGTTTGGTTGGTTGTTCAGGATTTTCTGGGATCTATGAGCTTGGTTAAAGCTGCTGTTACTGATCTTGGATAGTTTACAGGTGTTTGGAAGTCCAGGACAAATGTCAGTGTGGCCTGTAGATACAACTGCTACATTGTGCATTAGAATGACAATGACTGCTACTTTTGAAGGAAAGGATTGGACATTTCAGATCATAATTTTCAGGTCTTTAGTGGTTTGGGTTTTTTTGTTTGGGTTTTAATATTAATCTACGTAGTTGTAAATTTCTCCTTGGACATACTGTGATGTTTTATCAAATCACCCTGTTTCATTAGTTATGTAGGTGAGGCAGGCTGTGTGTGGTGTGCTAAGTTATTTCAGGTGTTTAGACAGAACAGTGATCTTGCAAGGTGAGTGCATAGAGAAGTTGTCTCTAGCAGATTTCAAATCAGTAGCATCTTGTATACACACAGCTTGTCCCATAAGAAGGTGCTATAGCAGTAACCTGAAATGAGGAGAATCTGTAAACCACACAGGATTTACTTAGAATCTGTTTAATCAGAACAGTAAGCAAAACTTCTTGATCCTTATTTTTAGCTTTTTTAAAAAAAAATAGCATTTCTACCCTCACCCTTCCACCCCACCCTGAAAGCTAGAGGTGAGTCTGACTTGGACTGAGAGCTGAGCTGGTTAAAAGCATTGTATGGCTCCTTCAGTCTCCTTGAAAAATGATTCTGTCTGAATAAAAAGCAGTATGTTAATTCAACAATAGTAAATAACTTTATGGTATCAGAAGGACTGTGCCACAAGGTCCTAAATATGTAAATGAATTGAAATTACATTGTATGCACTTCATAAATTTTTAAAACAATTCAGACTTCTCCCACATCAGATCTAATACTGCTACATCTGAGGTGATTCCTTGCAGTGCAGCTGTAAATGTGGTTTCCAGGAGTTTAACACAGGAAGTGGAGATGAGAAGGCAAGGGGAGTGCAGAAGTGCAATGTGGTTACCACTTAAAAAGGAGGTATCTCCAGTCTTGCATTCCATAATGAGGTGTTAAGAGTGGACTTACAGAAACACTGATTAGGAAAGCAATTTTAAGAGACCATGTGTCATGACTGCAATGTCCTGTCATTGTAAATGGTGAGTTTAGTAGTGCTGAGGAAATGAAATGAAATTCCTTCAGGAAAAGCTTTTATGTTCAAAAACAACAATCTCTTGCATGCTCTTCAAGAGTGAAACAAATACCTTTATATGACTAAAATGTGATTGATCTCACTTCCACTGAATGTTTTGTCAACATCTAGATGAGATAGCTATGGAGAACGTGTGTGTGTGTGTGTGTGTATACCTAAATATTTACACATACACATTGTTCATACATAGAACGTAGTGAGGCATTGCATGAAGCCTTTGGTAATCAGAGCAGTTGTTAAGCTGTGACTATTTGTGTTCTCCACCATGGAAATATTTATTCAAAGTGAAAATGCATGAGGAGCTTTTGAAAGTGGTAGTTTGTGTCACTGTTGTGCTTATCATGGACTAGAAGGAAACTGCATCTGCACAGTCAGCACATTTTCTAAAACCAACAGTATTATCTCTTTCTAGGAAGGTCTTTTCACATTCAGTCAGTGAAGTTTCACAAGCAGAATCAAGTCTGAAGGCTCCCTGCTGCCTATAGTAGGATCAGGGGTGCAGGTTATTCAGTGCCTTTGGTGACAGCCAGCCTAGGTACTCCCCAAACCTTCCTTCCTGCTCTCAAAGGCACCAAAGGCCAACAGAAACCTACTTAGTCTCTTTATTGCTGGGTTACTTTCTTGTCATGTTAGTGAGTTGAATCAGCTCCTGGGGAAGGCAGGTTTGATCAGTATCAAAATAAGCATAAGATAGCTGGAAAGTGTTGGTGGGAAGGAGAAAGGTGGAGAGAATGAGGCACCCTGGGTTTGGCTGTGGTTAGATGTTGGGTGATTCATCCTGTCTTATAAACCTGCAGTGTTAGGTTTTACTGTTTTTTCATGACCTGTAGCAATAGCTGTGTATGTATAGGTCTGTCAAACCTGCCATCCCGCAGGCTTGTTCACTCAGGTCCAACTCCATCCAGATGATGTGGCACCCTGTCTGTCTGAAGCTAACAGCATTTGTCACCTGCCAAACAGCCACTGGGGGCTGGGGGCCTGTCCTGCAGCTGGGCTGGTGCTTCCAAGCAAGCTTCAAATAATATCCAAGCATTAAGTCAAGGTGCCCACAACTGCCCTGCTTGGGGCATTCCTCAGTACTGGGGCCAACATGGCGTTTCCTCATCTTCTTTAGTCATATAAAGAACCTGGAAAAAGTTTGAGCACAGATTCTTTCCTAGTTAAAACCAAACTAGATAATAAATATTCAGAAGTCTGAAGAGAGAACCTGTAGCAGGGCATATTCCAAGATTGATTTCCTTGCTGATTCTACAGGAGAGGGCGAGAAGCAATTGGTTAACTGACTGGGGACTGGGGAACAGTACAGTAGGTTTTGGGGTTTTTTTCTTTATTTATTTCTTAAGTATCTCTTTCTTTTCAAGACAAGACTGAAGCTCTTAAGTGTTTTGTGGAGGGAAGTTTTGTCTTGCTCGAGCACTTGATAAGGATCAGTTTTCAAGGTTTGTTCAGTGAGACATTTAGTGATAGTGAACTCATCCTTAAAGGGTCAGTTACTGGAATTCAGCCTTCAATTGAACTTGTAATCTTGTTATTTTTAATTAGGAAAAAGCTGGTATGCTTTCAGTTACAGAACCATCTTTCCCCAAGTTTTCCTCCTTCCCTTTGGCTTTTGCTGCTTCTGAGATCCCCACTGCATTTTATGGGACTGAGGCAAATGGTTGCCAACTGCTGCAGCTGAAAGCCAGCCAGAGTAACAAAGTCATGTTTCTTTATTTTACTAAGGGTCCTGTCCACTGATGAGGATTTTCAATCTCTTTGCAGCTGAGGAGCTGGGAAAGGCAACCCCAGCATGTCCCGGGTCTGGCTGGCAGCATGCAGATCGCATGTTTCAGTGCTGCTCCTCTCATTCCAGCACTGCGTCCAGCAGTGTTTATCAGATCTTCCTGACACACAGCACTGAGCAGATGTTCCCTTTTTTAGTATGGAGAGCAAACTGAGATTAGGAAGGGGAAAGCTTACAAAGTTTCGTGCTTGAGTGAAGCACCTATATGTCAGGGTCTCACAGGCAGAATTAAGGGGAGGAAAAACCAAACCCCAAACCAAAAAGCCCTCTCCAGCTGCTTTTCACTGGGTGCCTGGTGTCGCAAGCAGACTGCACAAGCTTCAGTATTGGCCAAGGATTAGAGGCAGTGACTGCTAGCCTGTTCTTCTGATGGGCTAGTCACAAATAATGGCAAGGCTCCCATGCAGCCCTGGGCCCACTGACAGCGTTAAAGCAGAAGATGATTGCAGGAAGTTGCTGTTGAGCTGACAGCTGTACCATCTGGTACTCTGCATTTCTGTGGCCAAAAAGATATTTTTGAAAGGAAATCACCTCTCTCTAACTCTCCAGATGTGCATGCATCCATATGCACCAGCATCCAGAATTCACTGTTCCCTCTCTGAAGACCAAAATACGACTTGCTGATAATTGAATTGACAGATGAAAGCAAGACATGTTGTTGAAAGAAGGGCCCTGTGTGTGCAGGTGTAGTGAATGCCAGCTGCTGCTGAAACTTAGGGGACTAGGTAGGAATGGTTAAATGCAATAATAGGGGTTGGATAGGAAAGAAAACCAACTATGGAGAAAGAAAGGAGTTAGTAGAGGTGGTAAAAAAAAGGGTACAAACAGACTCCTGTAAGTTCAGTGTGTCTGTGTATGTGAAGAAAAGGAAGCAGCTTAGGCTAGATAAAAGAAATTAAATAAAAGGGAAATTTTGTCTATGCTTTTACTTTGAAGCTTGAAAAACCTGTAAAAAATAATGCTGATGTTATGAATTAAAGGCAAGTCTGTTAATGGTTTGTAGAATTGTGTGAAACTGTAATTGTTTAGGAATTTTTGTGAAGTATCTAATAGATTCAGTAAGAGCAATTGGAAACTTTTCTAAATTGCAAGACTAGCTATCAGCTCTGTGGTTAGGATGCCCTCTGAACCAGTAAACTCAAGACACCTCTGAATCTTTCCTTATCTCATTGAGGTTGCTGTCATTAGTCACCAGATAAGAAATAAACTCTTTTCAGTGTGTGTTACTGCCCCTTGGACAACCAATATAACATTGTATTTCTGGGCAAAAGATGGCTGCATATGTGGTTCCAAATGAAAATCAGTAGAGATCAAGCATGTGACAGCTACTTGCAGTTCTGAAAAATTGCCATGGGATGTTTTTAACCTTTATGATTAAGAAAGGGGAAAAAAAAAATAAACACAACAACAAAATCCACCTATGCCAAAAATCTTACCCTTGCCTCCCAATCTAGTGTGTGCATTGTATAATCTTACTGTGTATTTTGTTATCTTTATCTGTACTATTGATACTGCCTGAGATGGGTTTGAAAATCATTAGAACTTGAATCAGCACTTTCAAGAATACCCATGAGTATACAAGGAACTGAAGTATATATTTGCAATTTAAATAGGTAACATTTTGCAGAGAGAGACTCAGAAGACTTGTTTCCTTAGATAAGCATAGACTGCTGAAGTTTACATGTGTGTTTTTGTGCATGCTCTTTGATGAATTCTTGTATGGCAGACTGTGAAAGTGAGTGTGCCTCCTGAAACTGATTTTATGAAATCTGGAATTTCTTTCTCTGTCATCTTTAATATATCCAATTTCAAGAATATAATTAAAGCTGTAGTGTGGGTAGGATGGTTTGACAAGTTTTAATACTGATTTGTTAAAAATACAATGGTTTTGAAACTTTTTTAGTTATTTTTGCTCTAAGCAGGCATTAAATTTTTATACAGGTTTTTTTTCCCCTTTTGGCCCCAATACAGAGCTCTCATGTAAACCAAGCAGAATGCTTCCTGTCGTTTTCTGATAAAAAGTGCACTTCCATTCATTGTTTCCCTGCAACTTCCTATTTTTCTATGGTAAAGAGGGGTAAATCTGAGACAATTTATGGGTGATCTCTAGGGAAAATGGACTTTTACAACATGAAGTTTGAATGGTGTTGGGAAGAACGAACAAGGAATGTTAGAAATTCTTTGTGTTTGTTCATATCTTTCTCATTGTCCAATCACTGTGCTGAAGAAAATTCATCTACTAACAGTGATGAAAGTTGAATGCTACATTTGCTTCTTCTGTTAAGGCTGTTAAGGCACAATGTTTCTTTGCATTTTAGGTGCTGCTTGTTATCTGAAATAATTTTGTATCTTTTACAGTCTTGATAAAAGTTTGTAGTGCGAATTGGTCACTTCTGAAATACAGCCATGCCTGGGGGGTAGGGAAGCCCTCGGTGTGGCTGACATTGACCACTGTTTGAAAAAGAATGAGTGCTTCATGGGACAGAAAACTTGTGCAAGAGAATCATCTACATTTGATTTTTAGACTAATTGCTTGAAACTTGGAGGATTTTCTACTACTCAAGAATAACAAAGGGAAAAGTCAACAACCCTTTTTGACTTTGGTGGACCACTTTTTTTTCAGTTCTTTGACATGGAAAACAGAAATTGTGCTTTCTGGGTGTGTTTAAAAAGATGCTCTTATGTTAGTGGAAATGTTTTCCAAATACTGGCTTGAGAGGAGGAATGGGAAGAGAGAGAGTAAGAGCATGTGTGGATGAGTTTGCACACTCAGGCATGGAAAAATACTAGGGAAGAGTTCCTGTAAGCAGTGTTTTTCTGCAAACCTCAAGAGAAGGTAGGGCTCTGACAGTACTTCTGGTCAGAAAGAAGAGCAGAGGTTACATAAAATGTAGCTCTGTGGTAGAGTACATCTGCTTTTGAAAGACTTCTTTGTTTTCCAGGTGCAGATGTTTGTTTTCTAAGATTATGCCTCATGGGTAGCAATGTCTTAAGATTGTGCTCAGGGGATGTTAAACCAAACAGATTTTTCATTCATTGCCTTTTCTGTTTAATTACGTTAATATGGGTATAAACAAGACACCTGGAGTTTCTTTTTTTAGACAAGATACTTAACTGATTGACATTGCCTAGCTTTGCCTTGCTTGCTTAGGTATTGGAATAGAGTTTTGCTGTGTAACAAATTAATATGACTTTATTATTTGCATAGTTTAGGTTTAATTCATAATTTCTAAGTAGCAGTATGTTGCTACAGTAGTTGAGTTTTATTTGATAGTTAACCTTTCCAATTAGACTTGCATCAGTTTTATGTCTTGATAAGGACAAAAGATCAATAGAAGCTTATTTTTCAAAAAGTGAAAAAAGAAATTTCTGTTTTAAAAATGTAATTTGAATTTTTTCCTGCATGGAAAAATCTGTGAGGTCCATGCAGGTAACACTTGAAATTAGATCATCTCTGCTAAACAGAGATACACCTTGTGCTTTTACCAGTGGCTGGGAGCCATGGGAATGGATGTTTTGCAACACATCCACCAGAGAGGCATAAAAAATTATTTTGCTTAGAAGGAGAAGCCAGCATCAGGAGTTTGTACCAAGCATAACAGCAACCTAAAAAGGTAGGGAGCATGTCATCTGAATGATTCCCAGTGGGCAGGCAGATGATGTTAGATAGACTTTACTATGGATAACAGAAATGTCTAGAAAAACTACAGAAAATAGAGGATCAAAAGATATGGCAGATTAAGTGTAATCTAATGTGTTGAAATGTCTGAATAGTTTGGTCCATACATGGAGGAAGTCTGGGCAGAGTTGATAATAGTGGAATGGGAATTAATTGGGGAATAATAGTTGGGGTAGACAGCCATGGAGCAAGTGTCTAACTGCACATAGCATTAACACCAGATGTCAGTGTGAAGGTGAAGAATGTAGCTTAATGCATAGTTCCAGAGAATTTTATTTTCTGCCTTGAAGAAAGGGGAAGGGTACAGGGATGGTGTTGTGGAGTTGCTGGGGATTAGTGAGCTTGGAGCACTGGAATGGGAAACCTCTGCAAAGCACATGTTTTTATTTAGTACAGCTTGTATGTTTTAACTCCTTCTACAACCAGATCTTGCCACCTGTACTAGATATTTCTTCAGGATGTATTTTTCCTCTTCCCATTTGAAGTTTTATAGCTCATTCAGCTCAAATAGATATCTGTGGAGTCTGGTATCTTGGGTATTTTGGTTGGTTGGATTGGTTTGTTTTTTCAAAATAGCCAATATCAGTCCATGTCCATGAATCTTTTCCCTGCAATTTTA
Organism: Notiomystis cincta; assembly: GCA_013398075.1. Lineage (NCBI taxonomy): Eukaryota > Metazoa > Chordata > Aves > Passeriformes > Notiomystidae > Notiomystis > Notiomystis cincta. The sequence goes on along the minus strand of VZRX01008758.1, from coordinate 151,886 downwards.
AACCTCTCACCCTTGCCCCAGTGGTAATTCAGTCAAAAGTAGCTCCACTATGAAGAATATGCCCTAGATGTGACAGTAAATGAACTCCCTGAAAATTAAGGCTCTGAAGGGAAATGTGCCCAAGCCCTTTGTATAACAATTGTGCTGTCGTTTTCAGTACAATGCTTCTGTCTCCTTGTCTTCATATGCCCCCACGTGATTTTCTGAGTATCTTGTTCTCATGGACTCTTTTGCTCTTCCTGTCCATTTCTGCTAAAACTTTAAGATGCATTGAAGGCCTTTCATGAACATTTGCTCAATTTCAGTCCTGCTTTGGTTGCAGTTCAGAAAGTTTCTACTGTTTCTTCTGCTAAAGTAGAATCTGCTCTAGAATCTACTTGTTGATGTGGTTTTGGTGTGGTGATTGAACAAACTCTCATCAAAGTCATTTAATGAATGTGGAGAATGTGAGCTTTTAAGAAGTTTTGAAATACTTCTCCTGGGGAATTCCTAGTTTATGGAAATAGTCTTATTAAAGGAAGATACATGTTGCATTTCAATGCAGTCCGTAGTACATGGAAGACCTAATATGTAGTAGCAATACTAAAATGAGTGGTAGGACATACTATAAAAATGCCCTTTTTTTCTGATATTAGATAAGTACATAAAAGTTATAGAGGAGAGAATATTAGAATGGAAATTATTGAATACTGTGAGATCATTTCTTTTTTTTTCTGGTTCTCTAGCCCTCTGAAAAACCAGAGCTTTTATTACAACTGATCATATCCTATAGTAATAGCTGGGGTTTTAGAACTTAAGGTTCCTAATTAACTTAAAAGAAACATTCCACACTTGAAAATTTATTTTTTAAATATTGAAGTATCCAGTAATTGCATTTTATTTATTATTTTGGGTTTTGTCCAGAATGGATCTAAAACTTTTGTTACTCCCATGCATTTCTGACTATGTATTAAGGGAGAAAAGTGATACAGAAACACACCGAAATTTTTTTTGTCAGTGAATTTCTTACTCCTTACCAAAATCAAGGCAGACAGACCAGGAGCACTGTTGTTCTGCATCACACGTGCTGTGCTTCCTCCAAGTTGGATCTGCTGCCATAATTTGTTTAGAACAAGAAAACCATAATGCTCTCTCTCCCAGCCAAATAGTCTGGAAGACACAAAAATAAATAATCAGTGGTAGATTTATACAAATATAAAATGCTTTAGGCAGTCATCTGCTTTAGTCTTCCTCCTGGCTAGTATGAAGGTCTGATATTCTCTACCCTGCATCTTTCTTGTGGCAGTCACACTTAACTCTGAGAGGAAAATCCAGGAGCAGTCTTGGACAGCCCAGCTCCTTGTGGTTGCTGGTCATCATGGAGGTGCTTCTCCTTTTCATGAGCAGGAGCACTGCAGTTTCCTTCTCTGCTGCTGCCTCTCGATGCAAAGCCATGTGGTATTTCCAACCATCTTATCCTGTCTTTTTCATTTATCAAGGCTGCTTGCCAGAATGAACTCGTCCTGAGAAGAGATGTCTTGCTCAAGTGCTTGCTTGGAAGTGCAAAGCTGTTTTTTTCATGGTCATCCGTACTTAAAGCTACTCTTCATATTAATAGTGGAGGTTGCCCATTATACTCTACATTCAAATTACTAGGAATTTGGCTTTCCAGATGGTCTTCTGTGAAGGGATGTGCAGGAAGGAATTTACTACTTACTATTAAGAAAGCCACCCATACTGAATAAGTAATAGTGACTTACATTTTCTCTGGGAGTGATTTGCCTCAACTGTTGAGTATATTTTTTGGTATAAATGCTTCCCTCAGTGAGAAAAACTTGGAGAAGAAGCTTGTGTAGGTGGTAACAATTGCTCCATGTAGAACAGTGGCCCCTGCACTTATATCTTTAGAAATGAGTAGTGAAGGTCATGGGAAGAAGTTATTCCTGAGTCTTGCTCAAGTTCTCTGTGAACGTTTTTCGTTCAAGAGAAAATGACTTCCCCTCCCTGTTGTCATTTAAAAGTAGGTTTGTTTCAGCCATCATTGTCACTAAGAGAATGCCCTTAAATTAACCTTCCCTAAAAGAACTTTTGTGAAAGTCTGTCACTTGGCCATACTGATATCTCTGCTTTCGTTAACCTCCTCCACATCTTAATGTGCCTTTTGGCATAAAGTCATGAATTCTAGCAGGATCTGCAGTAATTTATATTACTTTGTACCTGACAGCATAGAGTTCCCGTGTGTTCCTCAAGTCCAGATTCTGATTTTTTTATTTTTATGTATAGTGACTAGATTAGTGTCATTCCCTCATTCAAAAATTGGTTAGAATAAATCTGTCCTTCTTGTGAGGAGTGTTCTGTCCCACTGTGTGGCTTGTATGCTCTGCTGTGGGGTATGGGAGCCATGCTGATGTGCTCTGGAGCCCCCAGCACAGATTCACACAATCTGTGGGAGCTGCTCACACTTTTCAGCTGACAACACCGCAGAAATCACCATGGAAATACAACAGAAAGTACATTACCCTTTACTGTTTCAATAAAATCAGTCACAGTTACGAGTTGGTCTTGGGTTGTTGTGTTATCCCCCTTAGTGTCTTACTCCCATTTCTGCTACCTTCTTAGAGCAGAACACATGTTACTCATTAGTAGCATGGATGATATGGGAAACAAGAATGTTGAAGTTGTGTTGAATATGTTCCAGATGGACACAGCTACACAATATCAAACAAGGTTTGGTCTGCACTGATTTCCTTTAAAATATTAATTGGAAGTGAAAAATAATTCAATCCTCTACAATTCTCTAGAATTCTGAATTTACTAAACCTTTGCCATTGTAAAATATATAACTAATAATTGGTTCTTATAAAACTGCCTAACCTGCTTTCCATCCTCTAAAGGCATTAATCAACTAAAATTTGATTGGGATAGGAGCCAGGATTTGCTAACAAGATTAAGTGGTTACATGCTCCAAAGTTAAACAAAAGCCCAGGCATGGCTGTGTGTGCACACTTACATTCTCAGCAGAGAAGGCACTAAAGGCTTATTACCACACTAGGAGGGATAAACTAGATGATATCTTTGACCCTTTAAGTGCCAGTTTGATGGGGATGGAGACACAGGAGAATTATCTGTGCACATTTAGAGCTGATAAGGCAATATTGATGTGTTAATTGACTTTAATAATTTATTATTAATAATAAAATAATTTATAATTATTAATAAAAATAATAATAATTAATAATAAGAATTTTGGCAGGATGTTGGTGTTGCTGATGCGGATGTTGGTGTTGCTGATGCAGATGAGGTGGGCAGGAACAGGTGAGGCTGGAGTGGCAAAGCCTCATGCTGGGGTCTGTGGAGGGCAGAGCAATGGTAAAGCCCAGATAGGATGAGACTGTGGTTTCACGTTGGCTTTCAAATATAAGTAGGTGGTATGGAGGTGATAATCAGATTAGTAGTGTCCTAGGAAGCACTTTGGGATTTTTTTCAGACTGGTAAATATGCATTTTGTAGAATTTAAACTACATAGAGGAAGTAACTGGCTTGCCAGTCAGAGAAAAGTGGCAGGAAGGAAGGAGGATGAAGGATCTGTGCGGGAACCAAAAGCTGCTAATTTGGACAGAGGAGAGCTCTTGCAGCTGCCACTGGAGTGACAGTGCCTTGTAGCAACATCCACCTCTTTTTGCGTGGGGAAGATCTGCAGGTGCAGTATGAAGGGCTGGAAAGAAATGTGGTTAATGAATGTTGAGTAAATAGCTCCAGCATTGCTGTGATGCACACAGTGTAAGGATAGACTAAAGTACAGCTGAACTGCAGAGGAGGTGGCAGAAGGAGCTGCCTTGTGCCTTGCACAGGCTGAGCATTCAGTGGACTCTGTAATCTAGAAGTAAGTTTTCCTTTCACTTGGCACTACCTCCAGGCATGCCAGTGTATGTGGGCATGGCACTCCACCCAGGCTGTGCTTGGGCAGAGAGGTGAATGTCAGCGCACGAGGACTGCGCTTTGATACTGCGAGTGGAAGAGGAACGGTGATTGGGAGAGGCTTGGGTCGCTGGGAAGGGCAGTATGGGCCCAGGACAAAGCTACACAGGCACCTGGGTGAAACTTGGCACAGAAATGTGACAGCTGGAGTAACCTCTCAGTTATCCCCCACCCCCCATCCCCAATATGCCTTGTACATGGCCAGTCTCACCACGCATGTGCTCTGATTGCAGTGGAGCACCCTCCAGATATTCTGGTCATCTGTTCAGATTTCCAGGGCCCTATCCCCTTCTCTTACAAGGCTGGTCTGAAAGCACTTCTATCAAAGGCAGTAATTCTCCCAAAACATTGCTTTCTTGGACTGGGCGGCTTAGAGCAGCTCTGTGCACCCGTTCCCTCCGAACAGAGCTGGCAGAGGGGCCCTGCCCCAGGCTGTGCAGGCAGATGCTGTGCAGCTGCAGTGCTGGAAGAGTGGACCTACACCAGTAAGCCCTGCTCAGGACTCGCACAGCACGTGGGCTTGCTGCCAGCAGGGTGATGGGATTTCTGCCAGAGATCTGGCCCCCAGCCAGCCAGGGTGGAGTGCAGGCAGAGCAGGCATGCCTCGTTCTGCCCGTCCCTGTGCAGATAAGCTGAGCTGCACAGTTATCCAGGATGTGAACTTCTGCTCCCTCCGGGACTGTTTCCATCTTGCACGTTGAGCAGAACAGAGGGATTTCTTAATGGGCTTTTGAGGTGCCAGCAAAGGAGGCAGTTACAGCCTGAACAAAACAGTCACAATTACCTTCCCCTGGTAGGATCTGAGGGGAAAATCCAGATGTCTTCTACTCTATTATGGTAAATTTGTTTGGATTAAATACCAGCTGCAGGCTGGAGGAGAGGATTGGTAGATGTCCTGCATGGGAGTAGGTGTTCACAAAGAAATCACAAGGGAAGTATTTGCTTTTTCTCATGAACCTTTGCTAAGTAAAGTGCACATTTTTGTCAGCAGCTCCGTTTCTGGTTTTGTTCAGTCTTGCATCTTGTTCTTTGTGGGTGAGTGTGTGTTATGATTGAAACATCTTAAACATCAACTCCATTCAGGCCTACAAGAAACAATTCAATGAACAAGTGCTCCTTTCCTTCCTAGCCCAAGAAATGTTTCTGGATTTTAGGGAAGTGTTTTGTGCAGGTTGTGTAACATGGTGTGCAGTAGGACTTACACATCAGTGGCTGGCCTAATTGATTAGTAGGTTCTCTGATCTGCTCTTGTACATGAGAAAAATGCTGCCACAACAAAACTGGTTGTGTTATTGTTACATATTCTAAATATTTCTTCAACTGTTACAAAGGGCAACTTTTTAATGGATATTTTTTTTCTTAAACTGAGTATCACTGCTTGGACCGGTCATATTTTGTATGTGTATTCTTTAAAAGGAGTTAATTAAAACCCAGAAAACCTCAAGTCCTCCAAGCTGGTGGTCAGTGCTACTGCCAAGCTCCTCATTTAGAGAGAAGAAAGTTTGTTTATCCTCTGTACCCCAAGCACAGGCATGCGTAATTTATGCCTTGAGCATTGCCTTTACAAATATTCCTGCTCTGTGGGAGCTCATAGGATATGCACTATGCACTGGTGGGTTTCAGGAACAGCCCCTTTGTGGCTCAAGGCACTGCAGAAATCTCCCTGTGCTCAAGGGCTTTGCTTTTTTCCAGATAGTCTGTTTTAAGACAGACTCTGACTTTTAAGTAAATGGCCAACTGCAAACTGTATTTTGAAAGCACCATGGTTTTAACCAGCAAAGTGTAGGTCAGTGCTAATACAATTAAACATACATATACACCAGTCTCAAATGTTCTCTAGTGCTACAATAGCTGGCTTTAGACTTGACAAAACCAGATAGAGCTCTGCCATTTAATCAGTTGAGGATTTTCTTTATTTTGAACTTCTTTCAAAGGAAGCATTTTACTGTAACTGCAGATGTGCAGGATCCAGAAAACAGCTATGCTTCTAGCTTGTATTTCTCTTTTATGCCTGGCAGCCTCTGAACTGACTGGTTCATGTGAGTCTAATTCTTATCTGAGTGACTTTGGTGCAAATTAGGGGTTAAGTCAATTACGTTCTCCTGTGACCTTCTGAATCAAAAACATACATCTATCTGTTACTGTCAGGGGTGGGCTTGAGCTGTTTTGGAAAAGCAGGGCTGCTTTTCTTAAATATTTGTCCTGATTTAGTTTCCTGAGATATAGTTTAAATGTAAACTGCTCTGTGTGCTTCAGCTTTTGTGCTATCTTGCTCTATCCCATCACACGGTCTCACGTACTATATAAGAGTATGGCACTACATCATGCTGTGGTGATTATTTGAAAGGGCGTACACTCTGTTTTGGACTAGATAACTGTTATCAGTGCAGATAATTGCTGTCAGACACAAAATAGACTCAGTAAACAAACATTTCATTTTATCATGTGACAGATGCCTGCTGTTTTGTACAATGTATTTGAATGATGTTCACTATAAATCAGCACTGCTTCAAAAGCAACAAATCCAACTCCCTCAAATCCTTCCTGACATAATTACCTTTCTGGTAGATATTAACTTTTCATTGTTGTATATATGTGATTGTATTTTCAGTGTTTGCAGATAAGTGTTTGATATAAACATCTAAGAAAAACCAATTTCCCTGACCACTGTCACTGGTGGTGGTGGGTTTTTTGTATTTTAACAGGGGAGGTGGTTGGTTTTGGTTGGGGTTTTTTTGGTTGTTTTGGGTTTGTTGTTTATTTGTTTGCTTCTTTTTTTTTTAACAGGGGATTTTTTGACTTCTTTTCCTCTCTCTTTGTTTTCCTGGTAAAGAAAAGAATCCATACTTGAAAATTTAGACTTTTAGAGAGAAACAAACCAATGAGTTTGCCTATTCTGGACAATTTAGAAAGGCAACGGGAATGTCTTCATTTTGTGAAGAATGAACACGAAGCTTCTGCTTGTGTTCCTGTGGACTTTCTGAACAAAAGGATCATCATTATTTGACAAGTATAAATGATGTATTGCTATTTTTTCTCCCAATGATGTGTGTCTGTGTCTTTCTCTGCAGGTCCTGTGCCTCAGAGGGAATGTGTCTTATCGTCTGTTAACAATTCTCACCCAGTCCATGCCTTACTGGAAAGCTTTACAGTGCTATCTGGCTGTGCGAGCCGGGGCACGACGAGCCTGCCACAAGAGGTGCACATCCTCAATCTCAGAAACCCCAAGGAGGGTCTTGGCCATCATGAAAGAGAGGTAAAGGGGAAATTACTTTTTGTCCAGATCCCTGGTGATAAGTATGTCTGCAAATGGGATTATTATATGTTAATTTGCTGCATAAAATTATTTCTGAATTGTCACCAAAGTACCACAAAGAACCATGTAAAATTTTCATGGAGATTGTCCACCTACGCTTTGAATGTCATATGAGTAAACTGCTTCCATACCTAGCCACCCTCTTCATTATCTTTCACAACCATGAAGTGTACTTTAAAAAGGTAGGGGGGTGGGCAAAGGAAATAAGAAACAGATTTAGATCTCCAACAGGCCTTTGCAGAATTGGCTGTCTTCAAAAGCAGATCGTTTACCTAAATGTGTTGTAAATTAACATGAATACCTTTGGATCCCTGCCATGACCACTATAAACAAATAGTGAAGTTCAGATTCTTTTACCAGTGTAATACAGCCTTAATGCTTCACTGAGGGGGGACTGCTGTACAGAAAGCAAGTGTTGCTGACTATGGTAGTCCAATTACTTATTTATGTGTGCTGTGCTCAGAGGGACTGGCAAAAACTTTAGCTATTCTGAAAGCAACAGCAGAATAAAATTTTTGATGTAAAGTTGTGCTGTACTGTTGTTTACTCTCAAAACACATCAAAACAGAGTGCCAGAGTGCAAAGAAAACATTGCATGCCATGACAGCTGAACCTTTTAGTTCATGTTGTTACAGTATTACAAAAATCCTTAGTACTGTGTCCTGTGAGAGCAATGTGTGAGCACACAATTAGAGAATTTGTAATGAGAGAACAAAGATGATGATCTAAGAGGGAGAAGCTTAGAAAAAGAGGATCTAAATCTGTGCTGAAAGAACTTTCAACTGGAGTCTTTTATAATGATTAAAATAAAGGCAGATGCTCTTGGCCAGAATCAGTCTTTCCACTGACTTCAGTATCAGCTTTGTTGGGTTTGTGCAGCTCAATGTGTATTGTATGCATCCATGAAACTTCAGCTATTGTGTTCATTTTCAGTATATATTTGGGCTTAAATGTCTAGTATAGGGTGAGAAAAACTATTTACAGTTTTTTCAGTAGATATCTCATTGGCTTCCATTAATCAAAATTGTCAGATCTTCTACTGTCATGAGATGAATAGAAAAATTAACCTTTTTTGGTGGGACTGTGAATGAGGAACAGATATTTTTATNNGGAGGTAGTGGGGGTTGTGTTTGGGGATTTTGGTGTTTTTTAAGTCTTTCTTAGTATACCAGGGACAGGATTATTAGCCTGATAAGTGCACTGTGAATGACTGAAAAAAGTTTTAGGTATGATCAATTCTCTGGACATGAAGACAAAATTGTAGGGCTTTTTGGTTTTCTCTGGGTTTTGTGGGTTGTTTGCTTGGGGGGCAGGGGGGTGGATGGTTGGTCGGTTTGGGGTTTTTAGCACAGTTTCTGATGAGAACTAAATAGCTGTATGTGATGCCTCTATCAATTTTTTACTGCTTCTCTCATCTCCCAGGAAACTTTAAATCCATTGCTAAGACATAGGCAAATTTGGTGTGAGTCGGTCTCGCAAGGTAATCACAAGTTTTATTGAAAGCAGACCGAAGAGTGCCCTCGCTGTGGGGATGTGGTACCGGAGGAGGCTGTAACTTCCTGGTTACTAAAGGGTGCCCAGGATGGGATGAAGCAGGCTGCAGCTGGAGCTTGTAGCTCCCCAGAGAGCAGAATGACTCAAGGGCCGAGTGCACATTTGCATAAGCCCAAATTTCCCGCTGGCCCGCTGCCGGGGCCGCGGGCGCTGCCTGCGTAACGCGGCGCTGCGAGCAGTTGTGTGCACGCACAGCGTGAGCGAGCCACGCGTGCACGGGGACACGGGCTGTGCTCTGACCAGCGGCACAGAGGGACACAGCTAAATCCTTGGCTTTGGGGAGAAGTACTTGCTCTTAGCAGGAGGGGGCTGCTTGTGCCTCACGTAACGTGCTTTATGTTAAAAAAGCAGTTTGCCCTAAGCTGACTTGTCTGTATCCTCTGGGGTGTATTGAAGTGTAGGGCACCGAATAGATTTCAGCATTTGGAGCCCTTAGCCTTCTTCTCCCATTTCCTGAGCAATTTCCAGTCACGGCCCTTGGAGATGGCTGCTCTAAAAATGCACAGGAAGCTGGAGCAAGGCTTGCTGGCAACAGTGTTGAGCAAAAGAGTGTAAACAACTTGGAAAGATCAGATTTTACTTATAGGATCAGACTCAGAGAACAAAGCAGAGCAAATGTTATCTTTTCCATTATTGTAGAAACCAACTTCACGTGGCCCTTTGTCTAAAAGTAGAATGTACCCATCACCTTAAGTTATGTGAGCTTGATTTACCAGCTGAGGTATTTCCTGTTGCCTGCAAATGCTGATAGCAAAGGTAGAGATCTGTTTGTCATACAGTATTTCCAGTAGACTCCAGAATAAAACCAGTGGTTTTGTTTGACAGCACATTACTTAGATTTAGCAACATCGAAAGCATGTTTAAAATAAATCATATATTTGTTCAGAGGTTGGCTGAAGTTCTGATAATAAGGAATGCAAGATCTGAAAATCTTTAAGTGAAGGCTTGCTTTGGGGGAGGAGGTTGGGTTGTTTTGTTTTTAACCTATACTGTGCTAGAATGCTGCTAAATTACACATTCCTTACTTGCTGGGAGGAGTGTAAACTTCCCCTAGCAAATTCCTTGGAGGGTTCATGCATTAAACATACTTCTGCAGTTATCGTGGTTCTCATAAATATGCAACATATGTGTATGCATTAATTTAAGTCACTTTGACACTTGTGTAGAATATACAGACAACAAGCGTTTGCAAATTTCAACACATGAGGGGCGCGTGATGTGGGGGAGGGCAGGGGAGGGGTACGTGTTCCTCCTGTAACACAGGCAGGCTTTTCAATAAGGGTTAGTAAGATATGGCTGCTTTTCCTTCCCTATGAACTGCAGAAAAGAAGACAAAAAACACTGGAAATATATAGGATTATGCATTCTGAACAGTCTTTGTGAAACTGAATCAGTAGTTTACCACTTCTGTGTTAAGGCAGAAATCTGGTAAATATAAGGTCACATCATGAAATGCTATTATCACATCTATGATCTTCAAGGAATTTGTTTGTATTTTACTTCATTAATCCCATTGGGATGAAATCTTTTATGTTGAGACTGGGAATGTCTTATTTCTTCAAGTAAGAACCCCTGAAGTTCCAATCTTTTTCAAGTATTTCTTAGAAATGTCTTTTATCACAATTCATATTTGGCCATGCTTTATCATAGGAAATAGAATACGGGTGCATGTAATAGCCTCAAGTGTTTATATTGAACTTGGCATGAAAAATGCAAGCCTTTTTTGTTTGTTTTATTTGATCAAATATTCCTGGGGAAGTGAGTGCGTGTGTGCATTTCTGTACTGATCTGAGTCTCAGCTGAATGCCAGGAACTACTGAACTCTTACAATAACTTTCTCTTTGGCTTTGGGTATCTTCATTGCTTCAGTTTCTCAGTTTTTAGAAAGGAGATAGTTGCTTCCTCATGGAGCCTTTTGTTCTGAGGAAGAGTTATTGTTTGTGGAGGCACGTGGAAACTCTAGAGATTTGCACCAGAAAAATGTGTATAGAAGTGCATAAAAATTGTTTTAAGATGGACTTCACTCTTTAGGTATATTATCAAGTCCTAAATTAATGGAGGAGTCTTTGATTATGCCTGTTGGTTGAATTTCCTTGAGCTACTTTGAGCACAAACTCACAATTGAAGTAGTTAAAGGGAGAGAGGAGGGGCATATAAAATTAATCTCATGTGAATACTTAGGATTCAATACATATGAATACATGGAATCAGAGTTCCTGGCAATGGATTCACTATTGTTTTCGTTGACATCCTCATCCTCAAAAACTTTAAGATGTTATTCCTGATACAGATGTTTAACATGGGTTATATGAAATGATTTCAGGAAAACCTAAGGACTTCTCTTGATTTTTATAATTTTGAATAACACCACTGAGGCTGTAATAATTCAACAGACTTTTCTCCCACTGTTTAATCAGTGCTACTTGGAAAAAATTTAATAATAACTTAAAAAGTTTCTTTTGAGAGTAAACATGGTATTAAAATGACTGTTAGCTCCTGGAATAGGCTAGTTATAATAGGCTGATCCTAAATTCAGGATAATTTTTCTGTGTCACAGTGTTTTTGGTTTTTAGGACTATGAAGATCTGGGTGATGAAGATGGTGAAAACCTAATTCATTTTGCCTATTATGCTACATATTTACTGTATTTCCCAGTGTGTTTGTTTTAACTGTTTTCAGAAGTTTAATACTACAGCAGTCTTACCCAAGGCTATGTCAGGGAAAAATGTTTTGTTTCATGCTCAGGCATCCAGAGATCCAGGAGCAGCCTTGAGATTCAGCTCAGATAAAGGGGCCACTTTCTGAGCGTGCTTTAAACATGCTGACCTGCAGCACCAGAGCCATGGTCAGAGGGGGCCTGGAGGTCATGTGCTGACAGCAGGCAGGAAGGGAGTTCAAGGTTTGTTACTTGACAGCTGGAGTTAGTGAGGATTTTGTTACCTATTCATTTGTTTGGATAGGTATACACTGCTGCACGTGGGTATATTTAGTACTTCTGATAGGTCAAAGGCCTTTGCTTTGAAGAAAAATAGTTGCTGCTTTAGAAGAAACTTTGAGAGGTAAGGCACTGTGCCTCTGCCAAATACAGACCAAATTTGAACATTGCAAGGGCATTTTCCTTTTGTTGCCTCTTCATTTTCTGACCACTGTAGTTTGGCAGCAGTAGTGGATCTCTAGCTATAGCAGCAGACCTGCAAGTTTCAATGCAAGTATGTACAGGAATTCTGAACCTTCAGCCTCTTCAGCTGGCCAGCTCTTCTGTTATGCTGAGCCCATCAAGGTCGACTCAATCGCTTCACCCATTACTTCTTGTTCTTTGATCATGTGTGGTTCATGAAGTTATGCAGAGGCAACATAATCAGTCATATTTGGTATACGTAATGACAATGGAAAGTGAGTTTGGCCACCTGCAAGCCTCTCTGTCAAATTTGAGGTTGACTACTGCCTTTTGTTGTAATCTTTTTGCATGGTGCTTTGAGAGGGAAGGGTGCCACATTAGAAGATTGTGATTGGGCAGTCCAGATGAATTATTGCTTCCCTCAGTGCTCTGTGCCACTGAGGTGTAAGAGTTAAGTTATGAGTGATGCTGTGGCAAATGTATTCCAGGAACAGCCTTTATTTGTTGCTTGGAAAGTAGGAGTTCCTCATCACATGCATCTTTGAGCCTGGGTAATTTCCAAAGCTTGCCCACAGCTTGTGGTAGCTCCACTGGCTCACCAAGGTCGGTTTTGCAGGCTGCTCTTACTCCTTTTATGCACAGCCATGCCCAGGAGCCCAGCTGGAGTACTGGACTGAATCAGAAATGGAGCACATGACAGCCCTTATAAAGCCTTAAAGATAGTGGCAGCATGCACCACAGAAATTGTAATCACTCAATGTCTGTCTCAGATAACTCCGTGTCTGCTGAAAGCTGCAGCTCCCATGCAGCTGATACACTAAAATGACATTGATGTCTTAATTGCCTTGATGATGAACGTGACATTGCCATATCTTTAAGAAGTGGAGGTTGCTTGTTGTTTGAAAACCTTCACAATGCTCTTCCCCCTCTTCTCTTTGTTAGGACTTTGAGGCATCTGTGCTTGCATAAAATCCCACCTTTTTAAATGTGGCTTTTTCATCTTGTTTGTCTGGACTGCAGTCCTTGCACATTGTTTTTAGCCAGCTCAGGATTTGCTGGTCATTGGATTTGGCAGTCATTTCAAGTTCTGCCCAGCAGAACTGCCAGACCAAGTCCTGTGTTGGCTGGAGGAGCCTGTTTGTACAGAGCTGTGTGTCCTGCAGGAGCGTGGCTTGACGCGTGTCTGCCCTTAAAGAGGCAGCAGTGACATCTCATGACTTGGAAAGTGCTCTGCAAGCCCTCAGTATTTTCCGTTTTTAGAAATGGGCCTGTTTGCTGTGTGCAGAAAGTGAGCCCTGTTCTCAGTTCAGAGAGCTGTGTGGAGCGGTGTCTGAAGCCATGCCAAGGCCTACCACAGAACACTAACGGGTTCAGAAGGAAAAATGTCAGTATGAATTTTCTGATTGCTCACAGTTTTTGGGTTTGCTGATTGCTGCTTAAAATGTCATGTTGGGAGCTGTAAAGTGGACTCTTGTTTTCCTCTGATGCAGGTACTGATGTGCCCTTGCAGGGTTGTAGAGAGCAGGAGTGCTGCTGCTTCTGTTTACTGGAGGGACTCTTCCTGTCTCTCTGTGGCTTGTGTGTGTAAGCACTCCGTGCACGTGGGTTCACCCGTTTCTTTCAGGCAGATGTGTGTTGATTTTTGATCATAGACTATTTCATGTTCATGGTCTCCAGTTTCCTCAGAGCTTCTGATAGGTCTTATTTATAAATTACTGCTTTGTCTGTAATTACTTTCCCCAAGAAAAGATAATTAAGGAAGTGATGACATTTCCAGGAGTCCATTTATATCACAGACCCCATGGTCAGGTTCCAGTCTAGCTTTGGGCTCATGCATGTGTGTGTGAGATGCTGGAGCAACATTTGTCATGAGTGGTCATGTTTATGTTGATCTCTAGAGTGTCTGCTTGAACCAAAAGCTGGAATTAATGAAGTCATTCTTCTTCAGCCTCCCAGCACAGGGGAAGATTTCCAAAATAAATTGTGTGGAGCTTGCCATGCCTGACAGCCATGCTCCTGTATCAGCTGAAAAAGTAAAACCATACTGTGGCAAGATAGAAGAACAACAAATGTTTCAGTTGGTTGGGTGTTTTTATGTCCATCTTGCTTTTGATAACACTTCGATAACACTCAAGTTTGTGTTTCTCTAGAAGAGTCTCTTATTTTCCCTGTGAAACATAAGCAGAGTACTTATACAGTAGGAAAACTTGTTACTTAAAGGAGAAGATGCAAAAAAAGCTCCACTGTGAGGTACAAATATCTGAAACTTAAATTGCTTGAAAAAGTTTGAAGGAAATATAGGTAATTCATAGCTGATACTGTCTCTTTAACAATTGCTATGGCAATTTATAATAAAGAAATATTGTTACGATTGGACATCATGCCATATGTAATAAACATGGTGGTGGCAGTAGTTAGTATGTCTAGATGAGAGGCAGTATTTGGTGATGACCCAAATGCCATCAGTGAGGGAAGAGTATTAAAAACTGTCACCATTCTGGAGATAACCAACATTTTCTTACCCTGAAGACTGGTTGAAGTCTGGCACACTCTTCCATCACCTCTCAAGGAAGCAGAGTGTTCGTGTCTTCTGCATGGCCACGGTGTGCTGCTGCATGTGAGTATGTTTGTGGGGCTCTGAGGCCTCCTGGGAAAGGTGACTGCATGACATTGGTTTTGCAGACAAATACAGTGGCACTTGCTTTGTAGGTGTATTGCCAATGTAGGCCATTGGAACATGCCTTCTTTCCTCCACTAGTTGGGTTTCAAGTGATACCTGCAATGAGAATGCACCTGGAAGCTCCATGAAAAATACTGCATGCAAGGAGCAGCAGTTAGTTCTTTCTTACTTATCTGGAAAGCAAGCCAGTATTTTCTTCAGTAAGTCTCTTTTCAAGCAAGAATCAGCAAGACAGTGCAGATATGATGTGCATAAAATGGCATCATTGTGCAAGAAAATACTTGATAGCATCACAGGTTTCTTCTGGAGGTTTTTTTCAGATTTTGTTATTGGTTGTGCAATTATATACAGATATGAGTAGTCTTACTTATATGACTAGGCCTGATTAAGTAGAAAATCTGGTTCCTTTAGGGGTTTCAGTGGGTTTTTTTCCTGTGTAGTTAGTAAAATAAAATCATTATTTGAAATATTCCCCAAATACCACTTTGTTTGTACAGAGATTAAAAGTTCTGATTTTTTTTAAGTTTGAAAATAAGAAAAACATTGGGAAGATTGAAGACCTACCCCAGGGGAGTAGAGAGACAATATATTGGTTACAATTCCTTTTAATCTTCTGAAAGCAGTTTCCTTTGTATTTAATTTCTAATACTTTTTGTGAGCATATGTAGTACAGACACACATTTGCACCAACTCTTACTTGGACTGGTGAGTTACTGACAATAAAGTAAACAAAACTGTTTCCTAAATCTGGAGCGGCTGCTAGGTTTTCTGTTTTTTGTGAGTCATGCACACATGCTGTTCCTTACTCAGGCTTGGAAAGCAAGAATTTAGTTTTGCATGTCCAGTAAAGATGTGAACGCTGCGTTTTACACTTTCTATGTGACAGTGCCTCTTTAACAGACACATGTAGAATGATGTTTCTTTTTTCCAGTCATCTGGATCTACCTGTGGTCTAGCTGCAAACCCCAAGGACCAAATTCTTTTGTATGTGGAGGCTTTCAAATGGCATAACCCTTTATCCTGCAGTCTTTCTGTCATCTTTTTCATGTTTGTAGTATTTACTTGCTTTCTGAAGCCCCATTATCTCAGCCTCCTCCCCTTCCCTACCTGCAGCTTGTGAAACAGTGGAAAGTATGATGTTAAACCATTAAGGATTTACCCTGAGATTTGGAAGTTCTGTGTTCAGATCCCAGTTTTGCCATGATGTTCTTTAGACACTGTGTGCTGTGTTACATCTGCGTGGTGTTTTGCAGTTGAGATGAACTCTGAACCTGCTGTGTCAGCTCTGCCCTCAGACCTGGTGGAGATGAGATGGTCTCTCTCTAATACTGTCTCTGAATACACAGAGTGTTCAGTATTTGTGTCATGGGGAGCCTTGACTAAGGAGACCTGTTGAGAGGCAAGATGTATCAATACTTTAATGATACATTATAGTACAGCTCTGTCATTTCTGGCTGAGTGGCTAGCACCTATCTAACTTGCTGAAAATACAGACAGTGGAAATCTGTGTTTACCTGAAATAGCCTGTCTAGATTTGTTTAGAGGGCCCCAAATGCATTTAAGGAAAATGGTCCTGGCAAAAATTTGTCATATGTCTTTTATCTCTCAGTTTAAGAAGCATTTCCTTTGGGACAGGAGCTGCTTTTTAGTATGTACTCATATATCCTCTAACATAGTTAACCCCCTTCACACTCTTTTTTTTCTTTTCAGGGCATGGGGTACCTTGTTACACAACTACCTAGTAATAGGGGTGGAAAAAGGGAAGGCAAATTAAAATTTGCAGCCCAGGCAATGAACTAAAGAAAAACTTAGATCTGCAGTATATGCACACATAAGTGCAGAATAGAAAATTATCTGGAAATTTGTTTCATTTCTGCATGGGTCTTCTACCTTCATTGTACCATTTTTTGAATAGGCCACTAGCAACCATAGGGGAGATGCTGTACTTGTGGTATACAAGGACAGATCCTCTGCCCTAGACAGATCTAAAGCCAACAAGGAATTTTCTCACAAAATGTATAAAAGACAGACTGTCCCCTCAGGATTCATTATATGCCCTGTGAATGGTATTGACATCTACTGATTTATGTAAAGCTGAGCACAGCATTGTGTTTTTAGGACTCAAGTGCTGGCTGCTCTGCAGAAAGGCAGATGGTACAAATGGTTTCACTTAATCTTTGGGAGCCTGAGCATCTGGTTGGGGTCACTGAGAGAGTGGGCAAAGTGGTCCCAGCTTTGCACCAGTGGACATGAGTTTTCCATTGACTGAACCATGGGGCTGGTCACTGTGGGCAGCCCTTGCTCTGCAGGTGACCAATGTGGGGATTATCATGTGAAGGTTAGATTTGGTTGGCAGAACTGAGCAGGATTGCTTGTGCAGAGAATGCTTTCTTTGCTGCAGACAAGTTTTTGAAAAATCATCTTTTCAGAAGAATTCTGGTTCTCAAAGCTATGTGATGAAGAACACGTTCAGTGAAAATTGAATTGAAATATGTATGCACAGGGAAAGCTGGAGTTTGTATAACTCAGATAAACAAAGCTAACATAGGCAGTGTGTGTATGATATCTGCATAAAATTTATCAGTAAACTCTTTGGGTCTTACTTTCAAAATGATTGTCACAGAAGTAATTGTTTCAGTATGACTTATGGTACTGGTTATTGCTCTTTGTGTTCTGTCCTTATACAAACCCTCACGTTTTGTTACTCTTATTATTCATGCACTGTGAAAGTAATACTGCTTTCTATTGCAAATAGGACTGCAATAACTGTCCGGCCTATTTGCCCAGTTCTTTGTATCAGGAATAGCTTTGATTACCTAGGTATTTGCATAAATGATTAGCATTTGGCAGTTCCAGCTTAGAATAACAACTTAGCAAATTAGTTTCTGGTGTTCTTATGTTTTCGTCTGAAAACAAATTGTGTGACTAAGCTGTGGGCAGAAGTAGTCCAACATTTTCATGAAGTTAGAAGTACTATTTTGTAATGTCTCTTTGTGTCAGGATTTTCTGACACTGTGTCAGCTGTGGTGTTTTCTGAACAAGCACTGCATTTCCAATAAAACCTTACTAGTGTGGTTGCCTACTCTTACACTTTTGAGGAGAAAGTATCACTGGTGCAGTAACCCACCAGTCATGAACCAGACACAGGCAACTCTGCTGCCAGGAACAGAGCAGTATGTTAGTGTCAGAGAGCATACCATTGTACTCATCTGGCACATGATGTCTTTGATAATGTTATAGTACTAACTTTTACCTGTAATTTGCCTTTTTTTTGTCTGTTGTGTGGAGCAACTGAATTACAAATCCACATAAGGAGATCTAAATGTCCTGCAATTCCATCCTATTACACTGACCCTCAGCTTGGTCATTTAATATTAGGGCAAGAAATGTACTAGAGCTTAGACTGGAAGGAGAACTGCAATAATTTTTGAATATGCTGCAGGCCCTTAGGCTTTTGTTCTAAAGGGCTCTCTCTCATCTGACTGTTGGACAACTACCAAGTCAGTGTAAGGACAGGTCAGTTTTTTAACTGGTTCTGATGATAAACCTTTGATCTCCATTAAAAACAATGTGTTGCTGTGCATGGAACAGGTGCCAGATTCAAGGGTGATGCTTCATCCCTACTGAAAGTGAAGGGAGCTTTGTTTAGTTCTTGCCTTGAACACAGGTTTTGGGGCTGCCATTTAGTGGCTGAAGTCACTGGTCTGTTCAGCCTAGGGAAGAGGAGACTGAGGGGAGACCTCATCACATTCTACAACTTCCTCAGGAGGGGAAGAGGAGGGGCAGGCACTGATCTCTTTCTGTGGTGACCGGTGACAGGACCCAAGAGAATGGCCTGAAATTGTGTAAGGGGAAGTTTAGGTTGGATATTAGGAAAAGGTTCTTTCCCCAGAGGGAGGCTGGATGCTGGAACAGCTCCCCAGGGAAGTGGTCACATCCCAAAGTCTGACAGAGGTCAAGAAGCATTTGGACAATGCTTTCAGAGATGTGGTGACTCTTAGGGATGGTGCTGTGCAGGGCCAGGAGTTGGACTCAATTATCACTGAGGGTCCCTTCCAACTCAGCTTGTTCTGTGATTCTCTAATTATTCCTTTGAATCATGAATAATAGGAACATCATGCATAATTCAAAATAGTTTGTTAGTGGATGTTGGCATGTTTGTGTGCTGCAGGACTTGATTTTTAAGCTCTTTATGTCTAGAACAGCACACCCTGACTTTTAGCCCCTATTGCAGGAAAAACAAGGGTGGAAGGAAAAGGAGTTTTCAAACACCTTTTGGTCAAAGGTTTTTGAGAGTACTTCTTAAAGAAGAGAGTGCAGTGGGCCATAGGTCATAATTGGGCAGTCCTTATTAACTTTTCTGTTTTCTTGTCTTCTTTTTTATGGAGCCTAGTTTTCCAATCTGGGTGGTAGACTGTAACAGTCAAGAGATTGTGCAATAGCATTCTCTTTTTTATGAAGTAACGTATGGGACCACATCAGTCTCTGGTTTAATGCCAGTAGCTTCAGTGGAATTATGCCAGGGGTGAATCTTTCCCATGATTTTTCAAACTGAGCTATAACTGCTGTTTAGTCGATCTGATTCTCTCAGTACTGTGTGGGCGAGAAGGTCCAGGCAATGCCAGTCTATTTGCAATCATGTGTTTAGGGTAAAATAAGCAAAGGGTTGATTTAAAAATTGGAGTGTTACATGAGCCTTGGAAATAAACTTCAGTCCCCCATGCACCTGGGTGGGTGCTACCTGGAATTCAGATCCATTCTCTAAGGATTGAGTTGTGCCTCATCCTCGAAGTGCCAAAAGGTCTTTCCTTCCCTTGTGCCTCACGCATTGCAGCCCCCTCCCTGCTCTCTCCCAGAGCAGCAGGTCCCTGCCCCAGCAGCCTCTGTGGGTGCTGGTCTGGCAGAGAGAAGGTGGCACGGTGTGTCCCTGGCAGGGACTGTAAAGGTGGCACCACGTTGGGTTCTGTGGGAGGAAAAAGTAACTGTCTGTGGGTATGAGTGCTTGCTTTCAATGCCGTTGCAGTTTCCCTGGAGTTAGTGGTTTCTTTGATTCTGTTTTGAAGATCTACTGTCTGATTGCTGAGGTGAGTTTTCAAAAATTGGTACTTGCTCTGTCTGAACAAAGAGTCTGCATTGGAGAACCTTCCCAGAAGGGAAGCAGTAGGACCTCCTGTGCTTTTAGGAACGTGCTTATACAATCATTTGATTTAAGAGTGCAAATATGTAACCCTGCAAGCGAAGTTACATTCGAGCAGTAACACCATGTGAACATATTTTGAGTTTCTTGGAAAAATCAGCAAATGCTCTCTCAGAAACTGTTGGCTCTGGAAAGCTGGATATTGTGATCTACTATAGCTGGCTTGGTATCAAATCTGTAACACAATATTTGGTGAGCATAGCAAAAATATGAGGGGGAGGAAAAAGCAGTATTCCATTTTGAATCACAATCCCTGTCTCAAGAGTATGCCTTTTCTTTACTTTTATTTTAAAAAGAAAAGTATCCTTCCCAAAGTACTTGATAAACACTTCTGAAAAGTGGTGCAGTACCAGATTCCACCACTTGAGGTGGATTAATGGATAAATCCTTGACTGAATTCTATTATGGCCAATGTACCAACGTTATATTTTTTCAAGTGAATTTCAGTAGAAATTCCAAATCTCCTATATTGATAGACACAAGTGAACTGTAAAAATAAGCTTCTTCATATTAATTTCTTTGACTTGCAATACCAGAATAAGCTATATTCTATAAATATTGTATTTTTTAAAAAAAGTGAGAACACTTAGGGCAGAGATAGGTATAAATTTTCAGATTTCAGCTCTAAATTTTGCCTGCTTGGAATGAGTTAATTTAATCTTTGCAGCAGAGTAATGAGTTAAGATGTCATAAATCTGTCTTTACTGCATCACTTGTAAGTCAGAAAATGTACTTAGGTGATCTGAGAGTTAAAATTCTTTTTTTCTTCTATTTTAGAGAACAGCTGTCCAAGCCTAGGCAGTGTAATTCAATACAACACCACATATTTTGTCCTGGCTTATTAGCACAGATTTGTAATGGCTGTTTTGGAAAATGTGCTATGAATTTATCTAAAGGTCTTCATGCCAGAATAGTTAATTCAACCTTACAAATCCTTGGCACTTAACTTTCATCTTTTTAGAACAAAACACAGAGCCTGTGATTTGATGCCTTGAAGTCAGCAAAACGAAATGGTACTTTAACAGCAGCATTTACTTTGATCAGTTTTCAGCATTTGTGTCCTTGCCTTTCACATAGTACAAATTGCTTTACCAGAGGAGCAGGGCAGGAGCCCGTAGACTGTTTTTGTAGTTGGTTTCTGTGGTGATACTCAGCCTTCCATGAAACTGTGATCCCTGGGGACAGAAGCCTCCGCAGCCGCCTTAACCTTGCTGCTGCTGGAGACCTTAAAGGAACCTGTGTGCAGAATGTGCAGCCAGCAGTGACCAGCACGGGGCTGTGCAGAGGCAGCTGCTCAGCAGTGCCAGCAGAGGCTTGATGGGCACTGCGCCTGTGAATGGACAGATGTGTTCTAGCAAACAGGACAGAGCCACTACAGTTCACATCCCAGTTGTACTTAGATGCTTTTTAAAGAGGTAGGGTTTGTTTGAAGATTTTCAGAATAGCTTTAGACTTTAATTTTCACCTATGACCAAATTGTTGTATTCCTCACAAGTTAGTCATGTATTATTTGGAGGAGTGTGTGCCAAAGGGGGCCAGACATGAGTCTGGAAGAGGAGCTTCCTCTGACAAACAGCTGCTGAAGTTGAGCCTTGCTGAGAGGACATGCCCAGAAGGTCTGGCCTAGCTATTGATTGCACAACGAAAGTGCTGGCTGTGCAACAGCTCTGTGATCAAATGAGCCCTTCACTGGGAGTGAGGAATGTGTTGGACCACATTGACTTACTTCCCTGTACTGTTGTGCTGCTGTCTGCTTGGGTAATATGCTGTCTCTTAATATGTTTTTAAAATAATATGGGCAAAGCAATAGCAGCTGCTTTTTAAATGAACTAAGTGACCTAAAAATGCCCAAGTCCATTTAATGATTCTGGTTTAATATTCTTTTGGTATTGTTTGACCAAACCGGTCACAGAGCCACCTGAGATGCAGAAAACTGAGGTAGTATGTTGTTGGGAAGTACAAAATGTGTGTATTTTATAAGCTTCTTTGAAAACTTAGGAATGAATGGAGAATGTCTCTCTTTGGATCACTGATTTATTATTTTAATTTTTGAGGGAAAAAAAAGGCTTATATGAGAGTTTCAGAAAAAAGTTAGGAATTTTACCACAGAGTTCAGTGAGTCCAGAGTTTCACACCATGTCTTCAGAACATTCTGTATAGCACTGAACACACATAGGATTGGTTTCTGATGGAGTTTCTGGGCAAGGCTTCTCATAAATATTTAGGAATATAGATTTTGCCAGTGAAAATATAGAAAGAAAGGGAAAATTTATAGTTATCTCTTGTGCTATTAATTAGAAACATTTTTTTGTGGTGGTTTGAAGCAATTCAGTATCTTTCTATCAATTTGTGTTGTGTTTTGAAGGTGCTATGAACTGTCTAGACTTTTGGCAAAGGATGTGCCTTGAATAGCTCTTGAGCTAAGATGAGACAGAAAGGTGTCCAGGGAGGGGAATTGCTTAGGATTCAGCTAATATATGGTATAACTAGAGCCAGTGGGGACACTGCAGCAGAAATGACCTTTTGTTGAGATTGCTGTAGAGAGAGTAGAGATGAGGATCTTCCACTGTGGTGCTGTGGATGGAGGCAGCAATGCCAGAAATTAGCAAAGGGGCAAGTCAGTGGGAGCATGGATGTGGCAGCAGAAAGCTTAGCAAGGCAGAGCTAAAGAGAGGGCTGGGGTCATGCTGGAGGTGCTGGTGCAGCTGAAGTCTTTAACTTCTGCTTGTGTCAATGTCATAACTTTTAACACCTTAGAATCCTGTTAAGCCTTTCAATGTCTGAAGCAGGAGTAGGAAGAGGCATCTGGGTACCTCTGATGCATATCAAAGTCCAGGCTTTCCCTTGGCCTCTGCAGCTCAAACCACTCTCCCTCACATAAATACCTCTCTGGTGAGCTGTTCTGACCGTGCCTACCATACTTGGGCTGAAATTTCCCTGTGATACCCACTGGCTGTAGTTATGCAAGGTAAAAAATCCAAATGCTTGGCAGCAGGGTTTTGGCATAAGGATCTTGGGTGCTGGTAACTCCCCAGCAGTTTGCTTGAAAAACTTTGCAAGGACCAGAAGAAAGTTTCTCATCTTAGATACCACTGCTGTGTATCATCAAGCACTGACAGTGATGTTGGAGCAACTGTAAATGTAAGGGGGGAAATAGTTATGCTATGAGGAGTGTGTTAATTTTGTACAACTTCTCAGTGGCAACAGTCACATTCAGACTTGGCTACCCAGCAGGTAGGTTCCTCAGCAGTGCTAGCTCTGAAACAGAAACTGCTTATGAAAAACATGGTGACCAAGATGGTCCTGAGCAATTTTTTTAAACTCTGAGGGTTGTTTTTTTTCCCAGTCTGTACAACCAAGCTGGGTTTTTTCTCAAGACTCAGCTTTTTGCTGAGTACTCTGTTATGCAAACAAGTATAGTGACAGGGAATGTGTATGCTAAGGAATATAGTGATGAAGGCTGCTGCAGAAACATGGTCACATTCTTTCTCGAGTTAAGACTAGGTATATGAATTTTGCATTATGTGTTTTGTTGCTTAGTCAAGAGCATCACTGAGGAGTGCAGTAATGCAAAATTACCTTTATTTGGAAAATCTGCACAGAAGCATTTCATTTAGCTGTGAAAAAAGTTGATTTGGTGTTGAAGTTGTGTAGCTTTTCTTAAGGATTTGCTCTTTTCAGGCAGAAATGTAGGAAAATTCCATTATTTGGTATAACTAATCCTACAGTTTCGGCCAACAGCATGGATAGATGCATCACCACTTCTGCATACAGCTCAGACTTTGTTGATTATTTCTATGTGTGTATGGAAATGATAATGTATGTGTGTATTATATACATCTTGAATTTTCAAAGCTAAGGGAATAGCAACTACAAAGTCTGATGATAGATCCAGTTGCAAAGAGTCTCTGATTTTCTCACTAAGGTAGTATGATTGCTCTATGCTCTCTCCTGTGACTAAAACAACAGGAAGAAATCTTCATGAAGTCTAAAACATCTGTCTTGTCTGATAGATGTTGGCTTTGAACAAATTTGTCTGAGATGAGTTGAAACAGAGGTACTTCTCCATTTCCTTATTACCCAAAGGACTTGGCCTAGCTGTTTCTGAGATAAAGTTTTCAGAGTGTGTTATATATATTGTATTGTTCCTGCTTTTAATAAATAATGGAGGTTTTAAATAGCAACAAATTTTTAAGTTTCTAGTAAAATATCTTTTATACTGACTTGACATTCTAACAAAAACACAACTAGGGTGCAAGCCCAAGCTGAGTGCTGCTGTTGGCCAGTGCAAGAGGATTGTTACTGGTTTTTTATTCTTGGTTATTTAAGCACACAAACTGTATGATAAGTAATTTCATCAATATCTAGGATCAAAGGACACCAGTTATCATTGGGCATGGAAGTACATTGGATGCACTTTATGCCATTTGAAGTGGAAAAAAAATCAGAATAAAATTTGAACTCGTATTTGCGAGATCAGAACTTCAAAAGATATAACTGGACTACTTTACTAAAATGAGATCACAATATTTTTATTGTTTTGTAAGAAAACTCAAGCCCAGAATAAGGTAATTACATTTAATAATTTAAACAGCTTATTAGTAATTAGCAGTGATTACAGCTGAAAAGCCACAAGGATTAATGAAAGCTTTTTAATTGTTGTGAATTTAATAGTGGTTCTAAACACCTTTTCCTTTTTACTTTCACCTCTCCATTTCTAGACAGCACAACAAAGCAGGAGTCATGTAAAATGAATCATTTCTCTTATTTTCAGGTAACAGAACTACTTTGGCTCTATCGCTGATAGAGCGAAGCAGCTTCTGTAGATAAGAACGTGGCTGTTTGGCATTTCAGGTCTCTCCCATTAGAATTGAGAGCACTCCCACCTTGCAGTTTGCTAAAAGGAGGTATTTTATTCTTTAGAGGCAGAAAATGGACAGAAATGTGGTTCTTGGTAGTCTGTGGTACCTGGTGTTTTCTGTGTGAAATGTGTAAGTACCACGGTGTCTTCTGCTGGAGAGGCCGGGTGGTGCCAGAGGCGGCTGCAGAGGGCAGGAGGCGGCACTGCCCGGCCTCCCTGCAGGCTGGGCCGGCACTGCCCGGCTGCTGGCCAGGAGAGGAGCTCGGTCTTTAAAGCACCTTGGGTTCAGTGCAGATAGGGATTCACTCAGCTTTCCAACAAGTTTTAATGAAGCTTTACAGAGAGGAGGACAGGGAGGGCCTTGGTGCTCCCAGAGTGGGGGGTGTGTGGTGTTAGAAGTCTCTGGGGACTGGAGACACCTTTGGTCAGTGGCGTTTCAGGATCTGGTGTGTTCTGCTTGTACCGACTGTGCAGTTGGTGTGGGAGCACAGCCAGCTTTTGCTAACTCTTGCAAGTTCTTAAGTAGTGGAAAAAGGTCTTTCTGCTGTCCTCCAGGTGTCTCAGACCCGAGACCAGGGCCTGACTTTGGCATTATAGTGATGGTGAAATAAATGAAATAAAGTGAAATAAATAAAAAAGAAACAAATTTTAAAAACAAAACAAATAAACCCAACAACAACAAAAAAACCCAAAAAACAAACAAACAAAAAACCACAAAAAACACACACCAACAACAAAATAAAAAACAAAACAAACAAACAAACAACAACAATAACAAAACAAACAAAAACCAAACCAAACCCAAAAACCAAAACAAAAAACCAGCCAACCAAAAAAAACCAAACAAAACACAAAACCAACCAACCAAAAAACCACCCTACTTCTTATTTGGGAAAATATTTTCAGCAGTAATAGGTACCTAGTTTTCAATTTGGTCTCTAGCTTTTATCTAGTTAGTTTACTAGATGAATCGTCATTTACTTTAATGCAAACTAGTGGTTGTTTGCCACTGCATAAGAATCATGCAATGAACTATACATAGTGGCTCTTTTCTATCTCAAATATCCTTTTAATTTCTCTAGCAGGATGCATAATTAATTCTGAATTATCTGTGTGCTCAGTTCTGTTTGCCACCACTCAAGCTGGTGGCTGTGTTCCTGTTTGCTCCCTCTGTACTTTTTTTAGAAAGAGCTGTGATTGTCTGTCAGGGAACCTGCCTGTTACCAGTACTGTGGGACATCAGCTTCCCTGCTCAGTCTATGGTAGATCATCTTCCATTGCACACTAAAGGTTTCTTCCTGTGACATGGGATGAAGTATCAAGCTAAATCTTCACTTCTTAAACAGCTTATTAGGTACCACAAAAACACTGTAATATCAATTGCAAGTCTGTATATGCTAAAAACTGGCAGGCTGTTCTGTCATGTGTTTGGTTATGGTTTTGTCCAACACTGAACCCTTTCTAGAAGGGCAGTACTGAGATACGAGGAGCTGGGCAGGAGGAACTTGCAGCAACCACAAACTGGTTGTTTCAAAGCCACCTCTAACAGGTTGCCTCACTTTCATGATGTCCACTTTGCTGGGATCATTTACCCAGTGTATCTTTTTAGTCTCTGAACACAGGCATTTTCTTTCCCTAGCATGTGTTAAAATTGCTTTTGGAATTCCTTCCATAAAGTAGTGTAGTGCTCGCTTGTGTTTCTGGATTTGTTCCTCCTGTTTTTTGTTTGTTTAGTTTTATTTGTTTTGCAGGCTAGATTTATGCCCTTAACAGAATCAGCAGAGGTTTTATACTCTAAGCCAGCTTTGTAGACTACCATCTAGAAACCAGAAATCAGAGTTTGCTTTGCAATTCTTTTTATCTCCTTGTTCTCCAACTCTCAGCTTAGTGGTTTGACCTTTTGCATAAGCTATTTTTCATCGGCATTTGCCAAGGTTTTCTTTTTAGCAGTGCTTTTCAAGCATAGATCACAAATGTTAACTATTTCATATTTTATTTTCTCTGTGCTCCATTGACTGACTTTTGTGGCAGTAGATTAGCCTGTAATCTTGAGTCAAGAGGTCTGAATGCTAGAAGTCATAATATATATAAAAATTACCGTTGATTCATTGTTTCAAATTCCAGGAAGTATTCACATATTTCTGTGTTTTTCTGCAGGTCACGTTACATTTGAATCCAATTTCATCAGTGCATATTCACCAGAAGCCTCTGGTGTTTCTTCTCAACTCTCCTTTGCCTTTGGTCTGGAAGCTAAAAACAGAAAGACTGGCACCTGGAATCCGAAGAGTTTTCTTTGTAAGTGTACACAGTCCTCTGGCCTGCTCTCTGTCATAGCTGCTTGTTGCATAAGGCAGGGAGTTAATGGCATTCATTTGGAAATTTTTCAAACTTTGACTGAAAAAAAGTTAAGAGGGGGTCAAGTTTCATTGTAGGGCTCTGGGGAATAGTTAGGTGGTGGGGCAAAGCAGTTTGGAGAAAGTAGCCAATTACTAGTTATGTGAATTTAAGGAAAAGAAAGCAAAACCTCTTTTCAGAATCCACACATCATATGGTTATTAATACTAACAGCCACTCAAGTTCAAAAAAAGCTGTGAGGTTATAACAGATTTCCAGTCCTGATTGGAAGTTCAACAGTTCCATAAAGCAAAAAGCCTCAAAGCAATTTGAAATATTGAGTGTATGCTTGTTGTGTGGTCTCTGACCACAACAAAAGTTTGTATGTATTGAGCTCAATATGTCCAGATATGGTTTATGTCTCTGATGAAGCTTTGGTCTATTGAAATGACCAAGCTAAGCCCAGAATGAAGTCATTTTTCTTTCTCAGAAAGACTGGAGCACTGCTTATAATGCAAGATCCAAATATTACCTAGTATTTGTAAATCATGTCCTTACAGTTTGCCAGGACATTCAAGTTTGCTATTTGTAGTGAAACAGACAAGTTGTTTGGATTAAATTTTTAATGTGTGACATCATGTCTAATCATGAGTTGTCTTTATGAAAGTTACAGCTTTCACTATTTTCAACTCTAATTGCAGAACTAAACTTGATTATTTTTAGCAGTATCCTTATAGGGCTTAATTTTGCTCCTCCAGCACAGCTGACAATGGTAGGCAAGATTGTTTCTGCAGCACCCATTGGGAGCTTAGTTCTTAGTTGTGTCACTGTGCATCAGTAGGACAGGAAGATGCACAGTGGGGCAGCATTAGAACACTGAAAAGGGACACTGCTCTCTCAGTTGACCTGGTATGATGGTGACACTGTCAAGTGCACCAAGAGTTCTGTCACTTGCTGGGCACTGCAAGCTTTTTGGAATTGATTTTCTTTCTCCTGTCATCAAGGTATAAGAGTAGGAGTAGTCTTGATATTTTGAACTTTGAAGGACTTAGTCCTGTTTCCAGTACAGTGTATTGCTGATTGGTAAAAAGAATATGGGCTTGTTTTTATTCTAAGGTATTCACAATGTTAGGTTTTCATTGGTGTTTTGGAGACTCGTGACTGTTTTCTTCCTGTTGACCATTCCCGTTATGTGTCCTTAATGCAACCAGTACAGTTCTGGTCTGCTCAGGAAAAGGCTGAGGAGCATGTGGAACAACAGTGTGACAAGTCCTCATTTCTCTCATAGACAAAAGAAGTAGGAACTTTTATCAGATGATAAAGCCTTGGACCTACTTTCAGTTTAGTTTTGATCTACAGTGCATCATCATTCCCATTTCCTATCCACTAGATTTTGTTCAGCTGGTTTGTGTTCTTCCTCTGCACCCAGAATTTTCTCTCTCCCCTTATCTTGCTGTGGGAGTGGAGAGATGGTCTGCTGAGACCCATCCATTTCTGCTCAGCTGATTGTGCTGGAGTTCAGATGGTGATCGTGCTGAGCTTGCTTGGTTTGTCTGGGGAGCTTCAGCAGCCTGCATTAAGGCATAAGAACAACAGGAACGTGCCTAAGGCTGACTGCCAAAACTATACCATTAGATAAGTGTTTGCTCCAGAAAACTGTTTCAGCATCTTCTGGTTACAAAATCAGGTTTGAAGGGGTGAGCAGCAGCAGTCATGGTTCTTGCCAAACTAGAAGTTGTCTGACCTCAAGAACTGCCAGGGTAAACTTGGTCACTGATGCTGCAGGAAGCAGTGGACTATTTCTCAGGTGGGCAGGAGTACCTGGTAGGCACTACAGGTTTGCTGCTGTGCTGGGGGGACTTTAATCAAATACCTCCTCTCAAAACTGTATCTCTTGGTCTCTGCTGGTCATGCTAAGGGCTGAATGTTGGTGCCTTGTGCCATTCTGCCAGCCTTTGGCACTGGGATAATGCTGCTGCCCATGGGAGCTGTCCTTCTTGTTGCAAGGGATGGAACTAGCTCTCAATGTTAACCCATCCCTAATCCATCTGAATACCTCTCCTTAACAATTTTGGATCTCCTTAAGTGCCATATGAATTTATGTATTTTTCCTTCCACCATGTTAAGGTTTCTATTTCTTTTTCCATCAAAGAGCTCAAGGAATGAGATTGCAGAATGCCAGGGTACTGATCCACCATTACCTCTCCCAGTTTAGTCCCTGTCACCCTCTCACTCTGAAAGCTCACTTTGTTCTCTCCCTAAGGCAATATTTTTGCTGTAAACATAAGCTAACTTCAGTCTTTTACCAGGGATTCATCAGCCTTCCCACTTTTCATGGTCCATTTTCTCAGTAGCTAGGGCATCTTGGGATGATAAGCCATGAGGTTACAGACTGAACAACTTTTAAGTGTGGTCATCATCTGTTGCTTTTCTACAATTCCACTCTGCTCACAAGGACAAATGCATTGTTTCCCCAAAAGCTTTCTGAAAAAAGAGCACAGAATCGTGTAGCACAGAAAATGTGAAAAATGCAGAGAAGTCCTAGCAGCACCTGTAGGCAAGTGCAGTATGCCAAACAGAGGTCAAGGGGCTCTAGTTTGGCATAGAGCTGTTCACCTCTGTTGAGCTATGCTAGTTTGCAACCCCTGCTGTGGTCTCTGTTCTAGAAAAGGTTCTCCCTTTTCAGAATCAAGGGTTCTTGTTTTAGGCAAGTTGTGGGGCAAAGGGACATACTGCTTCTGCCCTAGCTACAGAGAGATTCCCTGCCTCAGTGCCAGAGGCTTCAGTAAGTTCCAGACAACAACTGACCCTTGGACTGTAAATAGCTCCAAGGGCTGCAGAGTGTAGAGCGAGTTTCCTTGGCCCTTGTTTAAAATACTTAGCTTTGTGCCTCTGACTTGTTCAGTCTCCTTAAATATATAGCCAAAACAGAAAATTGAATATTTTGAACCATAAAAGATTTCAAATTCAAATAAACTTTTCTAGTGCCTGTGAATTCTGTGCTCAGAACAGAAATCTGTATCACACATACCATAGGAGTGGCATAACTATTGTGTCTGTCTCTATGGAAGCCTCAGGCAAGATATTCCTTGACTTTCCAGCTTTTCCTTCAGACTTTTCAAACAATGCATTCATTCACAATTTTATTAATATACTGTATGTAAAGTGTGAATTGCAGTGATAGTTGCATTGATAGAGTCCTAGGTAGAACGGTAAGTAGTGTAAAGAAGTTTAAATGACAACTTCTGGGACTTGCTGCTGATAAAGGCCACACTGCTAGAGCCAGGGCAAAGTTTGTGGTGAAAGGATCATGTAACCGTTAGTGAAATCCTAGCTCTTTATTTCTTTTGAATATTAGCTTTTTTTTCCTTGTAAAGCACTGTAATAAAGTTCTCAAACTGTAACAGGGATATGTGCTTTAAATAAGTAAATAACTGAGTAAAAATTAGAAATTAATTGTATTATAAGTTCCAAGGTTATTTCTAACAGAGGTATCTCCAGAATATGAGTAGATGATGAATTGGAGCCCAGGTGCTGTTGGTAGCATTGTACAGCTGGAGCAACCAAGGCACACAGAGCTTAAATGGTGATTGCACTGGAGCAGAGGGTAGAGTTAGGGCTGTGTGTTCTCAGTGTCCTCCTCAGTAAAACAGTCTCTTTCCTTCATTCTGTGGATTTATTGTTTGAGTTTCCACTAAAGCTAAGCTGCCCCAGGGAAGGATGAAAAGATTTAAAGCTTGTATCAGCACATATCCAAAAGACTGGGAAATATGATACTACTGAGTTGGGCTGGAGTTTAGTTTCTTATCACATTTTTGCCTTTGGCCTGGTCCTCCATCAGTTAAGAAGTTTAAAATGAATGTGGGAGAAAATCCAGGCTTTGGGTGCATGGTTATAATATAGGGGGAAGCACAGATTATCTTCTTGGTAAACATTTTTTCACTATGAAAATGTAGATTTGGTATATACATGTAGTGTTGCACTTATTTTTATCACGTAATTCACATAGTTCCACTCAGTGACTTGCCATGAGCTTTATCTTGATGGAAACAACTCACGGTTTCCTTTTTACAAAATGTCTACTGGTGGCTAAACCTCACAGTGGAATTAATTAACATCAAAGTTAAGTAGCATGCCCCAAAACCCCTGAAGTTTCTGTTGGGTTAGTATCAGGATTTTTTTAATGTCATGTTTTGAAGAGTTTTTTCCAAAATGGCACTGGATGGAAGCACAGAGATTCTCACAGAGTGACAGTACTTTGCAGGAAGCCATCATGACAGGGCATAGCTGCTCAGGGGAGTTTTATTCATTATTCTATTGCCTGTGTTGTCATTTTGCTTCTTGGAGTGCTTTCCCCATCTATAAATCCGACAGCAAATAGTGAGTAGCCTTAAGAGAAAATTTGGGCATCTTGATAAAAACATGACAAAAATTTTCTCTGTGTGTACGAGAAGAGAAAATAATATATGGTGTCTGCCTTAGTGTGGTGTTAACAATACATTTGGCATGGACAGGGTTATTCTCAGACTCTGCATGAGTTGCTGTATATTGATGGGTGAAGTAGGTGATGCTGCGAAATTATTGTAATTTTAGTAAAATAGGTCTTGAGTTTATTTTCATTGTGTTAAAAATAAATGTACCTTGGTATCATGGCATTTCAATCCAAAAATACCTGAAATGGGTTAGTGCATGAACTGCCTGACCTAAGTAATTGTAAATCATCACTTCAATTACTAGTGCATGTAGTCATATTAGTCTGATTGTTTATTTGTACGTGTCACAAAAATACAACAATTTCAGAATTGGGCATTTTCTGTTCAAGTGTTCATGGGCTCATCACTCTGAAGAGTATTGCATGGGTGGGAAGCTCTGTTCAGTTCAGCAAGGGGAATGCTTGGATCTATGCTACATTTTATTTTTTTATCCTCAGCAGGGAATAAATGCCAAAATTGCATTATAAAGGGGAGTAGGAGAGGAAGTTGAAGGACATCTTCACTGGTGATTAGACCAGTTAGATTATGACAGCTCACAGTTTTATGTATGCTAGACAACTACTGTAGGAACTGCTTTTACCTGTGATCTTGGTGCAGATCAGTACTACAGAAAAACATTACCAGATCTCTTCCACCATCCCACTTTTAAGTTTTCATACAGCAAAATAGTTTCCTTCCTTCCTTCCCATCAAGTCGTCATTTCTCTCCTTCCCTAAAACTAGTTTATTGCGATCATGTCTTGGCAGAAAACCAGGAGTTTTATGAAACTGCACAGAAAGAGGGTTTTATAGGTGCTACTCAGCAAGTTATTTTTTTCCTGTATATTTGGTAGCTTTTTCAATTGCTTTTATAGCCTAGGAATGTCTTTACTCAGCAAGTGAAAGTAGTGAGAATTAAATCAATGAAAGAAAGTTCCTAATCCTTTGGGGTTTCCTGTTAGAAATCAGTTAGAATAGATCCAAAACCCACTTAAAGATCTACATATGTGACTTCATATAATATATTATTAAAGAAGTAATGCTTCAGCTCTTTCTCTGAGTTTTTCAGGCAATTGAATGAGTAAGAGTTATGGATAAGAAAACATTTATGCAAACAAATAACCTTACTCGCAAGAACTAGGAGTGAATGTGTGTTAAGGTAGTGAAATGGAGGAAGCAAGAACAGTAATGATAAATACAAAAACAGATCACTTGCTCTTGGTTTGAGATTTGAAAAGAAAAAAACTTTAAAGAGGATTAAGTGATAGAATGAAGAGTTTAATTATTAGTCATTTCTGCATTTCTAAGAAGAAAAAAAAGCCATGTTCATATTACTTTAGCCAATTGCTGGTTTATTCCTCTCACTTCATGAAAATATGGTTCACATATTTTGGGTCACTGCCACCAAACCACAGGCTGTTCTATGGTTTGCACTAGATTTGGATGACTGACAAAACTGACTGAAAAACAAGTGCTATTTGTTTTCCTGTGCCTAGTATTTAACGGGAAATCAGGAGGCTAAATTTCCAATCACTGGTTAAACAGACCCAGATGTGAACAGAGTGCTCTTCTAGGAGAAGAGTGAGGAAGGATAGGAAATGCATGACTAGTGATAAATTTGGTATAAATAGTGACCTTTCACTATTCAAAGTAAAAGCAGTAGATTTTCAGTGCTGTGTAACAGTGTGAAGAGGAATTTAAAAGGACGTTTACATTACTATAGAATCCTGGGTTTGTTTTTTTTTTTATAAATCTTCATCGTTTTTCTACTCAAGAGCTGGAAATAATCCTGTAGTCGCCCTTTTCCACTTGGAAGAGTTCATATTCTCCCTTGCCCTCCACACACCATTTCCTTGCCTTTTGGAAAACTGTGAAAATTAACATGTGTCTAATTAAAAGCAGTGTTTAGTAAACAGTAACTCTTCCTATGCTTTTCACAATGGTAAATTTCCCTGTAGACTATGTCTCCTGGCATGATTCAACCCTGTCAAAATACTGCTTTTCTAAAGTCTATCTAAATGGGTTACTCCTAGAAATATTCGGGAGACCTTGGGCTACATATGGTGGTGACTTATGTTGTTGGCAAAAGAGGAGTAGGATTTTGTCAGCAGTAGGAATGGCAGAAAATGACAGGATAGTAAATACATGCTTGAAAATTATGTATGTAAAAGGAGTTTAAGAGTACAAGAACCCTAGTAAGGCATCTTTAAATATCTAGGGGAGTTGAGGATTTTTTTTTTTCCCTTCAAAACTTGCTTCAGGAAGACATTGCAGAAGAGAAGTGATATTTCTGGCTTAGGAAGCAAGATACAGTACATGAAATGAATATGCAGAGTATGGTTTAAAAATTCTCTGTGTGTGACTTCCCAAAACAGGGAAATTTTATGATGTATAGGTATCCTCTGCTTTCACTGTAATCACTTTGGTTTGGGCAGAAGTATTTCAAAAATACCAACTTGCCAGTAAATATCACAGGAAACTAGGCAGGTCCTTGTGCCTTAGTTTCTTCTTTCATGGGACTTCAAAGGCCTGCATTTTTTTTGGGAGCCTGGTTTGCTAAGAGTGTCATGGAGTTCATACTGGATCCCATGTGATTTATGACAGTCTTTCAGAACTCAAGCTTTATTGTGTGGTGATTGTTTCAGCTTTGAGAGTGGGCTGTCTTTGTGGGTCATTGCTCCTAACAAAATTTGTGTTAGGATTGTGGATAGTCCAGGTCTGGATGGTGCTGCCTCTTGTATCTCCTGCTGATCTTTTTCATTGCTGCCTCTGACTGATCCTAAGCATTCCTCCTTCTCCTGGTCCCTCAGGAGCCCAGACCATCATTTTCAGAGCCAAGAGAGCTGGTAGTCAGGAAGACATGGACTTTAAGTTAATCCAGGCTGCAAGAGTGAGGAAACAAAGACTATTTGGGCATTTAGTGGTTGAGGTCTTGCAGGAGGCTGAAGGACCAGGAGCAGGCACCTGTGACAGTCTTTTCTCTTCTGTATGGTCATGGCTCCTTCCTTTCTTTCCTTGCTTCAGTAAACAGGGGACTTAGTTAGTGGAAGTTTACAGAAGCAGGCAGTGGATTTTGGCAGACCCCTGGTGTTAGTGACGTGGAGATAATAAATCACAACAGGTTGTGTTACTGAGTCACTGATTCCAGTGGAAACTATAGCTGCAGTTGCATAGATAGGCTTTAATTCTCCCTTCACTTCTTCCACTCAATTGGCTCTAACTTGAAACAGAATCCCTGGAAAAGCTTCTGCTACCTTATTTTGCTCATATCAAACAAGTGTTATGTTGAATCTATTACGATGTTGCTAAATTAATGTGAGATGAGTGGACAATTACCTGTGTGCAATTAATAAACTCCTGCTGAGCCTTAAACTTCGGGAACATATTTGCCCTTTACATGGATTTTCTTGGTTGTTTCTTTATCATTCTAGTAACTGTTCCTTAGGGGGTTTGAAAGTTACACCTGATTTGACATGGATTCAGCTTTGATAGAAAATCCCAGGATCTTTTTCTAAATATATAAAGATGTGCAGGAGTCTGCTCTCTGATCTCATAAAGTTCTGCTTTCATCCTGAGAAAACATTGAACAGCCTTAATTATATAAGGATATTTGGTAGCTGCCAAACTGAGCATCTCCTAGAAAGTTGAACTAAAATCTAAAATGTAGTTAAGATAATGCTTCTCTTATGTGTATGTTTTCAAACATATGGGAACTGGAAGTGGAATTTTGTAATGACTGCATATGGTCTTGAGAACACTAAACTGAAGATGAAAAATTTTGTCATTGCCTGAAAATATCGCACCTCCATGGCTGTAAGGACTATGCAAAGTTGATAGATGATTCACAAAATGTAATCTCAAGAGCAGCATGTTTCTTATTCACTTGTTGAAGAGAATTGTTGTCTTGATGATTATTGTATATGGATTTATGTACAATAAGAGATACATTTTTGAGTTTTGGAATACCTGATATTTCTCCATCCATGGCTTGATTTTTCCTCTGTAAAAGGATGAAAGTACATCAAAGTACAGTATCAAAAACCACCAGCTGACTACTCCCCATGTAGGCTGCTCTGATAGTTGGTTCAAGTCTTTTAATTTTATTCTGTGCAGATATACTCCTCTCCTACATGTTCCACTGCAGGTCTAATACTGTATAGCTCAGATAAAAATGTGAAAGATGCTGCTTCTTTTCCTCCACTATATTGGTTTCAATCATGGCTTTAGAGCTGGATTAGTTGGTCACTTGTGCTGGCAGGCCCTTGATGGGCAATGTGTAGCTGTTGTAGTGAGGGGAGGGATTGGTTCACGCTGTGTGGCTGTGGACCCTTAACTAACTGTGTATTCTGAGTCACCTCCCAGAGGTGCCTACCTCTCTCTCAAGGCTAAACTATGAACTTGCTTCCTACTTGGGAGTTCTGAATTATAACTATGTTAAATACTTAAAATGTTATAAAGCAAAGTAAATATCCTCCTGGATCAGATTCAAAGAAAAAAAAAGGCAATAAATGTTTAAAAGGAGAGAAGGAAATAGGTAAAATAAGAAACAGAATGTGCTGTTTTGTGTGTGCAGTATTCACGCTCACCACTGTATATATTGGAGATGACTCAGGTTTGGTTCTGGAAGTTGTTCCCTCTGGGGAATAGTAACTTATGACATTTGGTATTTCTGCCAGGTAACTGATGTCCTGAACTATCATGGCAGCCTTGCAAGGGCAGTTTTATTCAGACTGGAAACTTTTCTCAAAGACATATGAAGGCATTTTTGTTTCATCGCCCCAGCACAAAAGGTGTATGTTTCCTTGCCTTGCTATGATGCAAAGAAAATTTCAGGCCCTATTTTCCTCAGTGGTTAGCAGGGTAGGAGTGTATGTAATCAAAATATGTTCGTGAACAGGTTTTGGTCTTTGATGGAATAGTCAGGTTTTGGTAGCAGATTTTCAGTGTACTGTGCTTGATCCTCATTTCCGCCGAGGAACAGCCCTTTGAACTGCGGCGCCTGCTGTGGTTACTGGCCATGGCCAGTATCTTTTGGTCTTGCAAATGGATTTTCCATGTCCAGCTTCTTCATTCAGCCTCAGATGTGAGACAGGACATGTAGGTGTACTCAGCAGCAGAGGATGTTTCCGATGCAGTCCCTTTTCAAGTCCTCACAAGAACTGGAAGAAATAGAGCTGGGGCACTTTTTCCACTCTGCAGTTTCAGAAAGTAACCACTGAAGAAGATGAAGGGAGGAGATAAAAGTGTCTGTGGCCACAATCTCTTAATCACTCAATTAGTGTGTAATTAGTGCTCAGATAAAAATTGGTGCATTCCCAAATATTTAAAACATTGTTTGACTTTAATGCTTTGGGTTATCCTAAGCATGCTAGAGCTGCTTTTGATTTGTTCTGAAGAGTAAGTAGTTAATGTTCAAGGCAGGTGTTGAAACAGTGATGGTTGCCTTTTTTGGAAGGGTCTGTTGAATTCCTTCCAGAACAAATAACATGCTTGGCTCACTTAACCTTGCCTTAGGTCCATGTAGTAAAAATCCCAACATTGGCAAGCACAGCAGAACTCTGCAGTCCTTTCTAAAACCTGGGTAGTGGAACCAGCATTTCAAACAGACTTTAGTGTGTGATTGAAAAAAATAAATATGATAAGCTTCATGTCTATTTAAACATGTTTACTGTACAATCACTTAGTGAGGGTGCTTGTGCCAGACTTTTTAGTTGCTCTGCTTTCTGTCTGTCGATTCCTTCCTTGTAGGACGTGGTTGCTTTGATAGGATCTGTCCCTCAGGAAGACATTTGTCATGCTGCAGGATGATGAAAAAGGTTTTCAAGTTTTAATTAGTATTAGATGAAAACCCAAGTGCATTCTAAGGAAGACAGGTGGTGTGTTATCATACATTTAACCATCTCAAATGCCCCTTCAGTGAAGGTGTATTTGAAAATCTTTGGCGTTCCTGCAGAACCTGTTACGCTTCTATGCACTGTTTTTCCACTTTCACTATTTTAAATAACATTTTAGTCTTTCATTCAAGACCTCACTTAACATAATCTATTCTTAAGAATTTTTCAAAATATGTATATAACTCATCTGCTTTATCTATTAAACTAAAGTATTTCCTCACTTCCTGTAAATAAATCAACAATTAATACCTTCCTTTTGTCTTAGCCTTTCTCTTTCCTTACATTCTATTTCTCGGCTGGCCTTTATATGTCACTGAGCTTGGACCCACATTCTTTCTGATTTGGGAATTACTTCAATGGTTCCCTGCTTTACTGAGCTTCACATTCTTACCTGCCTTCATTTCTTCAGACCATCCTCTTCTTTCTCCTTCCCATTGCCCCCAAAGTTTATCTCCCCTTGCAGCACTGTGGTTCCACTTCTGCAGCAGTATCATTTTGAGACTGGATCAGAGCCTTCTGTTATTCAGCTGCCATGTGCTCCTGACCTGGGCTGATGGGCACTTCAATTTTTAAAAAACATCTCTGAAAAAGGAATCATTATGCAGATGTTAAAACATGTGACATTTGGGTATTGTTGGAAATAAGCCATAATCACCTTCAGTTACTGCATTTGGGTGTGACAGATTGCATTACTTAAACATGCTTACATGTCTGTGTGGATAAATTAAAATTAAAATTAAATTAAATTAAAATTAAAAACATTAAAATATGTTTTTATTCCCATCAGGTGTCTTTAGGTTCCGTTGTTCAGTTTGAGAAGGGAAACTTCTCCTTGTCAGCAGAAACGGAAGAAAAGTTTTTTCCTGAGAAAAATGAACATCTGCTACAGTGGGCCCAGAAGGAATATGGAGCAGTAACGTCTTTCACTGAACTTAAAATATCAAGAAACATCTATATTAAAGTAGGAGAAGGTAAACCAAACCAAAACCAACTGAATTCATAGACACTTTTAGATACTAAGTTTCACTTATGTTTTGCTTATTTTTAGTTTTTAAACATACCTCTCATTTTCCAAGAGATATGATATGAAATGGGAAGGCAGAGAAATAAGAGCAAGCCTAAAGACCAGACCTCGGATTTAGGCAACTTCTAATGGATTCTGGGGCCATAACTTTATGCTCATAAATGTGGGTGCAATTGCTTAGAATCTTACAAGAGTCAAACTTTGCCTTTTAAACAGAATCGACTACTCATGGTGATTGTTTGGGTGCATTCATCTGAAGAACTGAAGTGTGGAGACCTTAAAGTAGGGGGAAATTTCTAGACTAAAGACCTGAGTTACATTTTTTCTTTTTTCAGTATTTGCTTGTATTAGGACCCAGGGTTCTTTGGGCAAAGAATCATTGCTTTCCTCACCAAACTAAGTTACCTCAGTAATGTCTTAATGTACTTTCATCCCAAGGAGAAAGATTTACTCTCCTTGTGAGCCACATGCCAAATTCTTCAGGTGGCCTAGTGCAGGTGGGAGAGGACTCCAGCTCCTCAGGGGCTTTACAGGCCCATATTGGGGTAGGGCTCAGGCTGTAGCTCTGTAGCTGAGCAATGTTGGCACAACATAACTGTATGATCCTCTGCAGCAATATCTTACAGAAATTCCCAAACAGCTGAACTAGTTGGTTACAGGGGAAAAAAAAAACAAGCAACCAAAAGCCTTCTGTGGAGAGAACATTCTTTCCTAACCACCTGTATCTGATCATTTGATTTTCTGACGTATGAGGCTTGCCCCCAAAAATCAGAACATGCCTGAGTTAGTTTTGTCCAAATCCTGCCAAATTTGTAGAGGATTCCCCTGTGTGATTCTTTTTTTCATTCTACTTGGCAGCAGTCTTGGATTCTAATGCCAGAAAATCATTCAGAAATATATTTATTAGCTTATTAAAGTGCTGTTGAAACATATACATGGGAGTAGTGGTCTCTGCATTGCAGAGACAAATATTTAATTAGGTATGTTAAAAAAAAAAAAAAACAGATAAAATTTTGTTCCTTGATTTGCATGTCTCCAGTCAAACTAGGAGGCTAAAGAGGAGAGTTGTGCATCGTCTTTAGAATTTGCTAAAACACAATTTAATTAGGAGTAAGTACACAAAATGGAACTTGGCAGGCAACCAAAATAGACAGTTTCTGAGGAGGCTCCTACAAACTAGCTCAGCTGGAACCCTATTGGATTTTGGTTTAAATTCTTGGCAGAAGAATGAATATGCATGTATGTGTGGGGGTTATGCATATGTTCAGGGTGGGGAGAGGGTCAGTTCTTGAACTGCAGCAGTAGTGTTAGGAGTTCTGTGAAAACCACGTGGGATGTGGTCCTGGTCTGCTGCTCTGCAGAGTGAACAATAGAATCACTGGATTTCACAAACCACAGCACACAGTGATGTACAATTCAGGCTCTTCATACAAAACTTCCACTCCTCGAGTGATTTAGTTAGGCTGGCAGTCTGTGAATCACTGCCAGCATTACTCATAATCTAAAGGTGATCATACAAAGTACTTCCTTGCTGTATCACCAATACAGAATGTAATGGCTGTATCCAAATAATTGTCTACATTTCAGCTTCACTCAAGTTAGACAAATCTGAAACAGGAAGATGTAACATTTTAGACGTGCAGGCTGTAGCTGAATACAGCAAGCAGAAAATGCAAGCCAAAGAACAGAAAGATCTGAAGAACGCTGATCTTTCATAGAATAAAGCTGCTTCTGATGCCATGGGTCTCTGAAGTCACTTTTGAAACTGCAAATGAAAGGCAGCTGAGAGCACTAGCAAACTGGATCAGGGCCAAGTGCATCTGAATCCTGTTGATTCTAAAGAGTGGCTGATCAAATACTGCAGAGATGGTGATCACAGCAAGAACTTTAAGGGGCCATGATGGGGGTGTAGAAGAAGGAGGCACAAAAAGTGGGATTCTTGTTCTTGCCTTGATTTGTGTAATGGAGGAGATGGCAGAGTGGCTGCTGTGATAATCACTGTCAGATCTAGAAAGCAGGACTGCTCGTGCTGAAAGTGGTCTCCGTATGTGTTTTTCAGCAGAAGTCAGTTAATTCCTCATGGTTCAGTAAGACATGATTGAACAAGTCAGGAAGTCCTATCAGTTAGCTAAATGTTACCTGAAGCATTCAGTATCACCAGTTAATCCAGGGCAAATGTGCTAGCCTGGCAGGACCCTAATTTCAACACATTTCTTAGAAGATAGAAATAAGAAAAAAATTCATCAGCTGTAACAGTAACTAAACTGGAAAATTGTACAGTCTATTTACAGATGGTAACACTGTGCTTCTGTCCTGGCAGAGCTGAAGCATTAGTCCTGATCAGTCCTGAATTTATAGCCATTACATACCAATGCACATTTCCTGCATGCCATGCTTGCTTGGTTTAATGCTTGCACATGGTCACATTGTGTCCAGCTTAGCTGTGAGTCCTGCTGCGGGATGAGCGCTGCCTGGAGTTTGCATCCTGCCTCCTGAGACCCCTGGAGGACCTTCCCTGATCCCGTTTCTATCCTGCCATTAAATGCCAGCCAAGGTTCTGATCTCTGTTGTGCTAAGGGCTAGCAAACTGCGAAATACACATGAATAAGCTGTACCATCGGAGTGCCCAAGGGCAATTCTAAACACCTTGCTTATCCCCAGCTCAGACTTAGAAAGGCAAGCTCTGTCTGCTTGGATGGGATTTTTATTGCTGAATCCAACTGCTGCTGCCCAGGGTGCCTGTCTTGGGGAGTGACACTTGATTAACTGTGCTCACTTGCACAGAAACCTCCTCAGGATAGTGTTAAGCTTGGATATTCAACTTTTAGCCAAGAACATGTGGATGACACTTAATTTGTGCAGAATAGAGCAGACTGTGTCTGTCCTCATCAGTGAAATGGAAGTGCTGCACACAGAAATCCTGCTGTGCCACCCTCCATCCCCATCCAGGCAGCCTGGCACCTGCTGAAGGAGAAGGTGGCTGCCGGCCACCACTCACAGCTGCTTTCTGGCCAGCGGGGCCCCTTGGCACCCTGGCCTGCTGGCCACAGAGCCACTGCTGAGGCTGTTGCCTGCAAACCT
This sequence comes from Notiomystis cincta, assembly GCA_013398075.1. NCBI lineage: Eukaryota > Metazoa > Chordata > Aves > Passeriformes > Notiomystidae > Notiomystis > Notiomystis cincta. The sequence goes on along the minus strand of VZRX01008758.1, from coordinate 110,399 downwards.
CACATCTGATTCCATATTGGGAGTCTGAGGAGATTAGAGAGGCTCAGAATCCATAAACTGACTGTTTGTTGGCTGGTTTGGTAATGTTTTTAATTGATTGCAGACACCTGCAGTCCCTTTCCAAAGTAAGTTGACAGCCCTGAAACTAACAAAGAAGAGATGTGTAGTGAGCAAAGAAAGATGAAATGGATCCCCTTTTCTTTTCTGCTCCAGCCCCATTTTGGTAACTGGTGTGGACGAGAGAAAATACATTTTTGGTGTGTATGTCAAGTAGCCCGTGATAGAGTTAAAATTTGCTGCGGAGGAAGAGCGTGCTATGGAGCAGAGGCCCAGGCTGGGGAGTCTCCGTGCTCCTGGCAGCAAGAGCAGCAGTTCTGGAGAGCTCCAGAGACGCCTAATGGAAGTGCCAGGAGCAAGAGCTGAGCTCTTTGCAATGGCAAATGATAGCACGTGTGGTAATTACCCACAAACTACTCCAGAACTGCTATTTTATGGCCTGAATCATGTTGTACAGCAGTTAAGAGGCAAATACATAGTGTGTCTATGTGCATGTGTGTATATATATACACACATTTAAAAATTCAAGCTCAGCATAGACCATTTGGGATCATTTTCCATTTTGTGCTGTTGTGGGAGGAGCTGGCAGAACTGCAGCTGCATTCAAGGCTAATCTGGCAGGGCACATACCAGATGTTACAGAAGTGCTTTGCTTGGGCAGTATGAATAATTACAGTCTTATACAGCTTTAGTAGCTTCTGTATGGGAGACAACAGGGTTAATAATCAAAGGCTGCTTTGTATAAGATCAGAAGAAGAAACTCCCCTGATTGTTTCTGCAGAGATCAGGGTCACAGGAGTCTCTGGTTTTCTTACAAAGTTGTGTAGCACACACAGATGCAATTCAGAGGTGATATTTCAGTTCTCATTTAGAGAGTGCATGGCCTCAGCACAGCTTTTAGGAGTTTGTTCATAGTTTTATGTTCACAATGCATGCTATTTGATTTATTTTCTTTTTGTTTGTTTGTTTTCTTGTTTTTTTGTCTTGCTACTGACCCTAATAGGAAAAGTCTTCTTTGTAAAGCAAGGGTCAAAGACTCAGCCATGTGGAATTGTATTCTTGCAGGACTTCAAGTGTTTGAACGTGATATTTAGTCCTTCTATGTATTATGACAATTTGTATGTCAAGCTATCTCAGAAATGCAAGGTGTTCCTGATTTTCAGTTGAAATACTGTTTCTTGGGGTACAGCAATGTAGGCTGTGCATGGGAACTTCATATGAAGTGACTGTTCTTTATGCTTTGCATTGTACACTAGTGGCTCTTCACCCAGAGGGTGGTTGGGCACTGGAACAGCTCTTCAGGGCAGTGGTCACAGCACCAGACTGAGTTCAAGATTTTGGACAATGCTCTCAGGCACAGGGTGGGACTCATGGGGATGATGCTGTGCATGGCCAGGAGTTAGACTCGATGATCATGATGGGTCCCTTCTAACTCAGCATATTCTGTAATTCTGTAATGCTCCTGTTCAGCTATGCAGTTAAAACCAAAAAAGAGATTGAATAGCTGTACTAGAATTCCAGCTATGCATATTGTGATCAGACTTTCTCAATATCAACAACTGATTCCATAATTTTCTTGCTGTCTTTAGCTTTCCATGTGCAAGAGAAATGCAGTATTTCTAGACAATACTGACTCTAACTATACTATATATAGGACATATATTGAGTAAGGAAATGGAAAGTACTTTTTGTAGTATTTAAAAAAACTGTAAGTTCATAATAATATGAATAAAATATTTTCCACAGGGAGAAGGAGTTGATTCCAAAAGTTATCTCTAAGTAAATTGCAAAAGAAAGCAATTTCTTTTAAAGTTGCAAGGAACAAATTAAATATATTTTATTAATTTTGAAAAGCTTTCACATATTTTCCATCAGAATTGTTTTCAAATTTCTCTTTGCAGGGATTTTCTTTCATTAAATGTTTAAATACATAAATAGTACTTATTCAGTTTAGAAGTATATATTTTATATTAGAGAGCTGATGTATTGTTGCAGCAGTGATCTCCCTTTCAATATGATGATTTGTCTTATGTGCTTATAATAGATGGTAGATACACCTTTCAGCAATATAATGCACACTGAAGTTGATGTGGTACATGCATACATCTAAGCTGACATCTGTTCTTAAAGGTCTGTATCCTTTCTTTTTTTTTCTCCCTCCAGATCAAGTTTTTCCTCCCTCTTGCAACATAAAAAAGAATTTTCTCTCTTTAAATTACCTTGCGGGATATCTACAACCAAAACCAGCAGAGGGGTGCCTTATGTCTAACTTAGTCCAAGAAAGAGAAGTTCATATAATTGAACTAAGCACTCCAAATTCCAATCCTAACAGGTAAAGTATCATCTAAATAGACTAAAACTGTTTGAAATAATAGCTAAAAGTTTCACTTGTCTCATAAAAATGAACTGAAAGTAGCCATTTCATCCTTAAAGAAAAGCTTGGGCTTTAGTACTTTGCCTTAAATGGAAATTGGTTCTTCAGTATGTAAAGATTTTGAATTCTGCTTCATAGTCACAAGATTTTTCTGGACAAGTCTGCAAAGCACAGCTTTTATGGACCATATACTGCTCCCCTTCTTGCTCAATCAAACATATTTTTCCAAGGATAAGGTGGATAAGGGAATATCAGTAAGGACAGTATCTGACAGAGAGGGTTTAAGGTTAGACCACTGTATGAGGGGGTGAGAGAGGTTAAAAGTAATCCTGACCTGTCACAGGTAGGGACTGGCAGCAAGGTCTAGGGCAGTGGCTCCCAAACACTTTCCAGAAATTGCAAGTGATCTGTAGTCTATGGTAAGTGTTCCACAGTTGCTCTGAAGATTCACAACAGTATTTTCTGTCAAGTTTCCAATTAAGTTTAAGGGATAATTTGATAATTAACAGAAATTTTAAGGGTTGACAGTGGTGCACTGATCAAAAAAAACTTTTTAACTACTGGTTAGGAAAAGTATCTCTCTGTACGAGTCATGAGGATTTTCTAAATTGTCAAAGGTACCTTTGGGAGGTAAGATATTTAAAATACTCATTCTTTGCTGGTCTTTCCTAGATCTTAGTGGGAGAATGTGAATAGGGTTTGCTTCAAATAGTCATACTTGGAAAACCTCTTCATAAGTGCCAAGTATGATAGCTAGACCAGAAATTTGCTATGAAACTTAGATGGTTACAATGTCATCAGAGATAATGTGCAATTAAAATCCTGTCTGCTTATCCTGTATTTACTGCATATCTGGCATTGTCTGGTTCTGCTCCTCATGCAGCTGCATGTGAGTCCATCCTGTCCCTAATGAGACAATCACACAGGGAGATGGAGGTGGGAGGAGGTGCTTCTGTGAGAAGGATAATTCTCATTGCAAGATGTCAAACCCAGAGCCTGATCATTTTCTTTCCTAGGAATCTGGGGGAGAGTAAGAAAATGTTGAGGTGTAGTGGAAGTGGAGTAGGTAACCCCAAATGATGATGCAGCCCCATCCTGAACAGAGCTGATGATAATCTCAGCATCATTCCAAGTCCCTTGTAGTGCTACACAATGACAGCTCTGGTTCCAAGCTCTTGGCTTTGGATGATAGTACAATAGGAATTTGCTTTTCAGATGGTAACAGTGCTATTAAAAAGAAAAAGAAAAAGTACTAAGTTACTTTGTTCTTAGTTTTATGTGTTATCCACAGCTATCTTTACGAAGTTTAAATCCCCAAAGAAACATACAGAAGCTGAGCTGGGCATGTGTAAAACTGCAGGAGATGGAACAAAGGTCCCAAGATGCACTAAGTCTCAGTGCAGAGTATTAGTTGGAACCTGTTACTTGGGGATGAGCACATTCTTGTAATGTGTGGCCCCATAAGATGATCTGGAAGTACAGGTTTTTCTGTTGAATTGGTATTTTGCATGATGAGATGTTATTGATGGGTAAGAACCCATTTGCTCTACTTATTTAACTGAGATCTTGAAAATCTGGATAGTTTTCATCTATTTTCCAGAAAGCAGTAGGCTGGACATCTGTTTTTTTTTTTCTTTTTAAAGTAAGTGTATATCCAGAAGTATTGGAAACTGAATACACTGCTTAATTCCTCAAAGCACGCAAGATCTTAAGCAAAGTAATTCCACAATTTAACTGTTTAGGCAGAGACACCTCCCAGTATAGTACTTGTGGTTTGGGTTGGGTTTTGTGTGTGTGTGCATTAACCTGCTTGTCGTCTTTGCTTTTTTTAAGGTATTATTTTAAGTTTTAAAACAGTTATATTTAGGCACTGTCACAGTGAAATAAGAAAATTGTGTTTATTTTAGAAAGCAACCTGCTATTCATATAACTTAACTGCACTAAATAATAGCTGAATTGAGTAGCACACTTCTTATAAATAAAAGACAGAAGTATTTTTTGTCTAAAAAGTACTTGTTTCAATTGTTATGCAAAATCACTTAAGTGTATATGGAATAACGATCTGCTTTGCACATGTTGTGTTGCCTGGGATAATATCCAGCATTTTAATCAGCTGGCCAGACAGTGGAAACATGATGGATTGGAAGAAGGTTGATAGCTGAAAATTTCTGGCATTCTGTTCTAACTTTCTATTTTCCACATGCAGTGCTCTCCAGGTGGATATAATCGTTGACATTAAACCATCTCAGCCTGGCGCCAGACTTGTCAGAGATGTCGTACTTATCCTCAAGTGCAGAAAGTCTGTCAATTGGGTTATCAAGTCTCATGATGTCCAGGGAAAGCTGGAAGTGATTGTAAGTTAAGGCACCTTTAGTTTGTAGAGCTATCATAATGCAACAGTATAGAATCCATTTAAATGTGATATAGTGCTAGACCATGTTGATTTCTGAATGTTTTCTCTTAGCTGCTTCTTTTTAATTATCACTGCATTTTAAGGAGTAAATACATAAACTTTTTATTCTCATTAACTTTTAATATATGAGCTATAAAGCTGACCAACACATTGCAGAAGCCAGGTAGTTAGTGCAAGGATTTAGTCTGTGTCTTTTTGACTTCTGTTGAAGCACCCTAAGCACAGAGTTGGATGTTCCTCTCCCTTTTTGCTGTTACTTTGGTGAATGGATCAACAGGTTTGTGTCAGAAGTTGGAATGATGCTTTCAAGTGCAAAATAGATAATACTAGATATGCAGCACACACCCACTGTCTTTGGAAGTGGCAACTCTTTTACTTCTGCTTGTGGTAGTAGTATCTATCCCTCTTCCCTGCCAGTACTTCTGTCTCCACTAAGTGTTCGGTCAAATTGACCTCATCTCTCCTCAGACAGTAAAAAATATTTTTTTTAAAGTTAAAGCCTAAAGTTAAGCTTGTAAAATTACTGGACATGCTGATTCATGTTGATTTTTGATACAGGCTTTGTGGCTTAACACCATTTCTGCTAAGAAAATGTGTGTTCTCTTGCTCTGAAATAAATAAGTATAATTGAAATGGTCTTGCAGCCTCGAAGTTTGTGGCCTATTTCTGTCTTAAGCAGTCAGTTAAGAGCATATTGTAAAGTTGAGCTGAATGTTTACTCAGGACCACCCAGTAGCCTCATGATTAGCAGTTTTGCAGCAGTTCAGTAAATTTTCAAACTCCAGTTCTTTGTATTTATAGGAATTTTACTTTGCTTAGTTGCTTTCTGCTTGTAATCTGTACAGAGGAAAATCTGGCAGCATCCAAAGGCTGATTGATCTAAATCTGCTAAGAAATCAGACTGGTAAGCAGGATTTCATAGTACCTTTTGAGAGTGAAGGGAAATAAAGGAAAGCATAATTTAGTGTTGCTCAGAAAATTGAATGGAAAAGTTGTCTAGGGTGGGTGATGAAGTTCCCTTTTGATCCCTGTATTTATCTTGGAGACAGGAAATGATGTTCTGGTTATTCTTTAGGTCTGAAATGGTCAGTTCCTAAAGAGAAAGGTCAAGATTGGTTGCTGAGGATTACCTTGTAAGCAGAAGGACAAAAAACAATGGTTGACTTCAAAGTTTCATTCTGGGTCATTACATAAAAGTCACCACTGTATATTTGGGCATATATAGATCTACTTTCACAGGAAAGAGATTGTACTTTAGTTCATGCCATGCTAGGAGATAGCTCAGGTACCATATTTCATGTCCATGAAGCTATCCCTTAATGGATAATCAATTTTCACAAGATGATTTCTACAGGATTTTAAAATGTCTAAAAGGCTACAGTTAAATATAGAAAAGCAAGGCTGCTTTAAAAACCTCATTTTTAAAGCTCTTTATTAATTATCGAAAGTATAAGTAAAAAGTATAATTAAAAAGTTTCTGTAATGAGTGGCAGAAGGTAACATTTTATTTAGATTAACAAAAAGAGAAAATAATATGTAAAATATATACAGAAATGTCAGTTTTTAAAAGACTTTATATTAATGTTAGGATTTGTGAGTAACTACTTCCTTAACTACTTCATTTATATAGATGCTTCATTTTCTGATTATGTGTTCATTTTTCTTTACTTAGAGGGGATAAGGCAGGGAACTAAACTCCCCCATGCCATTAAAAAGCCTGCATATCCAGCATTTAGGATCTCTTCATATCTCTATTAAGCTAAAGGCCTTTCTAAGCCCAAATTTAGACAATGCATAAAAACATTACTAAGCAATTAGGTAATGTTTCACAATGTTCTTTTTATTAGTTGAAGCAGTTCCATGCAGTTCAATTTTCCTAACTTTTTGCCCTCACTATGAATTAGAATTGTCTTGAGGGGATTGGCAAGCTGAGAGGGAAAGGTTAGTGCTAAGCTGCCTCAAACCTAGGACTGTAAGTTATTGAGGTCTAAGTTCACAGACAAAAAATGAAGATGGTGTTTTAGGTCATATAGCTCATCTCCAGCTTACTGTGTTTCTTGAAACTCTGAAAGAGGATGGACACAAACCCAAGTAAAATGGGAGTACTTTAGGTAAATTCATTGCACATGATGTATGTGCAGTGCTTTCCTCCCAGGCTGTGTTTAACTCCTGTGTGCAGGCAGTCCTTAAAGGCAGCACCTGTGTTGTTCTGTGCTTGTACACTGCTGTTCACATCGCTTCCTTTGCAGCTGGTGTCCCTCGGCAAAGCTGGGAACTGTGCAGTGAACTTCCAGAAAGAAAATAAATTGTTGAGGGGCAAGGAGTGGGAGAGGTGCAATGCACAAAACAAACCTTTGAGGGTTTCAGAAACTTGGAGGGACTGTTGTTTACCTGAGAACAACTGCCCAGCACTTTCTGAAATGGGGTCTGTTCTGAGTAGGTTAGTGGGGGTTCAGATTGCCTGGTTTCAGTCACTGTGTGTGGAAGTGTTGGCAGGGCAGGCAAGTGAAGGAAGGTCTATTCCTGCAAACCCTCGTTCTTGCTTTTGTTCCAGTGAGGCGATGCAAGACTGAACATTTCCAGGCTCCGTGTGGAGTGGAGTGGTGTAAACAAGCCCTGGAAATGCTTGGATGCCAGCTAGGACAGTAAAGTTGTGATATAATATTTGTTCAGCTGTCTCCTCATGACAGAAAATAAAGAGATGCAGCAAAGTTGGGGTAGCATAATAGCTCCTACCACAGTCAAAGCAGTGTGGTAATGGGAAGATACATGATCAGTCGTGTCCAGATTTGCATGTGCTGAAGATCAAAGATTAGTTGATCCCAACGAGTAGTAAGGCACTAAAATTAGGATACCTATTGCTCCAGTTTTGTTTCTTATCTTCGGTGGCCTTTGCTGAGCATTGATAACTGTACTGGTAACAGTATCCTCAAACCAGACATTCTGTACTTAATTATCTCCAACTTCAGCTGTGAAGCTTCAAGTATTTGAAGGCTGCAGAACTGGGTCTTTAGGAAGAAATGAGGGAGGGAGCTGAAGGTGCACTATGCCATTCCATTGGCACTCTCTACATGCTTTATTCACTTCTTTGTTCAGAAACTCATTCTGCTGTCAGGTAGAGAAGTGCAGCGGAGCTCTGTGACCTGTTAGCATGTCCATATGAGCACTGTCTAAGAGAGATCTCTCTAGTCAATCTTTTGGTGTTCTAGAATGACAGAGATTTGTTCACATTGAGGAAAAACCAGTGGGGATGAAAAGAAGATGCAGCCTATATGATGGAGAAGGTAATTGAGCATGGGAATGAAAGTGTTTGTGGAACATTCCATGGTATCAGCTGCATTAGAAAGTGCATTTCAATCACATTGCAGAAATTGTTGGAAAGTGGGTCATCGTGCCTTTTCTGCAGCATCTATGTTCAGCTTGTTCTGTAGCCTTTGATGTGATTGTTATGGTGATAATAGGAATGTTGTGAGTGTAAAAATAAATATGTATGTATTTAGCTTTGGTGTGAATGAATACATGTTAAAGTTGCCAAGGTGCTGAATGCAAGTTTGTGTAATACCAATGAATATTTTTGAACTACCTCTCTAATAGTGGGAGATACTTGTTACATTCCTTTGACTTGCCCATTTGGGCAAGAAAATTTGAAATTTTACAAAACATTTACAGGAAAATGAAAACTAAGTTGTTGTATAACTCATATTTATTTAATAATAATTCAGCATGTGCATTCATAACGTCAGCATGTGCATTTATGAGTTTGCTGTATCAATGTATTTGTGTAAAACTTGTATCGTTAATTAATTTTAAAATCTTTTCATGTACAAATACTGTATGTTGTTCTTTTAAGTAGTCTGGCCATTCATAAATGTGCATGCTCTCACTGCTCATTTAGTTCAATCCTGTTTAACGAACTCAACACTTTGGAGGAGGCACACAGCATTTGCAGAGTGAAGCACATTCAGACACAGCCTGTCCTTGGTGCCAGCTGAGTTACAGCATTAGCTGCTATCAGCTCTCCTTCGTGAGCATGCTTTTTGCCTTTTTCAGTAATGCTCATTTGAACAAAGGTTTTCCTTTTTCCATCTTAAGTAATGCTCGAATCCAAGAAATTAAGGGGACATTTGAAAATTCACTTGTCATCCTGAGTTCACTTCAGGAGTAATTGCAGCTCAGTATTGAAGAAAGTATGGCATTATACGAAAGGCTGTAAATATGTCTTTGTCTCGTTTAGGGATTAACAGTTTCTGATTGCCTTCTGATTTATTGTACTCCAAGCAGAGGCTGAGAGTGAGCAGGGGGTTCTTTTCCATCTCTGCAGCAGTTATGTGCCTAAGGTGGCAGGGTTTGGTTTATTTCCCCGGTGTCCTCAGTTTGCTGTCATTTAATAGAGTAAAACAGAATACAGAACCAGGTTCAATCAGTGTCACTATTCCATCATAAATATCCTTAAGTGGTAAATCACAAACCATGTTCTTCTTTATTTGCAGACATCAAATAGTATTGGTTTTGGAAAAGAAACAGAACGATCCATGACTATGAGTAAATCAGTAATACCTGACATTCCCTCATCGCATGAGAGTTTGATCAAGTGGGCTTATGAGCATAATTACAGTCCAGTTATTTCCTACACAAAAGCACCTGTTGCTAACAGATTTCACCTGCAACTTGAAGATACAGGTAAGTTTGAAGATGGACTTTTAGCATATAGAAAAAACATATCTTGTGTTTCCAGGAATACAATTACTTGAAAGTTGGTTTCTCAGTTTTGAATCTTTGGTTTTGGCTGCTGTACTTCTGTTACTGCTTATCATCAAGAATGCTGGTAATATCTATGAATGATGGTTACAAATAATAATCTCTGGCTTTTTGATTAGAAAAGTCCAGGCAAGTTGTGTTATTTCCTGAAATTTGGTGGAATTAAATGTTTATAGTTTACCCAATGCACAAGACTTTATAGCTAATGATACCCAGTGCCCACTGAAATGGATGTCAGCAACTGGGTATCTTGTTAGTTAATAAACCCAGCATTGATTTTTTTTTTTTTACCGTGTTTTTTCCTAAAGTATGAGCATAGTGTTTCCTTGAGACGATTAAATAAACAGTGAAACTGTTTACAGACATGAGTGGCTTACCAAAAAAGTCTGAGCAAACAGAATAAATACAACTATTGAAAAAAATTGGGTCTTTGGCCAAAGTAATTGCTGATGTAAAGCTATCTGGGTCCATTGAAGCTAGCAGAGTTGCATCTGTTTTTTTCACTAATTCTGAGTTTCAACCACTAAAAGTATTGTTTTACAATTTTGATAAAGCTTAGGTTCTCATTAATTTTATCAATTGCATTCTCATGGGTTTTTTACTCAGCAGTCTTGTGTATAAGCCAAGAGATAATTTTCTCATTTACTCACTATAAAGTTAACTCTTATTTAGCTTCACTGTGGTTATATAAGTAGTTTGACAACAGTAGTGACTGAATTTCTCATGGGTCAGGTAGTGGAAGAATTTCACCTAATGATTTGCCCTTAGGCTGTTTCAACGGCACCAAAATAATATATTTGATGAATTTGATGTTTCTTTTACCTCTGTGGATCTTTTACGTATAACAGGTCCACTCATCAAAAGTTTATTTTCAGCTCTTGGTGAGAGAGATTTCTGACAGGGACTAAGTATACCAAGATTAGATGCCTCAGTAACAACTAAACCTTAGTTGTAGGAGTTGTGGCTACTTACCTGAAAAGTACAAAGATGCTGCTTTTAATGTCCTTCAGGAGCTCCCTTTATAGATAATGGTCATTTTTGTATGAAAATTATTAGTGCTGGATACTTTTTAGGAAGAATACCTAATAAACTAATGTGGATTTGTTGTTGTTGGGTTTTTTTTAGAAGAAATGAATGATGAAGAAGACCATTCCCTTCCTCCAGAGCTGACAGAATTGCTGGGTGCTAACCCACTGCCAGCTCCGAAGAATACCGATGGCCTGACCTTTCCATTTCACATTAACAGAGGAAGACATGACACAGTGGGAGAAGAAATCTTCCCATCCAGGCATTCAGTAGATACATTAATAAATCATGACTTCGGGCATTCCCTCTCAAAGCATAAAGAACCTGAAGAAGTTCAGGGCAGTGCTGATATGGCCCTGTCAATAAAGTGTGATGACAAAGTTATGACAGTAGCTGTAGAAAAAGATTCCCTACAGGTTGGTATAATATCTTGTTCTCAAAAATGGGGAGGCTTTTCTGGGCAGACCATTTTATTTGCGTATTGACTGAAAAAATAAACATTTGAAATCCTACAGCCATCACCACACAACACCCCCAAAAACCAGTGTGATGAGGAAACGATACTGTAGATGTTCTTTGCCGTAACTCAGAATCAAGTTTACTCTTCCCAAAAATCTGGTGGTTTTTAGAGTGATTTCTGATTGAAGGTATGCATGGTTGGTCAAAATTACTGTACTCAGCCATCAGTCTGAGTTTTTAATTTCCCGAGTACAAAGAAGCTGCTTTTGGTAGCAGGGTGAGACCTAAATAGATCTGTCTTTACCATCTGCCAGCTGACAGGTTGCTTGTGTCCATTTGTAATTGTGGAAAAGAGCCTGATCCAGACAGCATTTTAGCTCATTTCAGACCAAACAGAGTCAGCATTATTAATCAGCAGATTAATAATGAACCTGTTGTTTCCTTTTTTTCCATGTTACATGTATTCCTTGTCTGCCATGTATAATGGCATTTTGAGAGTGACCTTCCCTGGATGTCACTACAATGAACTTCACTTCCTCCTGTCAGCAGTCACGAGCAGGGACTGCCCTGCACTTCAGCAGGAGCTGAACACAATTGTGCTTCAGCCCCTCACAAAGCGCCTTTGTTTCAGGCCAGCGGCTACACCCGGACTGAGCTCTCGCTGCTGGACCACTCTTGCAAAGCCAGGATGAATGGGACCCACTTCATCCTGGAGTCTTCACTCAACAAATGTGGGACTCGGACAGCATATATCTTGAACAAGATTGTTTATTTTAACTCTGTGAGTATTTTACAAAGAGGATCCACCTTCTGCACTGCACATCGTAGTAGCACAAGGAAGTCATTGTAGTTAGCTTTAGTCGTAGCAAAAAGGAGGCATCCTGATCTTTCCTGCCTGGCTCAGACCTAGTTGCAGCCACAGTCCCTGTATTCAAGGAGGTATGAGGGCTGCAACATTCAGTGTGCTCCTGTGGTCAGAGAGTATTCCAAAGGAAAAAGGAGGAGTTGGAGTTAAATACATTTGACTACATGGCTGCCCTTTGGGGACCACCTGTACCAGTCTGAGGAAGTTGCACTCGTGTTCTCTGTGCAGCTCTGATGCATCCGTCTGTACATAGCAGTAATACATTGCTGTAAAGAGAAATAGGAGTGAAGTTTTGTAATTGCACAAAGTAATACCTTTTAATTCATATCCTGAATTAAATGAATTTTTTTTCTTCTAAAATTATGCGTGAAAAAAGCCTTCTAATGTGTGAGGAAATTCCATTATTTTTGTGTTCTTTTCTCGTGCAATTTGAATTTATGTTTTATCAGTTGCTGTACATGGTGAAGGGACTCTTTGAGTACTAGTGTATGAGTGATGATACAAAAGAGCCCAGTTAGGTTGTAAGCAACTACTTCCAGACTGGCTCAGCTTACGGGCCAGAGTACAATGCAGATATTCTGGGTTCAAAAGTAATGACACGTTTCTCTTGCTGAGCTTTCCAGTACATAGAAGTAACTTTGGCAAATGATGGAAAGCCTGTGATCCAACCCAAACACAGCTCAGGCAATCTGATCTGACCTTGCCTGGTTAAAATTGTTCTGTGCTGGGGAGTCAGTACACCTAACTTTAGAAACAGCCCCAAACCAAGACAGAATCATCAGCAAACAGCAGAACAGCATGGGTCTGGAGCTATATACTCTCATGGTCCCTGTATTCTATTATGGCCCAAAGTAAAGTGGTTACTTACCTCCTCTCCTTACTCCATTGTGTCTTGTAATAGTCTTGGCTACACACTTGAACTCCAAATCATGTATGGGATTGTTCAGAATTTGGGAGCATTTCTCCTAAAAACAGACACATACAGTGGAGTGTCAAAGAATGTGTGTATATGTAATTTTTTAGCAGTTGTTCTAAGTCTTAAGAAAACAAAGTGGAAGTCTTGGAAGGGAGGGAACCATCTGAGGAGCTGCAAGCATACAGAAGCAGAATGCAGAACAATGGAAAACAAAACCAGAAATTTGCAGGTGAAGCAATGAAGACGTGGAAAGGGTGAAAAAAAAAGAGGAGGGGGAAATTCAGTGCGAAAAAAATAAAAAAAAGGAAGGAGAAAATGAAGAAGGAATGTAATGGGTTTGGGTGTACATGTCTGAAAAAAAAATGCTAATGACACAAGAGAAAATCCTTTAGCAACCATAACATTTTTAGAGCTTTTTTATGAGTGCGCTAAGGAGAACTGCAAGTAGCAAAATATCACTTTAGAAAGCCATTTCTTTTTTCAGTGTTGGGTATAGAAATACCAGAAATAGAACGGAAATGCAGGGCTGCTCATTCAGACACCAACACCCAGACTGGTGTCTTTCTTTGCTGGCTCTGAATCCTGGAAAGAAAACTCAGGGGCATTCTTTAAATATAAGCTACATATCCTGCACACTCAGCACAAGGCTGTTCAAGACATGCTTAGCTGGTGCTCTTCTTTTGGCCTTTGTATTGTTCTGAAGAGACAAGAAAATAAGAGTCATGAGAGTGCTCGGTTATCACCCAGTCTAATTTGTTTGCAATACCTCTTGTGCAGATTGTCATTCAGCTGTCAGCACCAGCTGAAGGCAGTGGCTTTGAAGATGACGACATGGAATCAGGTGATAATGGATTTCCAGGGGATGCTGACGAGGGAGAGGTGGCTTTCTCAAGCTGGCCTGAAATAGCGGTATGTTACCCTCGGGTTTGCACCTGACAATGAGGAAATACCTATTGTAATAGGTGTTTCACATAAATTACATTAATTGTCTAGAAATTCATTTGTCTTTTAACACATTTCTTCTCACTACACTTTCTTATGACCCTGTTTTGCAGGGAAGATTTGCACTAAGTAGCTGGAACGTGGGTGGGCCTATATTGTACACACCAAATTTGTCCTGACTCGTGATGTTACTGTATTTGTTTTCTCAGTTTAATTGCACACTGCACCAGCCAGAGGATGACAGAGGCATTTTCTGGCCTCCTGAACCGCACATCACCAATGTGACCTTCAACGTGGACCTGTACAAAACAGATTTGTTCCTTGCTCCCTCCCAAGGACTCTTCTCTGTTGCGGAGAATGGGCCAATATATGTAGAGGTAACAAACTGAAACAGACTTTGAAACTAAGGCAGTGCAACTGAGCCAAATCTGTTCCTGTCAGTTGAAAGGTTTTGTTGGGCAGTTGATTCAGGCCACTGTGGTGGCTGCAAAGAACAGAAACTGTGAGATAAGAAGTAGGACAATATTTTGGGTAAAAAACTCAAAGGATTCTTGCAAAATGGATGAATTTAACTTAGAAGGTAAATAGGTGATTCTTGCTAAATCTGCTTTTCTGTGCAGAGCTTAAAGGGGATTTCTGAGCTCTTGCTCTGAAATGGCATGTCCTAATGGGTTCATCTTATTATATGTCTGAACCTCATCTGAAAGATGCCGACAGGCAAAAAAACTATTCCAAATGTGTGTCTTTCATATGCTAGTGTTCTCAGGTTACACAGTTAATAGATTCTGGTCTCTCTACAATCTGCTTAAAAACATCAGTTATAATCCTTTTGAATGCTACCACACAAGAGATCTAGCAGATTTAGATAAATAATGCTAAAACAAAATCAACAGCCGAGTACCCTTGACTTCAGGTATATTTTGCACATGATAGTATTTCCATGTGTTGCTGAGTTGCTTATGAAATCTGTGGAATTGCAAACCAATACAGTTAGTATTTTTAAAGATAGCTATGTAAACAGAATTTTGGATTTTCAAATAGTGGTAGACGTTAATAAACGCAGCTTTGGCAATGAAGAAGCATCTCCAGTTTCTAGGCGAGTAAATCACAAGGTGTGAGCTGTGGGGTTGCAAGACAAGGGACAAGTATCTGTGCTGTGTTTCTCTTGCCCAAATTAGTTCCTCTTTGGGAATCCATGTTGCACATAAGCAGCAGAGTGACCCATTTGACATTGGTGCAGTTTTCTTCATGATTTCAGTGTGGTTCGTCTTTGTTCTCTACTTAGTGAGAAGTCCTTAAGACAGCTAAAGGAAAAATAAAGTGTGTCACACTCAGTTAAGAATGTTTTTATAACAGACACTTAAAACCATCCACTTCCATCATTGATCTGAGATGAATCCCCCTGACTCTGAGCCCGCTGGATTTCTCTGGTTGTGGAGCTGTTTATTCAGACAGATGTTCTGATTTCTTCATCACCTGTCCTGGCAGAAGCTTTTTTTCTTCTGTTTTTCCTTCTTGCTCAGTGGAAAACATATCAGTTTTGAACTTCTGTGACTCCCTTTTTTTTAAGCTGACAATGATTTTTTTCCCCTTTTTTGTTTCTATTTTGCATTTGTTACTAAGAAAAATATTTTTGGGTTTCGATAAATACATGTTTTGTAAAAATTCTTTATCTCCTTTTTCCTTGTTTGATAAGGGGCTTTTTTGTGTCTGAATCTTTTGGGTTCTGGGATTTTTTTTCTTTATTCTCTGCTGTCATTTTCTTGCCATATTTTGGTCTTCCACCTTCCTCCTGTGGTTCTTTTCTTTCCTTGCGATATCATTCATCCTTTTATTTAATTAACTATAGTATGTCTGTCCTACTTTCCATGATGTCTTTTTTAATTAGTTTATACCATCAGCTTGTTTCCTGTCAGTATCTTTGGCTGACTTTGGTTCATCCATCTTTATTTCTGTTCATTTCAGAAGATAGTTTTTCTTGCTTAGATGCTTCCGCACATCCCTTCATCTCTAATTTGATTGCTGCTCTCATAAGGGAGAGGAAAAAAAGAAATGCTTTTATTCACTGCAAAACTCAAAGCATCCAGAAATGACTGTATAAACCACAGAATTTGGCAGGCTCTGCCTTAAAGATACATGCAGCACATATGGATTAAGAATGCATATAAGGCACATTTCTTCTAAGAAGTTCTCTTGTGGAACTGTTTCATTGGGCAGTGTTAATGGTTAGACAAATGCTTCTGTTGTTTATTAAGAGCAACATGCCTCATTTGTTACTAATTTCTTTTTTTTTTCTTCTAATTATTCTGTAGCATTTATTGTCTGTATTCCAATCCAGCTGAGCAACATCAGGGTATTAGAAGCTTTCGGTCTGAATTATTTTTCATAAAAGAATATGAATTTCAAACTTAGAATAAGCTAAAAGGATCCTTTCACAAGAAACTATGGCTTTTTAGGAGGCTCCCTCACCCCCTCCAGTCCAGGAATGCCACTCACACGCCAGACCATGACCTCCTCTCTGCCTTTGCATTCCTGTCTTGGCTGGGGGTGGATTCTCTGTTGTGTCTGTTGCTTTTATTTTTTCTTTCTATTTTCATTATAATTTTGAGCAGATACAAACCCATGGAATTAGTGATTGATTTCCATACCTCTGTTATATCCTCTGTGTCTAAGGGAGGTAGTGCCATCTCAGGTGGCAGACACAGTCATTAACTGTGTCTCATCTGGGGGGTGGGGGGCTGGGGGGCTGTTCCTCTGCTTTCAGAAAGATAAGGGATTGCTGTATTTATGCATAGTTATGCTATTAAACAGCTGCTGGTTTTGAAACCACAGATTTTCTATCTCTCAGTTTGACAGTTTACCCCTAACATTTAGCCTTCAAAATATTTCAGATTGGAAATGGCACTGGAAAACTGCTTAAAAAATTGTTGAAAATATTAATGAAATGTGAACTAAAAATGTCATTTCTGAGATCTTACTGTCTCTTTCTTTAATGCAGGTGTCTGTGACTAAAGCTGACAGATCCTTGGGCTTTGCCATTCAAACATGCTTTGTTTCCCCGTTTTCAAATCCAGATAGAATGTCTGACTATACCATTATAGAAAACATTTGTCCTAAAGATGAATCTGTTAAATTCTACGGTATTGAGAAAGTGAATTTTCCAATACCACATGCACAGAAGGACAGAAAAAGATTTAGCTTTGTATTCAAACCAATGTTCAACATCTCACTGCTCTTTCTTCACTGCGAGTTGACTTTGTGTACAAATAAAGACAAAGATACTCAAGGATTGCCAAAGGTCAGTAATTTATTAGATTTATCAAAACTTCTGATTTAGATGAAAAAACTGTATTTTTTTCATCTGAACTCTGAAGGTAATAGTTTCCTATGGAATTGATGTAATGAACATGATATCTCTAGGCTCAGGATTTTAATAGATAAGAATTATTATGCTGTGCATTTTGACTACATAATTTGCAGTTGCTGTTTAAATTTCATTAGGTGACTACAAAGAGAAATTGCTTTTTATTGCACAAGTGCTTCAAGTTTATTTTTTCTATGCATATCTAAAGCACAAACAATGCTAGCTTTAATTTCCAAAGACATGCACCATATTGGATAATATTGTAATCTGATTGCTACAAAAGAGAAGGCTATTTGTATGTTCTTGTTTTTTGGTAGATTGTGTAGGGTAAAACTGGTTACAAGGGAGCTGTGCCACTGGCACAGCTGTCCTGGCAGGCAGGTGACTGAGCTCACACACTGTTCTTTGTGCTCCAGTGCATTCCTCCTGATGAAGCTTGCACCTCTCTCAATGTGGATATGATCTTGGCCATGATGCACAACAAAAAAACCTTCACCAAGCCTCTTGTTGTAATAACACATGAAGGAAAACAAGAAGGTATAAAAATGAGCTTGACCTGTTTAATAATGCTATATACATATGTAATATTGTGTAACATACAGCCACTTGAAATGAAGGACTGCTACAACTATGTGACATTGTACAATAGTGTGGTGATACTGTGTCTGTAAGATGTTACTTGTTAGGACATTTGCCTGGCAGAAGTCATCAGGGCAAGTCATTGCCATTTTTTAACCGCAGTAATTGTTCTCTGGCCGTGTGGGTTTGCTGAGCATTGAGAAAGGAATACTCAAAGTAGTACAAAATAACGTGGGTTTTGGAAGTATGAATGTAGCAGTAGCACTTGGAGCAATTTCTTGTTGTCCAGAGATCAAAGGCAGTGTTCTGCTCCCTGCTGTGTCCTTTATTTATTGTGCTTGTAAATATAAATTTATGAATAATAACAATGGAATTGCAAAGTATTGAGGATGTTAAAGCCTGATAAGTTTGTAAAGCAAAGAGGTGGCCCCTGGACACTCACTAGATTCTTAAACTATGAAGAGCAAAGGATAAGATACGTGAAGGGACCCCACTTTGGTGGGACTTGTTTGATTACATACTATTTCCTGAGAAGAAAAAGAGTGTGGTTAGTAACTGATGGAAGGATTTGGAAAGGCTGAAGTGCATTATGAGATAATGCCAAATGGCATAATGAGACCTTATTCTAGTTTAAGAATAGGCCCTGTGAGTGATGGGAAGTAAGTAGTGTTCTCACAGTTTCATTTAATTTGAAAATTTTTCTTAGTAGATCACTCTGACAACACATCAGTCATGTTTTATTGCAGTCCTAGAAGAAAATATGTACATTTATCTTTTCTTTTTGTATTTGCATTGTTGTTTCATAAGAAGCTTCAGTGGCTTCATGTACGCATCAAAATCTTCCAACGGTGTCTTGACCTCTGGAATGCTTTTCAGGGAGCATCAAAAGGATGGGGACCAGGAGTCCTTTAACCTCTGTTTTACAGTGCATATTGTTTAATCTTTGAACAATTTAAAGTCTCATACAGCATTGCTAGGGGACATAGGCAACAACTATTTCTGTCTAACTCTGCGAGTCAGCTCATATTTAGTTTGGAGGGTTTTTAACAGAATTATTAATACAGATCAAATCCACTATGAAATAAAGTCAAGTATTTGATCTGTCACTGTTACAGTTAAAACTGTGCTTTGGGTCTGATCTGGACTTTCATTTTGCTCAGCTTTCATATTATTTCCGTAGGTTTTCTATTGGGAATGAGTAAATCCTGCAACTGAAATTCGGCTTTCAATAAACAGAGTCGTGCTTCAGCTCTCTTGTCCTTATGATGTGTGGAGCATTGTGCACAGCTCCCACCCCAAGCTTCACTCAGAATGTTGTCTTTGTCAGAGGCACAAGGTCTCAGTGTGCAAAGACAAGCTAAATTTATAAAGATTAGTTACAAGACAACAGTGTGATAGAGTATTTTGTTGCATTGTGGGTGATTTAGTCTAATTGTGGGACGCTTGGTGGAAATCTCCCCAGCATATCCCAGCTTTCAGACATAATACAAAGCAGCACATTAACAATGTAGCTTTGTTGGTTTGCAGTTGATCTTCAGTGAATCAAAACCCCTTTCTTAAAGCTAAATGCCATTGTTGGGCAGTATGTGAACCTAAAATTTGGAGAAGAAATTATATCATGTTACTGAACAGGAAAATTTACCTTTCAAAGGTAGTGCTCTTCATTTTCTTTGATGTGAACAGAACCAGTTCTCAGTATTGCAAACCACTCTATGTGAGGTACTGCCCCAGATGTGCTCATCAATCCACATGTGAAAGTCATGTACTTGACATTTCAAAAGTCAGAACAAACTGATCATTGCAAAGGTGGTTTTTTTTCCTCCAGACAAGCTTAGAACTGTATTAGAAATCACAATACTATATCTAAATGAGAATTTGCAGTAGATCCCAATGGAAGTGTTGAAAACCTAGCTCCATGCCACATACATTCCCTTTGCATTCCAGCATTTCCCTGTGCTCTCCCCCACTCCCATGAAAAGCACATGGATTGCCATTCATATGCTAGGAAATACATGTTGTTCTGTTGGAATAATCTACAGTGTTGTTCAGATTTCTGCTAAGTGCAGAAACTTTAGATTATTATTTCTACAGCCAAAGGAGACAAGTCATAGAAAGAAGGTCAAATGGGCAACTAACAGGTGTCTCTATCCTACAGAGGTATAGAAAATGATGACAATTCTAAAGGCTGGCAGCACTAGGGTTTAAATTAGATGGATTTTGTAGACCTCAATGATTCTCACTGCTTTTGAATTACTCTGAGCAAATCACAGTAAAGTACACGTAAGAACTGGATGGCTGAAGAGAACTGATGATGAGCTACACAGCTTATCATTAGCTGATTTCATATTCTCTGTAGAGAGGCCAGTGATAGAAATAGCATGGAAAATTCATTTTCCCCGCAGCTCAGAAGGCATTTTCTTGGCACTTGGGATATGCTAGTGGAGTGTTTGGACAATCTGATAGTGCCCTTACCCATGTTTGTACTTTCCAGTGCTCCTTGGTTTCAGTCCAGCCCTCATCACAGATCTTACATTCAGTTATACTGTTGCTGTTATGTGCACTTGATAACTTTACAGATTATTTGTGCATGCACCACCCCACACATTCCTCTATGTTCTCACCTGTTTCCTATCATCTGCCAAAAGTGACCTGCAGGAGATACTCATGTGTTAGAACAAGACACAATAGTACAGTTGAAGAAGAAAATGCTTTTTTGGATTTTGTAGGGACATGTGTCTAAGAGCCTAATGGTCTAAAGGATATTGCTGCAAGTTTGGTGCTGCCATCTGGTTTTTAAACGTTAGAAGCATAGTCTTGTTCAAGGACATTTTAAATAAATTTTTATTTTCGGTATTTTTGTGCTGTTATGCTTGCACAGAAATTAATTAAACTTTTTTTTCCAATTGCTAAAGACACAAAAACAAGTATTGTAAAGGTCTTATCAAATTCTTTTACATTTGTTGCACTGAACACATTCAGATATGCCAGAATATAAATGAAATCCCTGAGTTGCTGGGCAATCCAGAATCAAACTGCAGCTACCAAACAGATCCCTGGGTCTGAAGCCAGAATCTCTAGCTCTTCTGCTTGAGGTGGCATTCTTGGAGAAAAATGAGAGGCCAGTTAAGAAAAAGAAGGGGAAATTCTTCATCTTTTAAATATTTGTTTACTTGTCTTTTTCTATCACAAGGCAATAGAATCATCACTAGGATGATGATATTTTATATTCTTGCCTAGAATAATAGCTTTGATCTTTGAACAATACCTATGATCTTTTATTTCTTATATATAATATAAAATTTTTAAAAACCCAAAAACCAAGAAACCCACACAACTTCCAGGACAGAATACCAAGTAGGACTCAGGAAAATGGGAGAATCAACACAAATTTATGCAATTTGGACAAAGCAGTATGTATTGTGCCATGAACCTCTCTGTTCTTCAGTGAGCATTTGCTTTTGTGTGTGTGTGATTTAGCATGCTGGTATCTCATATTCATGATTAGTGAGTAGTCAGATGAATGCAATCACCTTAAAACAATCTTTGTTCCTTTACAATATGTAAGAACTCCACATAGAGGTAACCAGATTTGCTGTGGGTCACACCTGATGACATCTTATTTGGGAAAGGTTGCAGTGTATTTGCCAGCAAAACATACAATGCAAGAACTATAGATAGAGTCCTTTGAGGAATAATTAATGTATGAATAGAATTTTTCTGAGATGAGTGAGATTGCTGAATTTAATCTGCTTTTCCTGAAATTCATGGTTTTTTAAAATTACAGTTAATGTCTTTCTGTCAGATCAGAACCTGCATGGTTTGTAGGCTGCATATGGAACTCTATCTGATTAATGTTTTGTGCATTTTCTTTGTTTTATATTAGATCCTTCCCTTCCAAAGCCAAACGTGAGACAGCCACGTAAGTAACTCTTAAAACAATCTCTTTTAGTCTTTAAACGTTTGTCTACAAAGCATTAGATAAATTAAGAAAATTCCCTTCAAGCTTTCTGAGTGTGTGCATGTTTAACTCAGAGACAGAACAGAGTTCTGACTGCATTGTAGATTGAGAGGTTCCCATCAGTGTTCAGAGAAGGACCGTGACCTTTCGTGGATGTGAAAGTCAGGTTTGGGGAAACACCATTGAGAGTCTCAGCCTTAGCAAGTTCATGTGATGATATCTGTGTGTTATCTCCCCTCTCTGCTGAGGCCACTACTTCCCAATGCCAGTGTCAGAGCAGCAGTGCCATCACTCAGAGCTTCTGTGCCCTGCCTGTGTCCTGTTTCAGCCTTACTCCTGTCCTGCATCTCAGTCCCAGGTGCTCCAGCACTTAGATCACTGCCTTGACAGGGATTAATTTCTTTGATTTTAATGTTGTCTTGGTGTAATGAATTAATCAGGGTCAATTAATGACCCAGAAAAGGAGAAAAACAGCACTGGAAAATAATAACAAGCAGGAAGGTGCAGATGATGTGCAGCCAAAAGCAAGAATGAATGGAGAAAAGGGAAATTTAAAGAGGAAGAGCAAAGATTTTTCTTCTGCTTCTGTCCCTGTGTCTTCAAGACTAAATTTGTTCAAAATAGCAAAGGCAGTGAGCTGTTACACTTCTCCCACTTCTCAAGCAACTTTCTTCTCTCCACTGTGTTCCCTCCTAAGAGGAGAGGACACTGACTGATGCCTGGTGGAAAAGACTGTTGAGTTTAGTCTTTTGTGTTTGCATTTGAAATGACTAGAATTTGCCAAAGGAACCAGAAACAGTCTCATAGAAAAAAAAAGAAAGAAAAACCTCTTGAAATGATCCTACAAAAGGGCCTCTCCCCTAGAAAGTGTTTTACGTGTGTGTGTGCTTCTATTTTTGTGTTCTGTAATTATTTTCAGTTATTGAAAGCATTGCCAAATGTGAAAAACAATTGTTTCTATTTATGTTTTCGCTGACTTTTTGCTGGCATCTCTTCCCTCTTAACAGCAGTTCCGTTCTCCACCTAGATTTGAGACTGAACTTGAGGAGATGTAGGGGAAAGTTTGCTGGAATGTTGGGCTATTTAAATGAAAAGCATTTTTGCCAAACATCTCAGCCTTTTTAAAACACACTTTAAAGATAAATGAATATTTAATTGAAAGCAAGTTACTAACAGCCAACTGAAAATGCTTAATTTTTGCAACATTTTCCAGATTTGAGTGTGCTGAGATAGAGTTTTAATTTGTGATATGAAACAGTTGGATGGACCGAAGCCACTCTGAAAGCATCACTTTTATTTCCTTGATGCAAATCTGCCTGTTTCTCAAAGCAGTGCTTAGTTAACTATGAAATTTTAAAAAGCTCTTCTCTGAAGGCCTAAGGGTGAATTTTTGTGAGATGGTGTCTCTCTCTGAAAGTAAGACGTGCTTGTGCTGTGTGTGTTTCCCTGTGCAGCCGTGCTGTACGGGCTGGACACGCTGACGGTGGTGGGCATCGCCTTCGCGGCGTTCGTCATCGGCGCCCTGCTGACCGGAGCGCTCTGGTTCATCTACTCGCGCACAGGTACGGCGGGGCCTCGGCAGGGCACAGCCAGGGGGCCAGGGACACACCAGTGCTCATCTGGGCTGGTTCCTTCTCTTGCTCCCTTCTTGCTTGGGAGTTTCCCAGCAGCTCCTCCCATGGGTCTCTATTGCATATCAGTCGAGTGATGTCTGCCCTTCCCTAAAGGGAGATGTTACGTGTTACAATTTTAAATCTGCTTAAATAATTTTAAACACGAGTCTTGAAAACTCACCTGGGACATGAGTAAAACTGGGTATTACTGGCTTGTGTATTATCATTAGTAGCATCTGTGTTTGCAGATTTAGGTAATATTTCAGTTAATGGATCTTTTTGGTTACTATACTACTTTTTAAAATTTTTTTGCAGTTACTACATTAGGCTGATGTGTGCAAGAAGTGAGCAAAATTCTTAAGAGAATGCTTTATCTAAACAGTCATATTCTGAATATAACTAGACTTGAAAATTTTTCTTGGGCCTTGATTACATAGACTTTTTGCCACAATTATTTATTCCTCCATTCTTCAACTACTATTTTCAATTGCTAGAAATCACATGTAATCTTAATTGTGTGCAACCAAATACTTAGGCATATGTCTGAATTGGTGCAGTCTTTATGCACAGATAATTTTCCAGTATCTCCTTAGAAGATTTTCCCTAAATTAGCAAAAATGGAATACTGTGCTGAAAGAAGAGGGCATTTGGGGAGCTTTCTGTTGCATGCCCCAGACAAGGGCTGGACTCTGATGGAGCCTTGATTTCCAGCATGTGACCTTTTGGGGTATCTCAGGATCCTTAGAGAATGCTGGGCTCACAACTACTTCCACTTTTGACATCAGGAGACCCTACCAAGGTCTGGGAGATGGGAAAAATGTGCGGTCAATTACTCCAAACCTGTGCAGCTCTGGAGCACTGAAATTCACCTGTAGCCCACTCCAGGGTTTTTTTTTTTCCTAGCATCTAAAACCTCATGGAAACTATTTAGGAGTGAGAATACGGCCCTGTTGGGTCAGAGCTTCTGTAAATATTATGACCTAGGAGCTTATGTTAATTTTGAAATAAAAACTCTGGCGTTTTTTCCAGTTGGCAGTGCAGCAATTTTGTATAAGCAGTTTAAACTTCTCAGTGCATCAGCTGTGTATGAAACTTGTTTGGAAATGAAGCAAATATGGAAAATTTAAAGGTTGTGATAATATGTGTAGATTGTGTAATTCTGTCTCATATAAGTACATTGTGGAAGAAAAGTCAGCACTATTTCAGTGAGTAAATGGGAAGATAAGAAAGTAATTCCCATATTGGTAACCTTTATTAACAAAAAAAAATTTAATTGTTAAATGAATACCTTTGGTCCTGCATTTGTGGAAGTTCAATCTGTATTCACATACAGAACCATCTATAGACACATATTGTGTCAGTCCTCAAGGGGCACTGGGAAGCCAACATGGTAAATCCTTCAGCAACAGTAGAACTTGGACCAATCCCATTAAAAGAATTACATTAGCAAAATACATCAGTCAAGATGACCACGTACAAGTAGTGGAGAGGGCAGCTGCTCTGGCTTTGAGTTTGAGAGATGAAAATAAGTGGGGAAAAAGGCCAGACAAAAAGTAATAAATTAATATAAGAAAGGGGACACTAACTCATCAGATTAGAGAATCACAGAAATGATAAAAATTATCTAGGAAGTTTTCTGGTTCAGATTTTCAAAGGATTGTGAAAGTGAACCTACAATGCTGTGCACATAATTTTTCTGTGCATAGTATCTTGTATCTGCAAAGCAAAACTTGGAGCAGAGTGCAGGGAAAGCTCTGGCAGGCACAGTCTCTTAGAGGACAACTGCTGTGGCAGACAAGATAATCCAGCTGCAGTGGAAACATTCTAGAGCTCGCTGCAGACTTTTATTAACTTGAAGAAGGGAAGAAAAAAAAAGATAATCTAAATTTCATCTACAGAGTGGCTGTCTTTTGCCATTAGAAAATTTATGCATTGCTGAATTGTGTTCTGAAATCTCATCTTTTGTTGTAAGCAGTACTGGGTTTCCAACACATGATTTAGAGCAAAGGTTGGAAAATATGAGTTCATTCTAAAACTCTGTTTTGCTGATACTCAGAGCACAGATAAAGGCTACTGCTGGTGGAGAATGGCAGCCTGGGATGTGTGAAGTAAGTTATTTTTGTTGCTGTAGTGCTATAATGCAATGCAGCAAAAGGCCACCTTTTTGCCAGTAGTAAGAGATTTGCTGACAAACTTTCATCAGTGTCTCTGCTGCTAACAAAGGTGTTAGGTGAATGAGCTCTTTTGCTCGTCTTGATAGGCCATTAGTATTAAAACTTCAAGCAAGTGATTGCAGAAAGGAACTACAAAATAGGTAGAATTTTATCTCCAGATATTGAGCAAAGATTGTTGTGTTGTCATGTAGGGCTTTTGCTAATTTCAGTCATGAAGAATTTCTGCCAGAGCATCACAGCTGTGTTTTAGAATACTCTAGATTTTCTGAAACAATTTAATATGGAGTAGAGATATCCTATGGGTAGTAAGAGAGGAGGGAGGGAAAGCTATTATTAGAACAGCAGAGGAGGAAATTTAGCTGACCTGTCTGCAAAAAGACTCAGTATTTTTGATCCTTTCTTTAGTCAGTTAAAGGGCATGAAAAGTGTTGGTCGTGCTTGGAGAGGACCCAAGAACTAAGGGAAATAGCAGCATTTGCCACAATTAATCTCATTTATCTGGGGGTCTTGTAAAGAAGCAAAAATTTTGCAGTGTGCATGAATGCAGAAACTTTATAATTTAACCATTTAAATATGTGTCAATGTAGTATGTGTCCTATCATTGAGTATGTTTAGGGGGGACAGGCACAGGCCTGGTTAGGTAATGAGACTGTTAAACCTTGTAAAGAAAACATCTGTCCTGCCTTCTCTGAGGAAGCGCGCTTCCCTTCTTCAGGCGGTGTTGCAAGTTAAGAGGATAAAGTGTTCCAAAATCTGAGAAGTTAAAAGTGTCCTCCTCCCCCACTTCTCCCTTTTTTATGGGATCTGATTTAAAGTAAACTGACATAGCAACCAATTATATTTGGCAAATGGAGATAGAAAAGCAAACATTCAGACTTCCTGGACAGGGAGTACAACTGGCAGCTTTCCTAAGTGTGAATAATAAAGTGCATGTTGTCGCATTCAGATGGGTAAAAGCTTGTTTACTGTCAATAGATGAGATGTGTCCATTCTGAGCAGTTTTGGTTTTGTAAAATGAGATACATGAAGCTGTTTACATGAGAAAGACAGATGGAGAATGACTCTGCTGTGATAGTTTACATTTCTTTACATCCTTTTCTTGAATACTCTTTTTAAAAAAGCTTTGCTATGGTTTAGCTAGGTGTTGAGGAAATAAAATACAGTAAAAATCAGCCAGTCCAGATGTAGTTGCTAGGCTGTATGTTCATAACATCACTGTGATTTGGATTTTCTTTTTTCTTGAGAACATTGAGAATTTGTTATTGTTGAAGAAGTGACTGTGGTGTATCAGAGCTGCTGATGGTGCTCTAGAAATGAGGTGCTGGAGAGGCCAGTATAGTGGAAGGAAGGGGTCTTCCAACCCAAACAGAAGGGAGGGTGCCTGCTAGGCCACTTTCCAGAGGAGCCAGGAGGGGAGAGTGAGACATCAGACTTGCTGGGGACTGCAGCACTGCACTTTCACTTTGCCATAAAAATAAAACAACTTGTGTTTGGCTTATAAATGAATTTATGTTTAAATGCCTAGAGATTGTATTGATGTGCTGAGGCTGACCAAAGCTGTGTGTAACCATGTGGTTTGTAAAATGGGTGACAGCAGAGCTGCAGGGAGAGCCGGGGGCCCCGCCGGGGGAGCCCAGCGGCCGCCCTTCCTCTGCCGCCCGAGCGGCTTCTGCGAGGGGCTGGGGGTCTGCAGCCTCCCCTCACTGCTTTCTGATGTTTGTGTTCCCTTGTTGAGTTTTAATGAAAGGGAGTTTGCTTATCGCTGCCTTTATAAATATATCCTGTAGTACAAAAGGAAGGAAGACGTACACAAACAACAGGAGGAGAAGGGAGCAAGTCAGGAGGGGAAGAAACATCCAAACAAGGCTTATGAAAGCCTGTACAGCATGACACGTACTTTGATTTGATACAGTTTATTCTGGGGGGTTGCAAAGCCGTTTCCAAAGCAAGTTAAAGCTGAAACTTGATATATTTACAGATGACTGGGGGTAGAATCTGACCTGCTGCCTATGAGCAGAAATCCACGGCTCGTGGGTGAGCTACCTAGTTATTTCTTACACTGAGAAAATCAGACTCAGAATCTGCTCACAAGAGTAAATGCTAGACTGAAGACTAAATTTAAAAATTAGGTTCTCACCCTATTTTTAAAAGTTTATTTGTCCTCCTGGGCAGTGTGGTTTAGTAGTTTAGTTTGTTGGGGTTTTTTTGTCCTGTCCTGTCCCTTCTTTCCTCTCCATTCCTAAACCAGTGGGGTGTCAGGCAAGAGCTGTGTGTTGTGGGGCCTTAAGTGCACTTCGGCTGTGGTTCAAGCTAGCAGCAAACCTGCTGGTCTCCATTACACAGAGCACTTGCAACCTCTGCTGTGAGAAATCCTCAGACCTCCCTTGTTTTTAGCAGACCTCTGAGTACTGAGCAGCCTGCTCAGGGGATATTTTGTGGCCCGAGTCACAAAGCGTTAAAGGCACATTTCCTCCACAGCCACATTCCGAGAAGCTCGGGCTCTGGCAGCTGGGCAGCAGCACACAGGGCATGGGGATGTGCCAGAGCAGCTCCTGTGGGAGGAAGCTGGCTCGTCCTTGACTGTAACCCTCTGGATGCAGGCTGTGCCTCCAGCTTTCAGCCTGTCACTGGAGCAGTCACTGGGAAGTCAGATCTCTACCAAATCCTCAACATGGAAGAAAACATGGAGTGTGCAGACCTGACCCATAGCATCAGATTTTGGATAGCATAGGCTAATGTGGAGCAGGAGAGCTGCGTCACTATAAGCTCATGAGGCAGGAGATGTACTAGCCTATGATTTTTCCTAATTGCTCTGCCCATGATCCTGCAAATCATTTCCGTCTTGCTCCTTCTCTGGGAAAGCAGCCGTGCTGGTGCTGGCTGCCAGGGCAGGTCTGCAGCTCAGGCAGCAGCAGCGTGACTGTTACTGCACTGAGATCACAGGTTCACATCCTGGAGATGAGCTCAAGGGAGGGGGAAGCTACAGTGCACATTATATAAACTTAAGTCTTGCCATCTGTTTTGAAGAGACTATTTTGTAATATTGCTAAGGTTACAGACTTGAGCGCTGTAACTTAAAAACTGCCACAGTTATGGTTTCCTATGTGGCCTTACTATGATTTTTAGGTATTAAATGGCATAATTATTACTTTTGTGCTTAGTTGAAAGCTGGATTTTCCCCTTGGAATCCCAGCCACAGGTGCAGAAGGGTGTGAGGGGACTCCAAGTGCTTGATTTGGCAATCTAAGTAATGAAGGGGTTTTAATTTATTGTCAGTAAACCATTAACAAGAAATGGTGAGACGTGTTCTCACTACAGGTTGTAAGTGCTGCAAATACTGTGGTAGCTATAGGAAAACTTCCTGAGTGTTGTATTAGGAGTAAGTCAAGTCAAGCTTTCAGGATAGCCTGTTGTTTTTCTACCTGATGAAAACTGGCTTTGTCTCAGGATATGTGGTATCCAGCTGATTGAAGAACATTGTCTTGAGCTACACTTCTAGTAAATAGCCGCTCTATAAACTGGCATTTAAACTAAAGCCTACATTTCCTGGCCTTTTTTCTGGAAACAGCAAAGCTATAAAGTGTCTGAGCTGTGTAATAGGACCCATTTGGAGTGACAGCTGACAACAGAAGATAGACAGTGTTGATCTTGGCAGTTTCCTTCAGCTGCTTGTAAAGTGCTCAATGAAGCAGCGGTGTTATTTTCCCCATGTGCACAGCAGTGCTTAGGTGCCAGAGTCTAGTAACATTTTCAGTGAATCTCTGATTAAGGTCTGTATGTTAATTGCATGGAAAAACAGGAGAGGAAGACTGGGAAGAAATGGATTATTGTTTGCTATGACAACATTTTCAATTTCCCTTCTCCTGACCCCACTTTTTCTCTTGCCTGTCCCTCAGGGGAAACAGCAGGAAGACAGCAGGTCCCCACGTCGCCGCCCGCCTCCGAGAACAGCAGTGCAGCACACAGCATTGGCAGCACACAGAGCACCCCCTGCTCCAGCAGCAGTGCCACCTAACCCGGGGACACAGCTGAGGAGCAGCACAGGCTGTGTGTGGACGTGGGACAGCAGCTTCTTAACGTTAAAAGGATTGGCTTGGTCGCT
The DNA here is from genome assembly GCA_013398075.1 of Notiomystis cincta. Classification (NCBI taxonomy): domain Eukaryota; kingdom Metazoa; phylum Chordata; class Aves; order Passeriformes; family Notiomystidae; genus Notiomystis; species Notiomystis cincta. The sequence goes on along the minus strand of VZRX01008758.1, from coordinate 80,799 downwards.
TCTGAAAAAAACGAGGAGGGATTTTTCTACAGGAAAAAAAAAAAAAAAGACTGATTTTCTTTTGGGGAAGCCACTGTGTGTGTGAGTGTGTGTATGAGCACACAATGCATGAGTGAACGCAGCCTGTTGGATCTTGTTAGCATGTGATGCTACATGTGACAAAGCTACTAATTTTACAGTACTGCAACCTGTTCTAGGGGTCTGTGGACCCTCAATGTGAAATCTATGCCAGTTTGGAAAAATGCTGCTTTGTCTGTATGATATTTTCCTTTCCCTGAACCTTCTCATTGACACAAGGTATTAATTAAGGGAATTCAGTCATAGAATCACAGAATTGTTTGGGTTGGAAAGGACCTTAAGTATCATCTAGTTCCAACCCCTAGCTGTGGGCAGGGACACCTTCCACTAGACCAGGTTGCTCAAACCCCATCCAACGTGCCTTTGAACACTTCTAGGGATGGGAAATCCACAACTTTCTGGGCAACCTGTTAAGTGCCTCATCACCCTCACATTAAAGAGTTTTTTCCTAATGTCTGATCTAAACCTGCCCTGTTTCAGTTTAAAGCCATTACTCCATGTCCTATCACTACATAAGATAAGCAGAACAAAGGTGATCTTAGGTCAAAGGATTTCTGTTTGTCTGAGCAAGAAAGTATCAATGTCAGATCTCCTTGGTAAGTAACATTTTATTATTCAGCTTCATTTAGCCTCTTTTGAATAATCTTTGTCTTGTTCAGCTTACAGCTACAGCATCTCATTTGCTTTCCTGTTGTGTTTGCAGCTTCAGGTTTGTTCCAGGTATTTTTTTGTAATACTCAATTGATTTGCTAATTGGAGAAGAGCACACTCTAACATTCCCTCTCTTGTTTTATGGGCCAAAGCTCTTTTATAAGAGATTTTCTGATCTGCTATACCAAATACAGGCACACTCAAACGTTAAGACAAAGAATGGTCTTGTGCACTAACAGGGATGAGTGTATCCCTTTAATGGCAATGTCTTTATGCAAATAGGTATATATTGAGGTATACACAGCCTAACCACTTTACCAGTTGGAAATTAGCACAACATTCCTTCCATACATAAACATATAATCCATAAATATATAAATATATATATATATAAAATTTAAAACTGGCTTTTCAGTTTATAATAGGTAGATAGAGGAGATGAAGAAGTTTATTTGGTTTCTAATCTTTCAGCTGGCCTAAATTCTCTTTGAAATAAGAGATGAGTTTGAGGGCACAAGGAATATACAGTAGTGCCTGTTGTTGGCTATTCTATGAAAATAGTTGTGCAGTTGTTTGTGTCAAACTGTTGTATGAACATTATGATTGGATAGTCCCAATGTAGTATCAGAATATGGAAATGGCAGAAAGGTACTAATTGTCACTCTTTTTTAGTGTCATTGCCTTATCTTGACCTTCAAATTGATGCAAAATGAAAAGCTAAAAAAGACACTTTTAACATGTAATTGTTTGACTGTTAGTTGCCACTTTGTAATGTGTTCTACTGATCCTTCTTTGAGGAAGAAAAAGCATTGTTTTCCTCTAAAAAGTAGATTAATAACTTTCATTAGTTGTAGTGAAGGTTACCTGTGTTCTGCAAGAGAGGAGGGGACTTCATTACACTCGAGTGATAGTCTGCTCTGAAGTCTGAGCTGCAGATTTCTTGCTGATTCTACACTTGTGCCTTGCTGATGCCAGGGTGGTCCAAGTGCAACATACACAATCGATTTAAGTGCTCAGCATCAGGCAGAGTGTTACTCACTCTAAATCAGACCTGTTCCCACTCCTGCAGACACCCATGCAAACGAGTAACTGCACACCTCGTGCTCACTACCGGCTCTGCACACCCGGGCTGCTCTCCTGTCCGTGCAGGCAGTGGGTGCTTAGAGGTGCACATGCAGAAATGCTTTGTGTTAGCAGGCCAGTGAGCAGTGCTGGTGGCATGGACAGGGGGTAAGTGCAGTTCTCCCTGTGCACAGGGGTGTGCAGGACGGCTCTTCTCCGAGGTGTCGGGAGGATGAATGTGCTACCTGTGTGGCTGAAAAGAAAGCGCTTTGCCTAACCTTCAGCAGAATGTATTGTTAAAGCATATTCTATGTGTAAAGTCTTTAAAGATGTCTTCAAAGAAGACTAGAGTCTTTAAGTTCAATCATAGCTATATTTTACTACATTAAATTTCTGTATAAAGATATATTTAAATGTTTTAGATAAATGTAAGTTACTCTATATGAAATGTTTAATTTCAATTACTGTGAAATTTACATATTTTGTAAATTCCTTTCCCGTTTTAACCCTTTCCTTCCTCAGATATTTTATTAAGTAGTTTCTCATAGGAAGTATTAGATTTGGTTGTTGGGATGGACAAGTTGAAAAATTCTGTGTAAAATAGATAATTGTATATTTTTGAGAGAAACATGCTGCATTATCAATCTTTTTATCAAAAATTTACTCTAATTTTAAAATAATTTACAGATTTATATTTACCATTGGATAAACCAAAAATATATAAAGGTCAAAGATTTGATTTGTTGACTTGTGTGTGAAATACAGTTTAAATTAACTGAACTAAAGTCAGCTATTTAATTCAGAAACTTTAATACACCTGAGTTAATTCTGTTGGAGTTTACCAAAATGGCACATGATTGCTTAGCAGGTGGAAGAGCTATTTCTGCTTCAATAAAGTGAGAGAACCAAACCCAAGCATTCCCAGTGAACAGCTTTATTGCAGAAGTGTGTAGTACTTTGCAGCAGCTGTTAGCTGCCCTCAGCTCCGAGCCTGATACACCTCTGGGCTCTGGTTTTATTGCAGCCATTTGTCTCCACTCCAGTCTCTGTGTGTGGTGTGGCAGCTCCCGAGTGTGGGACTGCTGAGCCACTGATTCCACCTGTGTCCCACGGGGTTTCACCACGCTGGACTCACATGGCAGAGCCCTTGTGGGGTCTGGAAGGCCAGTGAGACTCTCCTGTCCCAGCAGAGGCTGTTACAGCAGGGGTTTGGAGGGATGGAGTCAGTGGTTAATTTCAGCACGATGGAATCAACTGCGAAGGAACTTATTATGTAAGAACGGGAGGATTGGGCTTAAAATGGACACCTTCTGCCTGTAAAAGCTATTAGCAGCATCCTTAACCTCCAGAGTAGACTGCTTGTTCTGTCATGTGTCATCTAATCACTAACTCTAACCTTCTACAGCGTTTGGTTTTGGACATTACTACATTTGTGTTTCAAGAGATCAGATCTTTCTTTGTTAGGCTATTTTTGTAGCATTTTCCACATGGAAACGGATTTTGCAAAACGTCTTTCGATGCTGATGATTGTAACCTTCCCCCTGCTCTTTCCTAACCATTCTCTCCTGTATGTTCTTTCTGTTATGTATATCTACCTCATGCTTCACAAGAAGACTGTACTGTTGGTTGTGCTGGCAGCCCTTCATGTGAGGTGACTGTTGTGCCCTGTTGTTGTGTGTCATTTATCGGGATGTTCGTAGCATTATCAGATCTTTGCCACCGTGTCCTGCCAGTTCCAAACACAATATTCTCACCTTTGAATAAATAAGTATATTTCTTTTAGATGCAAATATCAGATTTTTTTTTAATCAAAGAATGGGAGAAATTTACTTGCTAATACCTGTGGCCAGTCTGAACACTCCATTTGTATTTCATATTATGTTCAGTATTTCAGAGCCTTGTGGAAATGCATAGTTGTACAGTTTTGATAACCACAGTGTCATGTCATCTTAGTCTCTTGTGCATAATAAAGTATATATCAATTTATTAATAATTGATGTCTTGATTCATTTAAGTTGTACAGAGCCAACAACAGATCGAATTTTGTTTCACTGCACTGTCTTCATGTCCCATAAATTTCAGTGGGAATTATGTGCAGGGTTTGATTTTGTGTATCCACTTCTGTTTTCTCCTTTCTGAGTTCTTTTATCCATTGGCTTCAGTTGACTACTCAGTATCATGGCTTCTTGCAGAAGCCAGTAGATATATTTCGTTAGATGCTGCTGTTCTTCACTCTAAGTTGAAGTCCAGAGCTCTGATCCTGTGGGCATTTAGCTGTTGCATGTCAAGACAGCCTCAGTCGAGTTCTGCACAAAGCCTGGCTCGAGCACAGTCAAGCCCACGACTCTGCAGCAGCAGAGTGCCCATGGGGGGTACCTGTGACTGCAGCTACACTGCACACACTGAGCACAACTGTGTCAGCAGGACAAGAATTTGGGTGTTTTCTACCCTGCTTACTAACTTGTTTCCTGTATTTCTTGTGCACAATATTCTTTATGGGCACTTGAGGGGAGCAGCCTCAGTGGTTTTTCCCTGGGTTATTCAGAAGTTGTAGTTACTGACTCACAAAAGAGAGTTCCTTAGTAAGGGAATCTAAAATGTTTCGTGAACACTTTTAAAAACCAAGATTCCTTCAGTACAGAAAAGGCTATTAATTAGAAGCAGTTCTAAGCTTACATGTTGCCTATGACACAATTCACAGAGGTGCAATAGATTTATTGCTTCATTACAACCATATTTCAGTTTCTGCATCAAGACAATTTTGTTTTCCTGTGGAAATGAGCTCCAGAGAGTGAACTCTCAGCTGAAAATTGCTCTAGTTGCTGTTCCCTTTTGCCTGTACAATTTTTTGATTGAAACATGGTGTGAAAGCATGATCATTGTCTCATATGTGGAATTAATTTAAAAATGCAATTATTAGCCAATGAATTCTAATAATATTTAGAAATTAAGAGGTAAGAGTCTTGCCATATTGCAGAGTAGATATCAGTGTTGTGCGTATTTGTTCTCTCAAGCGTTGTGAGTGAAGCAAATGTTTTGGATGGTCAAAAAATACCAGGTGCCAGTTCCAGGAAAAACACAGTCCAGAGCTCTTCAGATTTAAACAGAATTAAATTTATCACAGCATTCCTTCCAAGACAATATAAAAGGGAAAGGAGACAGTATTTTGATAAATTTTCACAGCTGTCACTTTGTAATTGTAAAGCAGATATTTATGAGGCTGGAAGTCTGATTGCAGCATGTGTTTTTGTACAGTGTTCCCAAATCTCAGGCTCTGGACCTAGCCTTGCCAACCTGCGTGCATTTACATTGTGCAAAAGAAAGATCAAATGACATCCCTTCACCTTCCCCCAGGAGGTTACAGCTCGGATTGCCCGTTCCGGTGTCGTTTGCGGGCACCTGAGGGTGCCACGGCCGCCTGCCCAGAGGCGCCGTGCGGCGCGGGGGCTCCCGGCCGGCTCCGCTGGGCTGGGCTGCAGCGCTGCTGGGCTCAGGAAAGGCGCAGGAGGACTTGGTTTATGGACAGATGAGGAGGACACGCCGCATAAAAGTGTTACTCTTGCACTCTTGTTTAAAGAACAGATTTTTTCCATCCAATTTTGGCACATACGTTTTGAGGAATTGGTTAAAAAATATTTGGGTGGAGGCTCTTTTCCTCTGTTACTGCTGCTTGTAAACTGCCGGCTCTAGTAAAGAACATGCTGTAGAGACAAAAAATTAAATGAGCATTTTAAAAAACAAAATATTGAGCGTTAAACAGAGAAAGCTGGTGGTATTTAACAACGTGTTAAGTGGCTCACCAAGTGCTCTGTTTTGTCGGTACATTTTTTATAGTGTGCCTGCAAAATCACAGTGCAATCCATGCAAATCCAGTTCTCTAAGCATTTAACTTCCAGATTTGCTTTGTAAATAGAGTGAAAGGATTAAAAAATTCTTAGTCTGTCCTTTATACAAGTAGGCATATTCCATAGGGTCATAAGAGCTCAGGATGTAGTCTTTGCACTACACAATATTTTTATTAGTCCATGATCCTAATGGTGATTAGTAACATTGGCTGTTAGGACTGAAAAATAAAATAAACAAGAAGATTTAAGAGGAGCATACACACGGAGCATTCGCAGCAGGAATATTTAAGTTTTCACAAAATTTTTTGAGTGCCAAAACATGTCACAGAAAATTTAAATCACTGAAATAAAATAACACGAAGGAAGCAGTTAAGAAGTGTCTGGAAACGGGAGGCTGAAGACTCATGCCACACTTCCTCCTGAAAGGAGCTGGGTCTGGCAGACCTCCATGCCCCCAGCGTGCCAGGGCCACTGGGGCTGGGATAGCGCCTGTCCCTGGGAGCTCGGGCCTGCGGTGCCGGGCAGGATTGTCCCAGACGGGAGGTGATGGTGTGTTCACCCTGCCCTTCGTTAACAGGCGGGTTCCGACAAACCGGGTGCGTGTTGAGCTAAGCGGCTCTCTCTGGGTTTTGCATGGGGAAGAAGGGCCGGGAAACATGAAAGGCTTCGGCTGGAACTCAGGATCTGCACTTGGGAGAGTCGGAGAGCCAGTGTTCGTGTTGAAGAGGTACAGCACCAATCCTGCCTCTGCAGACTCCTCTCCTGCTAAAAACTAAGTCCAGGAGTTCAAAATAAAAATCCCCATCATGAACAAGAACCAGCTCCTGTCTTTCCCTGTCCTGCTCAGGCAGGAGCAGCGGGACGGAGCAGTTGCCCCACTGCAGACTGGTGAGAGCTGCGGCCCCTCAGGCAGGCTCGAAGTGGCAGTGTGGGGCTCGGCACCGTCCCCGAGGGTTTGCGGTGGATCTCAGCCAGGGGAGGCTGCTGTCGGCACGAGGGGACAGCTGAGGGCTGCGCGGCAGCGACCGGCGAGGGCTCCTCAGGGACAGGAGCGAGCGGCTCTTGCGGTGTGCGGCTAAAGCAGAGCAGCCGTGACCGCCCGTGTGTGCCCAGGGCGAGCCGTGAGGGGAACGGCAGAGCTCGAGACCCTTTTTGGAAAAAGTTAAATACCGCTGTAAGTGAAAGATGCACGTGGGGTTTGGGGTGGGGGAACGTGGCTCACGTTTTTAGCCCCTTGTTAATTTGCCGTCTCACTGGCGCACCGTGTGGGGAGCGAGGAGGGCTCTGCAGCCCCCGGGGGCTCCGGCAGCTCTGTGCGGGACCTCTGCTGCAGGAGGCACCTGCACAGTCTGGGGCTCTGCCCACAAACAGGCCGGCCCTCACTTCAGTGGGGTGAGGAAGAGACCCAAAGGTGGGATTTGGGTCCCAGTCCTCTTAGAGCCACAGAATGTGCTTGAGAGGCAGCTCTGATGAACAGGGCAGCACAGAGCAAGCAGACACACAAGTGTGAGGAGATGTTGATGGTCAGGTGAGACAGGCAAGAGCAGGTACTGGGTGACAAACACCCACATGAAGGAGGCGAGGCTGTTACTTTGATTTACATATACTAGGGGGTGGTTGTGTCCTCAGGCTGAGGATGTGTGGAGGCAATGTTGATAGCTAAGAATGGAAAAAGGAAGAAATCCATGACAAGGTTATTGTCAAGTTGGTCGACAGAGAAAGCTGGATGAGTGCTGTGATTATGAGTGTTGTAGCATGACTGTGCTGCCTTTCTCCAGGGGGGGCTGAGGGATGATTACCCTGGAAAACATACCCTGCTGACATGCTTTGTACCATTACAAAGCTGCAATAAGTACACCCATGTTTTTACTGGCAGTGCTTAGTTAATTTTTCTGTGACTTCCCTCAAATGTGTGTCCCTGAAGTGAGTCATATTTTACTACATGCTAGACAAGAAGGGTCTGTCATAAACCAAGAGGCCTTGCCTGGGCCAGCTGCTGTCCCTGTGGGCCATGGAAAGGACAGGATGATCTGCTCTGAGGGCAGAATGATTTCTTCTGCTTGGGTTGTGCCTATCACCTGAATCATGGGATCACCAGTTACACTGGGAACTTCACAAATCTAGCTCTGGTAAGGCATTGTGAATGGTTAATTTTGTTTTCTGGTTTAATGGTAGGAGTAGGGTTATGCCAAGCTGATTCCAGATGATTTCTTTACTGCTTGTTCCTGTGAATTTTCATTTATGATGTTGCTCTTTCATCACAAGATAAAAGTTTAAAAGATGTTGAAACTCAGACCTCATACTTTTAGAGTCCATGCCTTTTAGTCAGTATCTGGTTAAATAATGTGAGCAAAGACCAAATTTGCTATTCTCTCATCTAGAAGTTGTAAGAAATCTTAATTGCAGTGTTTATTTGATAATGACAAATAGTATGGTTACACAGACCAGAGCTACATTTTGTGTAGCTTTTATTGAGCAAAGGCAAAACTGTCACATCAAAAACCTAGGTATTCACACAGCTATGTTTTCAGTATAAATGCACATGTATTTATCACTCCATCTAGTACTGGGAGAACCCAAGAAGGGAAAGTTCCAACACATGCTGGAGGCGAGTGCACGTGGCCATAAGTAGTGCAGAAAGCATGTGGAGTATGCAACCCAGTGCTCTTGTGAACAAGCAATTTACATCTGGAAGATTTGGCTCAGTTGTCCTGTCTTTCAAAACCTGACAGGTTTGGATTGTGTTGGCTTTCTGCAGGCAGTTAGGGGAGCCACGGGCCTGTGCCTGCTGGATGGGGGCTGGAGGAGGCAGCCCCTGGCTCAGCACACCTTGCCTGTCTGCTGAGAGATCCCAGAGAAATCCCCTTCCCAGCTGAGCACCTGCAGTGGGCTGGGATCAATCTGCAAGTGCATCTTGTCTAGAGGGCACTGCTCATGCTGGGAGCCAGTTCTTAAAAACCATACACTTCAATCTGAATGAGCTCATCATTCCCAGAGCTTGTGTGTGCTGGTGGTGCCAGTGTAGAAATTCGATGATACAGGTTTATTTCGACACAATCAATGAAGAGAACAATTACATGCAAGGAAACTGGAGGAGATCAGGGTTACTGCCATACAAGCATGCAGCTTCTCTCTCTAGGAGGGATAACTCAAGTGTTGCCCCCTGCTCAAATACCTTTCACAGCATGGAAAGAAACCAATGTGTGTAAAACTGGAGGCATTTGCCAGGATCCAGGCTCAGCACCACATCTGAAGGGAAAAGATAGTTTGCATTATTCAGGGTCCATATTTCATTTTTAGAGCAAGCTAAGGTCCAAATTCTTGGCTGGTATAAACCTGCTCCTTCAGCTTCCATCAAATTCTGTCTATTTACACCAACAAAGCATCTCTCAAGTGTGTAAACTGTTCTTTAGTACCTAATAACAGAAATATAATCTGGCAAGCAGACAGTTTTGACAGCTGCCAGTGTACTTCAGATCCAAAGATGATTCCTTGAACTTCAACTCTTCCCTCCTTCTTTAGACTTTTATTAAAAACAGGATTTATTCCCTAGTCTCTCATGTCATACATACTTCTTGCAATGTTAGCTCAGCACACTACCCATTTTCTCCAAACATCTGAATTTTGCTCCACAGCTGTAAAGTCCTTTCCCTCAATTCTAATCAGCATTAAAAGCTCTTATTCCCAGCTGAAGTTCTGACAACTGTGGTGCTGGTCCTCCTGTTTGCATTTAAGTGAAGAGGGCTCACATTTCAGTGCAAAATGCCATGCTCATTTTTTAAAAAGACAAGTCTTTTGAGCAGGGAATGCAGGGCAGCAGCAGGGCATTAGAGCTATTCTGGTTTCAATGACTTGGGTAGGTTTCACTATAAAACCCCAAGGAAAGGTTGAAGCAGGTGTTCTGGACACCTGACCACAGCACACAGAGGTGTGCTCCTCTCTCATGGTGTGGCTGTGGGCTTGCCCAGACAAGTGCCCCACGATATATTTGATGTTCTGGGGCAGTGTCACTCCCATAAAGGGAGAGAAACAAACGCTGCCGGTGTGTGGAGCACGGGGCTGTGTGTCCCAGGTGCTGCCACTTTGGCACCCATGGAGATAAATGGTTTCCAGGCTGCAATGGGCTCACTCCTGACAAGGGTGGCAGTCAGCAAGGGGCCACTGCTGCTCCTGTGTCCCTTTGCTCAGCAACACTTGCTTAGGTCTCCAAGGAAAACAGCAGCATTAGTCATCCATGAATCAGCTGTAACCATCCCACCCCTTGTACACCCTATTCACATCGCCTGTTCCCAGATGGTTTGAGCTGGCAACTGCTGTAAAATGTGTCCATGCTGTGGCCAGGACTGGGCTAGTTGGCACTGCATGTGATGAAGGCCACTCCTCAGGGAGGCTTGAAATCTGTTTTGTTGATGCAAGTTTTCAGGAAGGTTTCTTTCTCTGTTCCTTTGATCTTGTGGCCGTTCCTGCACTGAGTGCCGTCCATTCGCATTTCAAGTACGCTTTCTGGACAAAGCAAGCACACCTCTATCTTGACACTTTTGCCTTTGTCCTGTGGAAGTGAGCTTGTAGGTTGGGTGGCCTCACTGGAGACAAAGAAGTAGCATGTGGCATTTGAATTCCTCAGTGTTAAAGAAATATATCCAGATAACAGTCTGCAAAAAAACACATAGACTGCAACTTGCATTCAAGGCTCATCAAATGCCTTGGAATAGCAAAGAAAATAGTAAAATCACACAGTGCTTTTAGACAAGTAATAGGTAGGGGTGGAAATAACTATATGGAATAAGTATGTTCATTGTATTGAACCTTTTGGAAAAGATTTAGAGTTTGTGGAAAGCAATGACCATTCACTTCTGCAAATACAGATACACGAAGCTGTTGCACAGTGCTGAAGTGTTTTTTAGGAATTAGAATTGTTCTTTTATCAGTCATCAAATCTAAGGAAACCACTCTTCATGTGTCATGGGCTGTGCTTTCAACATCCTCGGGATTCATTGCCAAGGACCAAGAAGCTTCAGGGATGTCCTCTGAACTTTTCACCTTCCCTAGAACTGACTGATTGAAATGCACACTACACGACCCCTGACTAAAGGCTTCTAATGTGTGATTCAGACTGAGACTTGACCAAGTCTTTGATGGGAAAGATTGCATTTTCCCTGAAATTTTGCTTTATTTTCCTGAAGAGTTTTAGTGCTAAAATTAAGCCTGTTTTAAACTGATTTGCTGAATTACATCACACAACTCTATGCCACTGGCTGTGAATTCAAATAGGCAACCAGTTGAGGAAATTTCAAACCTTTTTTTAATTCTTCTAAAATACTTGGTATCTTCATGTGGATGTCACTGGAATAGTGCAAAATGCTCTCATGGAAGGATTACCCATTTCTTTTTTCTTGAGGAGGGTTGGTTGATCAAAGCTATCATATAAATCTTGCAAAACTGTCAGGTATTACTCTCCATAACACAGTAATAAGAGCTATTCTCTGGTGATACTAATTAAGAAAAACATTTCTCCCTGGCAATGGTTTTCTTTTGATGTTCCTGTCAGGCCAGTGCAAACAAGCAAATGCCAGAGAGCTGAAACCTTATTGCTGCTGGTGTGTCACTGGTATCCAATACTGCAGGGCTGTTTGCCAATAAAGGCACAGCCAGTTTTCTGTATAAACTCTTGAAGCCCTAATGGGAATTTCCCCCTAAAACTCTCTCCTGCAGATCTAGTGAAAAATTGGCTCTTTACTGTTGATCTCTGTGTGTGTATCTTCCTCTTCTCGCAGTTTGAGTTCATTTTGCAATAGAAGCAGCTTGTGTTTATTTCCTTTCTTTATAAACCCTGGTAGTAACAGAAAGGTCTTAGCAAGTTATTTCTTGTTTTTATTTCTGCATATTCCAGGGATTGCAATTCAGTGGAATTACCTTTGTAATAAGACATTCACACTTTGTAAATTAGACTTAGAAAAAGATCTTTTTAGGTCATCTTTTCTGAGACATCTGGAGGTTTGATGCACATTTTATAGCAGAGAATTAGTGCTGGTTTCTGTGACACAGCTTCTGATCATCACCTGAGTCAGTCAGGTACTGGTACCCAGACACAGGAAACTCAGGGCACATCTTGGTAGGTCTAAATCCAGGGGATTTGGAGTGTATTAATATATTGCTTGAGATTTATACAATCTACTTTAAGCCCTTTGGGGGCAGCTCTTATCTGCTCTGTTTCATTTAGACATTGTTTCTGAAGAATGACATTCCCTGGCCAAAATGCCATTCAAGAAAGGTGACCTTGTTCTTCCTATGGAGTGAGGTAAAACTCTGAGGGCACAGCACAGTGGAGAGCCCAGCTCTGCCAGCAGCCATGTCAGGGCAGTTGAATTTTCTCTGCCTCACTTTCTTTTTTATGTGAGGCTTTCCCAATCACTTTAGCAATTTAAAGATAATGCTTGTCTGGGAGCTGATGTTCAGGGAGGCAGGTCTCTGCTCTACTTTCACTACTTCAGCAATCTGAAATAAAATATGAAAGATTAAAACACTGTGCTCTAAGTGTTTTCTAAATTTTCTTGCTGAAAAGCACATTTTGCCAGGTGTAAAAAAAGGTAGTCCTTCACTGTATTTTTAAAGCATTACATCAAGAAAATTTCCCTAATTTTTAAACTATATACTGCTTGTTCCTCTTTTTTCCCCCCATGCTATCTGCCAAGGCAACCTTTTTCAAACACTGTTCACTTGCAAATACATAAGCTACATTAAAGGATAGTACTTAGGATGTAAGAGGCTGTTCTTTCTCTTTTCTGCTCCCAGTTCTCCTGTGGTGTGTTTACAGCACAGTGCCTTTGCCACAGCACACAGAATTTGTGGAGTGAATCTGCACAAGTGTTAAATGTCAGGCTGTGAACTAAACACTCCCAGGAATGGGAGCATCAGGAAGGGATTCATGTGGTGAAGAAACTTCATTTTCATGGGTAAACTGGAAACAACCCTATTTTCTTGACCCCCTATTTCAAAGCTAACTGCATGTTCTGAGGTCACTTTGGTTCCAAGGGATGAATGCCATGCCCTGTAATATTTAATAAGCTTTTCACTCTTACATAGAAGAATGTTCTGTAGAATGATGGATGTAGAAAATATCCCAGCTTAATAAAGGTGATTTTTAGGTCAAGAGAATTAGTCTAATAATCATCATTGATGATTAAAAGATGTTGAAATGCACTGGATCCCACACTTCAGCTGTGGCTAGTTTATTTTAAAGTTGCCTGTGCTGAAAGGAGGAAAGTTGTGTCACAGCTGGGTGAATCACATTCTATGGAATATTCAGTGCAAAGTATTTTCCTCTTTAGAGACCTGTGTGACCTCTGGTGTGGCTGAGGCTCAGAACTGCTCTTCCCAGCTCCCATTCTGAGGCTGACCCCACGTTGGGAGCTGGGATAGCTCAGTGTGATCCTAACCTCTGCCTACTCTGTAATTTGGATAAAGAGTTTTCCTTATTTGTACCACTGTTGTCTTTGCCTGGTCCATGTCTACACGAAGCCTGAAGTTTGGCTGCAAAAGCTGCCCTTCTTTTTCTGGGGCTCTGCACTGCAGTGCTCCTGTCTTGCTAGGAATGAGGGGGATCCCGACTTGTTGGGCTCTGCTGGGCTCCTGCCCACCCTCTCCTGCTGCTGGAGCACCCGAAGCAACTGTGTTGCTCCTGCTCTGGGACTTCTTCCTCCACCTCTGGCCAGACGTGTCCAACCCACAAGAGGGTTTTTTACTCCTGTTAACTCTCCCTACTAAGTATACAGTAACATTCATGGCTCTACTTGAGTATTTGTTTAGACAGAGTATTAAGTTTATAAATCTTAATTTAATTTTTGACCATGAAGTGCTCAAGTTCTAAAATCCACCAGACACAGCAAACTGTACATGGAGATAGGACTCTCTCCAGAGGGGAGAACACTTCATTTGAGTGGTGACTTTGGTGGAATAAGATTACATGAAACCATTCTAAAGGTTCTCCTTCCTCAACAAAGCAGTTCATTGATTGACTTGAAGTTTTGGTGCCAAAAATAGTGTTTTGTTTTCAAAGTATTTAAGTGGGACTTCTGCTTTGTGCCTTCTGTAGTTACTTCCCCAGCCCAGGGGAGGTTTGTTAAGTGACCATCAGTGGCTCAGCTGCCCCACCTGCCCCACTCCAGCTGTGAGGGATTTGTGCCCAGGTGGGGCTCCTGCCCGAGGGCTCTTTCCTGCCACGGGCTGCAGAGGGAAGCAATCGACCCCTTCGGTGTCAGAGCCCACTCTGAGCTTGGCAGGCAAAGGTAAGGCAGCCTAAAAAATGAATATGCTTGATTTTTACTTTTGAAGTAAGGCCTTTGAACCTGAAATTTCAGAGTTACAGTGAGTCTGAACCCTGTGGTGAATTTCTGAGAGTACAACTGTAGCAAATAGTGAGAGAGTGGGAGGATGGGGGTGTGAAGAGTCCTTGAACTGTCTTTATTTGACTTTCGTCAGAAATAATTTATTAAGGCTAATTTGCAAGGCTGTGTAGACAGATATTGCAGATGCTGAAATGGAGGGACTGCTTTAGCCAACATATGGAAAATATTTACAGACCTTACACAATGGTGATATATAAGAGTAAACAGAATGTCAGATAAGCCCTGCATTCCTTTATTTTCACTTAAGACTCAGAAAAAATATATGCTTCTTTGCTAGGAGGGAGAGAGGAGGGCATGTTGGAGGGCAAACTGATCTGGAGAAAAATGTGCATGCTAAGCAAAGTGAAATATCAGCTTTGAAATCCTTAAATAATTCACATGTCACGATATCTCCTCCGAAGTCTGGGCAAAGGCTGATTCTTGTGGAGCAGGAGCTTGGGTTATGGCTCAATTTTCTGCCCACCTCCATTTAAGCTGCATTTAAAAGTTAGAATCGTACAATTACTTCGATGGTGCTCACGGTGGGGTGGGAGCCGAGGGGTGTGTGCCAGGTGGGGAAGGGGACAAGCCCGTCCCCAGGGCAACTTGGGGCTGCTCCTTGGCCACCACAGTGGTACCCAAGGGCTCCTCAGGGGAGCTCCGCCGGGGGGGCTGAGGGCCGAGGGTCTCCCTGAGGGCCGAGGGTCCCCCTGAGGGCCGAGGGTCTCCCTGAGGGCCGAGGGTCTCCCTGAGGGCCGGGGGTCCCCCTGAGGGCCGGGGGTCCCCCTGAGGGCCGAGGGTCCCCCTGAGGGCCGAGGGTCCCCCTGAGGGCCGAGGGTCCCCCTGAGGGCCGAGGGTCTCCCTGAGGGCCGAGGGTCTCCCTGAGGGCCGAGGGTCTCCCCGAGCGCAGCTCGGCCGGAGGGAGCAGCCGCGGTCAGCAGCGCTGAGCGGAGCCTCCCTCGGCTCCTGCCCGGAGCTGGAGCTCAAGGCAGGGCTCGGGCACGGAGCTTGTCTTCCCAGAGCTGAGCCTGGCTGCCCGGGCTTAGGCGTGGTTACGTTTTCCTGTGGTTTTGCTCTATTTCAGCGCTTGTACTGCATAAATCTGTATTTGCCTGCTCCCCAAGCTCCTCGGGATGCCCGGGGAGCCTGAGCAGTGCCCGGGGTCTGTGCCCAGGCGGGAGAGGCAGAGCGGGCTGACAGCTCGGCACAGCCCAGGCTCGCCGTGCTCTGCCAGCAGCCAAAGCAGCCCAGCAAACGGGGCCTGGGGCTGACAGAGTTTTGCTGTAGATGTATTAGTATGGAGTCCTATGCGAATGGCTTCTCATCCTCCTCAGTGGTGAATGGACTGGTGATGCCTCTCCTCCTCTCCTCCTCTCCTCCTCTCCTCCTCTCCTCCTACAGGATATTCAATACATTGCTAGCTAGGTGAGGAAAAAATGCTTCTTTGACCAAGTATGTCGCTAAAGCTGAAATCTTAACAAATGTTAACTTGTGTAAAATACTGGTGGTTTGAAACAATAACGTTTTGAAATGTTGCTGACCCAAGAACTTTCTTTGACTTTTGCTGTTGTTTCTTTTGGATATGCTTAATTGTTTATCTAAGCAACTCTGGTCTTTGAATGAGGTTTCAAGAGAAAAGGTAAGCAGAGGAGAGAAATTAATGCAGGCAAATACAGATAACTTCTGCCATAGCAACTAAATTTCTTTCATTTTGCAACTCTGAGACTATTTAAAATTGTATTGATTCAGTAAACTTTTTCGTATTTCTAAAAAGAGCAGGATTTGAGACTACTTACCCATACTGAAATGCTTAGGAATTACCTAAGATTTTGTTAGTTTTGGCATAGGCCTGCAAAGGCAGTCTAACGTCATCATGTTTGAAAAAGGAGGACAGTGGCAAAGGGTGATTCAAGTGCAGCATAAACTTGATTAATTTACAGCACAATCTTGGTTTTAATAAAAACAAGGGATTTAGTACACAGTGCTGGCAGAAAGCCTGAGGCAAAATCAGACTTAGGTGTGGATATCAATTAGGAAACACAGCCAGTGTTTGCCATTGCTACAGTTATTTTTTGTTGCTTAACTTTTTTAAAGTTACTGAATCTGTATGTTGGGTTTTTTGGTGTTTTCTTGTTTTGCTCGTTTTGGATTTTTAAAGGCCAGTCTGTAACTGTGTCTGAGGTACTTTTTATAAGACTGTGGTGTCCTGGTCTGCTCTAAGTTCCACTGACAAACACACACCAGGTCACTTGCAGCTTGGTGCTCACTCACGTCAGTGCTGGGTCCAATAAGAACCAGCTGTGAATGCATCTGAGCTGTCTCTGATACAGTTCCAAGTCTGGAAAAACTAAGTCCTCCCTTTATTTGCAGACAGTGTTGTGCAATGGCCTGAGCTCACTAAATTCTTGTGTTGTTCAATAGCAAGTAACCTAGGTGCCACATCTGCTTTAATGGCAGCTGGCTGGCCGAGGCAATAGATGTCTGGGAGGTTTTTGCACCCTCTGTTTATACCAACTCACCTTTTTATGCTGATGGAATTACAAGAAATAAGTACAACCATTTCATCTTGGCCACTATTTCCATACTATTTTGCCAGCTAAGTGGACCTGAAAGACACTGTTTTTTTGGCAGGACTTCAGGAATCAGGTTAATTCTGTTGCTGCTGTACACACAAAGCCAGTGTTGGGAAGTTTCTGTTAGCTGCTTATAAACTGCTTTGACAAAACATTTTATAGGACAGATTTCCTAAAGATTTGAAATGGTACCATGAACTAGGGTGGCTAATTATGAAACCATATGGAAAATCAAATGATAAAGCAAGAAAAACAACCCAGGCACTTTGGTATGTGGTATTGTAATGTTTCCTGAAAGGGGTAAGCTTGGCTAGCAAGATTTCCATCATTATCCCTTTCCTCTTCTACCCACTACATCCCTTGGCTCTGTAGTGCTCTTGCAGGTGTTGTTTGTTACAAAATTCATCTAATCCCCAAGGAATCTTGATGACTGCTCAGCATACAATAAGCTATTTGTGCCAACTGATCTCTATTTCTACTTTTGGAGGGAGAAGTTTGCTGTGGTTTTCTTCAAGAGGTTTTTACCATCTGCCTTAATCATTTTAGTGTTTACAGGTCTGCAGTTGTTGACAGCATTAACTGTATTGTTTGCTCCTTTCCTTCTGCAAGCACTCTGATGTTACACAGAACCACCATCTCAGCCACTTTCCTATTTTAGTATTCCAACAAGCAGTGTAGTTTTCCTGGGCTGTTTATTCTCTGCAGCTGTACTCCAAGGGTCCAAACTGAGGGCTGAAAGATAGAATCAGTTCGTGCTTTCAAGTAGTACAGCATTAATATTTGTGCTTTATCTTCATAAAATACTAATGCTAAGATAAGAAAATGGCCACAAATATAGTTAACAACAGTACTGTACTTACAACCTGCAATGTTAGCAGCCTCCAAGCTGGTCTATCTTTGTAAGCAAATGGATATTCCAATTTCTAATCTTCTTTCCAGTAAATACAATCTGTATTCAGGGCCAGGATAACCAGCTCCCTGAGTTGGTGGAACTAAGATTTCCAAGGACTATAAGCTCACAACCCAGGACTAGCTTGGGCTTGACAGGACTAATTACCAAAGTGAAGAAGCAGTAAGAATCAGTTCTTGAAAGAACTCCAGTGATCTTAGGGGCCGTAGCCCAGTTACAGTTAGGATAAACTGTAGAAAAATCAAGGGCTACAACTGGTGTAGAGGCAAAAAGTGGTTACAAAACAGAGGAGTGGCCTGCACAAAGGACTTAACAGATTAGGAAATGTCTGCTCAATGTGGGAAAAGGTTCTGTCCATGCCTGGTATTACACTCGTGTTTAGGGTTAAGAGGGAGACAAAGCCTCAGTAAACCCTGACCCAAAGCAGGACCTAAATCCTTGTTCCTGGCCTGAGCCCCAGCTATGGCCCAGAGGAATAAGCTGCCAGGGATATAATGTTTGCACAGCCTACCCTTCCTTCTCTTAGGTGCTTGGTGTTCCACCTGGTGCTTCTAACCCTAGAAGTCCTTCTTTACCCTAACAATAAACCCAGGAGTTGGCTGATCCGTATGCAATAATGCCCAGCTATGGCCCAGACAAATACTTCAGTATTTATCAATTTTGTGTGGCTGCTCTATTATTTTGGTTACTCTTTTGCATTCTTGTCCCTGCTTGGAGCTGTGTCTCCTAGCCCTAGGAATGGGCTGAACCTTAATTTGTGGCCACCAGGCATGACCTAGAGGCCATGGGTGAAATCCCTGTACAGCCCACCTCCTGTTCTGGCAGCCCTTTTTCCTCCCACAGCTGTCAGAGCTGTTCTTTCAAGGTAATGAGCAGACTGGGTGGTGATCACCCAGCCCTCATTGCATCATCGTCCTAAGAACAAGTGCTTTACAAAGAGAAGAAATGCCTTTTCTCCAGGCCTGTTCTGCTTGGCAGACAGCTGCTATGTGGTCTGTAGTGAGGCTTGCTGTAGCTACCTGCTGACAGAGCCCCCCCAAAACCCCCCTGTCATGGTCACAGTTTGTGTTCTTCTCAAAAAAGGCCTCTCTGGTGGGAAGTTTGGAATGTCCTTTCTCCGAGCTCACAGTTTCAGAAGGTTGAAAATGTGATATTTCAGGACTGTGTTTCTGCATTCAGCAGCTTCACTCTTAGTGTAGCCTTGAATAAATGATTACTAACCCAAGCTGCTCCGCTGGGGACCAAAGCTCTGTCGAGCCCGTGGAAATATGCTAACAAATGTAATGCTGACCAAATGTCTAGTACATCGTGTCACATTTTTGAGAAATGTCACAAGGTAAAATACTCATTCTTTGGCAAGGGGAGGTCTCAACTAGGAGGTGCCAAAGGAATTCACAAAGCTTTGGAAATCTCTACGTATCCCTTTCTCTGGGGAAAGAGAGAACTCAAACATGATTTCCTTGACTGTTTACATCTGAAAATGAAAGCTGGAAACCCATCAGGGACACATGAATTTCAACACATTTTGTTGCCACAATTAGCACTCTGTGGAATATTGATTCTGAAGCAGTTGAACTTGTTCTCAGGGATCTGTTTTGTAATTTATATGATAGGGTTTGCATTTTATAATCTAATTGGAATTTTCAAGATTTTTATGTGTTTTATTTATAAAAGTCAAGGCTATGTACTGAGTTTTTTCGTTCTCTGCTGTGCTAACACAGATATGAGAAGGCTGAATTCAATAGTCCAGTCACTGTTAACTCAGGGAGAAGCAGATAACCCTACCTGTCCTTGGATGAAACCACTAAGATCAATTAAGGTATAGAAGCTCATTAGAGCAATTTCTTCTCATAGTGTTTCTGAGATGACAACTGATAGAAATTCTGATGTGAAAGACTGCACTTTGTTCAGCAATTGTCCCCCACACTGGACTTGCCAAACTCTCAGTGTTGTTATTTGATAGTTTAAGACTCTTCCCCTGCATCTGGTGGTATGTTTGGTGTAAGCACAGGTGTGTGGCAGCACAGTGGTGTCTAAAGCAGCAGGACCTGAACCTTCACACCCTCCCCACTGGTGATCAGATTTACTCTGCCTTGGAAAATAAAGTGGGTCACAGGTCTGAGGATCCTTGTGTGTGTTGTACAGTACTCTACCCATCTCCTTTGCTGTGGGCACTTGAGCATTTGAGAGGTTGCTGTGCACTTCCCAGCCCCATGTCCTACTCTGCCTGTGTTTGGGTGGAAAACTGAAAGAATTTTATTTTAATAACAAAGGAAAAGTGGCTTAGGGATACTGAAAATGCATTCCACTGCAGCTCCTGGGAAGAGTTGTTATTTTCTGTGTTGGTGAATTAGCCAAAACTAGTGGCAAGGACTGGTGGAAATTAATTCCCCCAGGTAACTGGGGAAGGCAGGTTCTTCTTGAATATGCTGCAAGCTCTTGTCCTGTCATTAATAACATGAGCTTTCTGCTGTCTTTTTTGTCTTTTTTTAAATTTTAATTTCTTATCTTTTAAAAAAAAAATCTTATTTTCTTCCCACAACACCCCTTTGCTTTCTATCCCCATGCCCTGCTGGCTATGGTGTTCAGTAAATGCCACTTTTCAGGCCTTCTGATCTCATCTGTTAAAACTCTCGTGGTTGAGCTGGAGATCATGTACTCAGGGTTGCTGAAACTTTGTGGTGCAGGGTTTGCAGCAGAAGCTCAGACAGAGCAAGCTACTACAGGTTCTTCCTCTGCTTCTCTAGTGTGTTCTGAAACCCATATCAAATTGTCTGCTAGGAAAGAAGTTACTGTTATCCATTTTGGCTGTCTTCAATTCGGCATAGATTTCTGGTCTCTGATCTGCATAGCACTTACTATAGGCTTAACCAAAGCTGCAAGGACAGCTATGAACAACTTGCTCTTTTTAATCAGATCCGAGGATTTTATTGAACAGATCTCCAAGACAAAATTGAAGAGTGCTGATAAAATTGCACTAGTTGCTACTGTGAACTTTGTAAACAAACTGCTAATCAGCCTGTCATTTCATAGCCCCAGTATCAACCAAAAAGTAAAGCTGGGTGCCATTTCTATCTGAGGGGACAAAAAAGCTCCAGGCTAGTACACAACTTTATATATAAACTCTGTTTATGCCAATCACTGTTTTGTGTCTTTGCTGATTTATATCCTATTTGAGTGAATAATACTGTGCACAAAAATTGATAGGCAGATTGTTGGTCGTCCTTATCCTCTGGTGTTACTGAGGGTGTTGAACCATTAGCAATGCTAGGAAGAAGTACAAGTTAGCCAGGAACTGGTATTTCATCATGTCACTATGGTGGTATGAGCCTGCTGATAGCCTGCAATGATGGATCAGGACAGTTGGCCTTGGAGAATGTCTTGCCTGTTTAAGGACTAACATGAGGAGAGGCAAGATAGCTGTCACGCCTCCAGGCTGTTTCTGTGTAAGAGAAACAGACACTGGACTGTTTTGCCAGTTAGGATGGAAAGTGTGTTTGGTTTATGTCTCATATAAATAATAAAAGCAATAAAAAGACGCAAATACCTCACCACAAATGAAGCGGTCAGGAATAAATTTAAGAGAAAAACAAATAGCTGACCAAAGCACATGAACCACTCGGACTTAAACCTGACTTCAGTCTGCAATAAAGGGCTTTATGAGCCTCTACACTTGATGTGCTCAGCTGAGTTGAGCACCTAGGGTTCTGGCAAAAACAAGAACTGATGAGTCTAACCGTGTTCGTGAATCTCCCTCCCTGGGGAGGAGGAGAAGGGTGCCAGGACTCCTCTGGTTCGCTGCTGTCTCTGCCCAGAGGACCCGTCAGTGCTCGCTCTGTTCGGACACGCTGCCCGAGCGTGTGTTTCCTTGGCAGAAGCGCAGCCTGCTCTCTGCACTCACACACACACACACAGCAGTACACAATGTCCTCTTCCCTCAAGCTCTGGAAATGAGTACAGTGCTGTTTCTTGCTCAGACATCCAGGCCCGCCTTCCAGCGAGCGCTGAGCCCCAGCCCCGCGCACCAGGGCCGGGGCTGCGCTCCCACAGCTGCGGCGTGCTCTGGCCTCTCCGAGAGCTCCGTCTCCCAGGGAGCTGCTGGGGCCAAGCTCGGATTCAAACAGGCTGAGTCTTGCCATCTATCAGCCTGCGTCCTGGCCAGTGGCTTCTGGTGTCTGTTCCTTTGAAATGCAGACTTAGTAAATTTATTTGGCTGCTCTATTTAGCTCAAATGTCGTTTTATGGTGTCTTGTAGGTATGTGAAGGCTGCTGTTGTCATCTCCTCATACAGTCTTTTGTGAAAGTGTTTTTTGGCAATGGTCGACTCTGTGTTTATGAGGACCAATTAATATTTAGGTGATGCTTCTTTTTTAAAAGATACTTGGTCTTTAAATATGTGTTTTTCTGCCTGCGTATGGTTCTCCAAGGTCAGCCTTATTCAATGCTGAGGAAAACACCATGGACACCTTCTGTTGTATAAGGTGCCATTAGTAGAAACATATCAAATACATCAGCAGAGAGCAGAGGTTCTTAAGTGCTTAGGAAAGATTATTTAGTTATTGTACATATTTTAGTTATTACTACATTTCTGACCTTTATTAGATGATTACTTCACACAAGAAAACTCGCAGACCAGGCGTGCTGCACCAGTGTGGAGGGCAGGGACAGCTGTCTCTTTGCTCTAGGAAAAAATCTTATTAAAACTAAAATGCTGTTGTTTATAAGCCTTTAGTTGCAAAAGAATCTACCTGGATAATTCCTTGGGAGGAATGAATTTTTGTTCTGCAAACAGAAGCAAGCAATTTTCAAATCCCTTGGCCTGATGTGTGATGCACCAGCTGGGTGACACTGCAGGGACCCCCCCTGGCTCTGGGTGCCAATGGAGAAAAAGCTGAGAATGAGCAGACTACCAGGGTTTGTCTGAAGACATTTTTTCCAGATACCAGGAACTATAATCTTTCCTGGCTTCCTTGAAAATGCTGAGTGCTAAAATAAGGGTTGTAGATGGAAAAATTGAAGGAGAACACACAAACAACAGATCAAATGGAGTGGAGGCCCAAATTTCACATTTTAGGTTTCCTTCAGAAATAGAATTAGAGTAAGAAAGATGAAGGTGATGATACATTAGGAGAAACAAGAGAAAATTCTGTGGGATAAATATTACCCCTAAAGAAAACACACAGCCCTTAAAAGTCTCAAACCCAAAATATTTTACCAAATACACTGAATCAGTTCTCAGGATAGAACAACTAATTTTTGAAGTCTGAGGGAATCAACAGTTGTGTGATTTTGAAGACAGGGCCAGCACAGGATGGTGCAGCCTGCTTGCCAGGACAGAGCCTCCTGGGACACAAGTCCTAAGCCACTGAACAATCAGCTGCTGCAGTCTTCTTGGGAATCTCTCTGTGGAGTTTTTACAATTTATACTTCTCACAACTTATACTATGGTTGAAAGGCAATTATAATAACTTGTGATTACAGATTTTTCTATATAATTAACTTGAGTTTTAAGTAATAACATTTAAGTGGCTTGGGACACCACTTGCAAAGAAAATGCTGCCTCCCTAGAGATGAGCAGAGGTGTTGGAGCTGGAGTTCCCCTGGTAAGTGGGAAGGAGAGTCTGGTGCTGTCTTCTCATGCTCTCTTTGGGAATGTTCTCTTCCAAGAGCATGTTAGACCTGTTAGCCCTGAGCACCCTGCACAGGCCATCTTCTCCCTTCTCTGCAAAATCTCTTGGGGGGTGTTTGTCAAGGTGGATATGTCCATGTAATTCTTAATTCTGTGGGATATGTGCCAGAATACTGCAGGGACCTCTCCAGTTGTATCCCAGAGTTTTGACAAACTTTGGAAGGAAACAAACCGTGATAAACATAACTCTACAGTATCTCAGAGGAGCCTGTTTAAGCAAAAATATTCTAACTGAAATGAGGCCTGGAAATGCACAAGCTATTGAGTCACCTTCTATCCTGACATTCCTTCTCCTTCACTCCTGCCACAGCACATTTCCCTCACGTGTGGAGGCACTCTGTCAGCACTTCAATGCAATTAGCTTGGTCGCACTGGGAGTGGCTTTTAACGAGGCAGCTTAACCCTGCCTGGTCTCAGGAGTGCCACTGACAGCGAGGGGTGTGTGCAAGAGGTGCACAGACAGGGAGCCTGCAGGAAAGTGTGAGTGTTGTGTAAATAATCCCGTGGATCTGATGTGTATTCTGGGTATTGGTTCATGCTAGAAGTTTAATGTGAAGTGAACAGGGAAAGAGACTTTATCAATGGCTTGAATCTGGTGGTTGCTGAATGCTCTCAGTTCCCTATGGAGCTTGAAAAGTTGGTTCCTGTTGCTTGTTACGGTTCCCTTCTTTATTCAGTATTCTCCTGCGAGGTTTTATTTTATCTTTATTTATGGCCATGGTTTTTGTCTGGGATGTTAATTGAAACCTTTTTATAAACAAGACATGCATGCATGTTAAGCATGGATGCTGTGTACCCACAAGGGCTACAGAGAATTTTAAACAGAGGAGTCAGGAGTCCCACAACTGCCCTGGACCAAAGCTTCACTGGGTAGGGACAGACTGTTGTGCGTGCAAGGCAGCTGTCTTGGGCAATCTGCTGTTTGCTTAAACTGATTTTTGGGGACAAAAATTATTTCTTGGGAAAGAGAGTGTTTGTCAGTGTTAGACTGTCAGGCTGAGGAAAAATTGAGAGGGAAAGAAAAGAATGCTTTCCCCCCTTTGTTTTAGGGGGAAGTAAGTTTATTTTCAAAAGCAGAATCAAGTTCTCAACACGGGGCTATGCTCCCTGGGACTGCATGTGTTTTGCATCCCTTGGCTGCACCAAGATGTCCAAAATGTTAAAGGGTTCTTAGTCTGACATTGCTAATGCTGATAAGGACTGACAGAGTGCAACTTTCCTCTCACTGAAAGCTCTTTCAGTAACCTGTGCAAAGCTCTCTGAAGTCAGTGGCAATGTTCCAGCTAACCTCGGTGGGCACTGAGCCAGGTGATGCATCACATCTGTGCTGGTCACCTGCAGATGGGCATAAATAACAGGCAGTGGGACGTGCTCAAACTGTGCAGCACAGTTCAGGAGTTTTTAGATCTGTAACATCCTTCTCATAAGTACTGGAACACAATGCAATCATTTAAAAAACCAAAAAACCCCCAAAACTCACCAGCACACAACAAAGAAAACATACTCACAGCCAAACACACCCCCCCAGCAAACAAATATACAATTCCATCACACAAACAAAATAACCCCCTAAAATATACAGAAGGCAAATCCTGAAGGTCTGCTTTGGAGAAACTCTCTTATTGTGTGAAAACTGGAGTCCAAAATCAGTCCAGAGAAGTTCTATGGCATTAAGAGAAAACAGAATTTCCTGCTGTAATGCAGCAGATGAGGAGGCTGTGGGCCACTGTATTTGTATTGACAAGTGCTTTACAAACTTGCTCTCTTTAGTGCTCTCAAGCTGAAGCCACCTCTCTGGACAATAAAGATATAAAACTCCTGTGGCCAAGAGAGATAAAAAACAACTGGCCTGGTGTTTTACTTCTCCTTCAACCTTCACATTTTAAAACAAGGCACCTTGTGCTTTGAAATTTTTTTCAGTATCTTTGACATTGTTTCAGGCCTGTGGTGCAGAGATCCATTTCCTAAGATGCCTTTGACTAGCAGCTGATGAAATCCTTGTCAGAATGAGGTCATCAGTCATCATTAGAGATGTCTAATTTTTGACTCTTTTGAGGTTATTCTGATGATTCTGGCAGCTAAGGAGTCTAAGGGGGCAGAGGAGGAGCAGCACCCCCCTTGTTTCAGCAGGATCTGAGCCTCCTCTCCTGCTTGTTATCTGTGATATCCCCTTCCTCTGGATCCTTGTTTTCCTTTCGCTTGCTGCTGCTCTTCAAAGACCTTTCTCCCAAGTGCTGGAGATGCCCACTGACAACTTAGTCTTTTTAAAACCTCCTTGCATGCTTTTTCTGTGCTGGAGTGGAAAACTTCACTACATTAATGACAAGCTCATTTTCAGAAACAAGCAATTTTCCTTACAAGCCTCTGCTGGGAGAGTGTGAGAGTTTGTATTTTCTTCAGCTGTTACAGTTGACTTTTAAGTCTTTTTACTTAAATAGCTTGATTTATTTTGGTTGTCAGAATTTACACATTCAGAGCTCTGGTAATATGTACAAATATTTACAGATGGCAACAACAGTTGGAATAATGTCTAAACAGCCTTCTTCACAGCAGTTAGCAGGGTATCCAGAAAGAACTGAAACTACAAGAGGGTTTGTTAGACACAAACATCAAGAGACAAACAGCTTATTCAGTGGAGATGGTTAATCCCCATTATGATTTTGAATTTGCTTTCTCCATCTTATTAGACTACATTACTGGAAAGGAGTGTTATCAAAACTAACTTTCTTCACTTCTAACAGAGCCTTTTGCAGAACAATTTCTTATAGATTCTGGATTAGACCAGCTCAGGGGTTGAGAAGAGTTAAGAATTGATATCTCACCTCATATTTTGTGAGCTTTCAGTAAGATAAAATGGACTTTTGTATGTAGCTGGTGAGGCAGCTTCTCTCCACACCAAGAAGGTGTGGGCTTCCACACATGGTATGTTCTCCACAAGAAAGGAACAGGATTACTCCAAGGAATCTACCTCTTCTACCAAGATAGATAAGAAAATTGGAAAAATTTCCTAGTCTAAAGCAGGACCTCTTCCCTCATCTCTTGTAAGTTACAGACACCAGCACAGTCTCTGGATCAGTTCCTATGGAGCTCAGGTCACAGCAACAGTGCTGCTTTCACCAGAAGAGAGACTCTGCTACTGAGACTGGGGAAATCTTTCCCTTGAGTTAGTTCCTGCCCTTGTGCCAGAACTGGTGTTCATGTGTGTGACTGTCAAGCAAACCACACCAGAGGCAAATGCTGAGGTGAAACCCAAACATTTGGGACAGAAGGAAAGGGAGGAAAATTAATTTTCACCCAGAACATCTCTCTGATTTATCTCATGGTTGCACTGTTATTTGTGCTGGTAAAGAAAGAGGAGAATGTAAAATTGGCTCTTGTGACAGCAGCCTGCACTCAGGTCAGTGTGAGGCAAGTGCACAACTCCTGCCCAAACCCCAGTCTGTACAGCTCTTACATTTGGCAGCAGAATCAGAAGCACAGCTCTCCACAGCCTGTGGTTTGCCATTTTAAGCATCTGCTTTAGTCAAAAATAGTGAATGAAAAGTTGCCCTGTCACTAGTTGTAACTGTGACAAGCATGGAATTCATGCAGAATATTGATATTCAAAACAGTTTTAGATCTCATATGTGCCTAACATGCTCTGAGGCCATAACTGTATTTTGATCTGATTAGAATGTGTCCACAAATACCATGAGATGCCACAAATGCTACTTGATTATTGAGTTCAGCTTTCAAGGCCTTGTTCCTTTACCTCCCTGGAGATGAAATTGTGAGCCTGATAGCTTCAACCTGAATGAGTCTTGAAAAAAAACCCCCATCTCTTTCTAGAATTTATAATGAGCTTCCTAAACAGGCTTTCCAAACCCAGGTAGTTCAGTTCATCAGGAGGAGGAAAGTACTTAGAATGTGGAGATGGCTGGATTATGAAGTCTGTTATTTATTTGAAATGTATTGTAGCATGACTGACCGAACTTCCATCCGTTTAAAATTCCTCAAGAAAAGCCAAGCTGGATATGTCAGTGGCTGGAGTGGAGCGTTGTAGCCATGCCAATCCCAGAGAGCAGGGACTGTGGGCTGGGGAGCCCCAGGGACAGAGTGCAGGCAGTTTCAGGCTCTGTGGTGCTGCCCCACTGCCCCTGCAGCACCAGTGCCCAGCTCTCCTTCGATTCCGACGTGTGCGAGCTGCTCCCAGACACTACACGGGGTAACGTGTGTGGGGACAAGGTGTGCTTCAGTGTCTGAGCAGACAGCAGAGCACACAGCTGCTAAAAAGCTTTCAGGGATAAAAAACTGCCTCCAAAGCAAGGCTTGTTTGGGAGTGAAAGATTCATCCAGTGACCAAACAAGAGGTGACCATGCTGTTCCCCATGTAGCACTCGATGACAAGTTGCTGAGAGTGATTTCAGCCCTAAGATGTCTGTACAAAAGTTTTTTCAAAGATCCCTGGCCACTTACCTTGGCAATCCAGTCTTAATCAAGTTATGAGAAGTATTACTTAACCTAAAGATGTCAAAAAATTATTTGTGTAGTGAAACCAAAATGATGGAAGAATAAGTTATGGCAAATAACCATGTTAAACGAGGGCCAGGTTGATCTCTTAATCAAATAACTTTGCCAAATATTTACTAAAATAGGACAGACTCTTGTAAAAGTATAAATAGTTTGTTAGTTATTTAAATAAAAGATCCTTACAAGCCTTATTTGGTATGATTCTTTGATAGTGTTTATGAGGGGGGGTTTAATAGCAGGATTTCCATTGTGATTTTTCACTAGTGAAAAGTTTTGGGGACTTTTTTCTGGCAAAGTAGATTTTTCCTATAAAAATCTGATAGAAAATATACTACTTTGTAAATTCTGAGACTGTAAACACTCCATACATGAACTTTAGCACTAAATAGAAAGGGTGTTGCCATTGGTGGGTTTTGACTAGATATTTTGTTGCTGTATTGCAATCAATGAGTTCTGAAACACTGATAAGACAATACTTAGATATGCATGGAGCAGGGCAAATGTTCTGGAAGAGAAAGTTTACAGTCTTTTGCCCAAACATCTTCTTTGTGCACTCTTGTATTTGCAGAACATGATATGTTTAAAAACGTAATACTAGAGAACACACATAAGGTAAAATGCAACATGAATATTGAGAGTAAAATTGTACATTTTCAGTCTCCCTGACCTTGTGGAGTTGGGAATGCCTTTATTCGTGTCTTGCTCTGTCCTGTTATGTACATTTCACAATATTCCTTAAAAAGAACCCCACAGAAAAGGGTTAGAAGATACAAATTACTCTCTAATAGTATGGAAGCCCTGCACAAGGAAATTTAAGAACTTTTAGAAGTGAAAAGTAAAGTATAATTACATTTTGGACGCTTCTTAATATGTGGGAAAGAGCAGACTTCTTTGATTCAATTTTGGTGCCATAGTTGTTAATACCACACATCCAGTGTAATTACGAATGGGATGAGGATAGGGAAGTGTTAAAAATCCTAGTGTGAATGGATAAATCAGAAAACATCTCTGGAGAAAAGATTAGCCAATGATTGCTCATCAGGCTAACCTCAATCATCTTCTTGGTTATCCTATGTCTACTATATATCAAGTTTTTGCAACCATGGTCCAACTTAGCCAAATGGGGGACCCTTGGGATAGCAAATGTCATGTGAAAAAGGTTGGGTTGTGTTAGAGAGAGAGATTAAAACAAAGGTTCAGTAATATTTTCAGCCAGTCTGTGTACAAAAAGCAATTTGTCCTGAACTATTGAAGGCTGAACTGTCTGGCTGCATATTTAAGTGGCAGTAAGTTTTACCAACACTATCAACTTCTGCTTTCTAGTTTTCCTCTTTTTGTCCAACCTTGCTCAAAGCATCTCTGGGAGTTAGGTGCATATGGTACTGAGGCACAGTTACAAGTATAGAAGCATTCATTGCTTTCAGGATGTGAAAATGGCCTGCTCTGAAGTGATTTCAACTCCACAGTAATAGCTGGAACTATTGGAAAGGATTGAGCCTGGTGTTCTCCAGGCAAGGGCAGAAACCCAAGCAGAGTCCCAGCTGCCAGCCACCAGGAGCTAGGACCATGAAATAAAATGGAGGTTGCTCACTTTATTTTACAGAGGCTCCATCCTGAGCTCCTGTCTGTCTGCATATCATAAGGAGTAATAAGATATAAAATTATTTTCAGCTGAAGATGAGTTCCATCCATGCAACCATAAAAATGTGGAGTATGCCTCATTCCCTGCAGTCACCCAAGAGGAAAATGAAGCCAGCTAAGAGCTAGACTGCCATCTAACTCTAAGCATAATACCTCATAATATTGTTTCAAAAGTCTGGAAGTATTCCAGCTATGTGATCAGATTATTTGAGTCCAAATGATACCTAAGCAAGTGAGTCAATAAAGAGATTAACCATAGATGAATCAACTAAAAACATGACAAATAACCGAAAAAGGACCAGTAGAAAATGGAAACAAAACATAAGGAGTGCAAAACCATAGCAACAGTCAGTGTTGCTGGCTACAATAGGCTTGTGTTAACTAGAAATAGAACTAAGTAATGCAAGGGATCGGAAAATAAAAGATAAAGGCAGTTTCTGTATTTTCTGTTGCAAACCATGCCATTTATGGAGTAACACAGCAGAAAGCACTGCAGTCAAATAGTGTAAAAAATAGGAATAGATAATTCTGTGAATGAAATGCATTCTACATTTTAAGCTATTCAATGAGAGAAAATTCAAAGTGTTAGCAGTTTTTGCTTGAAAAAGAAAATACTGCTGATGTGAGCAGATTGTGCAGGATTTTTCCTATGCAAACATCTGCAAAATAATCAGTCATGGTTAAATAGCAATCTTTAACTGGTGACACTGTTTATATGAAAGGCAATTTCAGTGCTAAAGTCTTGTGAAATACAATGGCAAAGTGAGATGTCTTTTTCAGCAAAAGAGAGACAAGCAATAGTACCAAACTTGTAGTACTTGAAAAACTAGTAAAAAACAACAAACCTGAAAACAGACAATAGGAAAATGAAGTGAACAGCAAGATTTTGCAGTTCTGTTAATGTGTTTTGAGGGGTTGGGAGTTTGGCAGTACAATGTGACTCTACTTCAGGAGATTTTAAAGCCTGGACATGCCTTGTACCTGGGAGTATTCTCAAGGAGTGGAGGGTGACTGTGTGGAAATCCAGCTGAGTGTTGATGCTGTGCCTCAGGATTTCTGCTCCCAGGTTTCCTAATATGCCTGCAGGTGGATTTCTTGCTATTTTATGTGTAAAGACTAGAGTTAGTGTTGCCCTTGTGGGCAAGAAATTCAGGTCTGTCTTATGGGCCATGTATTAACAAATCTTAGAGGTTTCCACTCTTTAGCAGTTTTGCTATAAAAAGTCAAAAGTGGGTTTGAGGATAAACAAGAGAGAGATGTACAAACAGCACAATCACTAAATCCTCCTTACTGCAGGAGGTCAGACCAAAGCCCAAGGCCTGCTAGGTAGTATGCAAGGAGAAATGCATCAGTTGTCTAACTTAAGGGTGTGTTGAGAGAGAGAACATGCTGGATGGGGGAATAAACAGCTGGGACTCATTTGATTGTAACACTCAAAGCACCAGACAGTAGTGTCAGAATTTCTGCAAAGCCAAGAAATCCTCAAGAGACAATGTTCATCTGCTGACTTGAATGGAATAGTGGGAAGAATAGCATCAGCCAAATTACTTTAACCTAGCTTTGCTCCAGTGAATACTATTTGATGAGGCAAGTTCTAGAATATTCACTATAAACAAATTCTTTGCACTGCATCAATTCCTGTCCTTTCTTAGTGTTCTGCACCCAGTGTTCCTCTGGACACAAATGAAAAGAATTGGTGACACAATATGTTTTGAGAAAAGATTCCAGAAACACACAAAAGCAACGTGCTAAAACTAGTGTTATGTCTTTGGAACTGAGACAGAGCTCCTTTTTTTTTTTTTTTTTTTAATGGATAGATATCATTGATAGTGGGAAAGTACAGAGATGGGAAGGCCTGAAACAAACAGGAAAAGTTGAGCAACTCTACAACTCTAGTCATACTAGCGTCCTACAATGGAGGAGATGCTTTTTGTATAATTAATTTTATGTGGAATTCTTGCTTAGTAATGTAATAATGTAGGCAAAACTGTTTTGTTATCTTTTCAAAGGTGAGGATGGATGGGAAAGAGAGCTGGTTTAAAACCACCTAGGCAGTGTTGTTATTTTATCCAAAAATCAAACACTTAATCATCTGTTTCTGATCTGAACGTCAGACTTCAGCACCCGACACATCTGCAGTTGTACAACCAGTAAAAGAAAAATTTCTGGAAAAATATTATTTCAAAAGCATTAAGCAGAGCAGAAGAGATAATTTGTATTTTTAAAAATTGCAAACAAAGAAACCATAGAACTGTGGTTGTATATGTTCCCTATACACGCATAGGGGGATTTTGATGTATCCTTTTCAATGTCTGTGTGTCATCCATGAATTTGGATTAAATTAGCTTGAAAGTACAGTTTGATACACTTGCTCTTCTAGCAAGGCATATTAGAAAAAATTCATCTCTCTCCACACCCTACCCCTTCATCCCCCCTGTGCTCTCCTTACAGTTCATTACCCCCTAGGTTGTGCTCGTGCAGTTGTGTGATGATCCCATTCTCCAAGGGGACAGAGTGGGGTGCCCCATTGTTTCAGGGGTTCACTTTGCAGCAAGGTCAAAAAGCAGCTGTGACAGAATGGGGGGTGGGAGGGCAGATGTTCTTCTGCAGGAGAGATCCTTGTAAACTACAAGTTGTTTCTGGAGGAAAGGTGTTTTTGCTGCATCCTTCAGGCATTGCATCTCAAGAGTTTGAAACCTGTAGATCACTGTCACAATCTAGAAAGTAAACATAATGAAACCTACAGTTGATCATACCACGCATTTCATTTCTTCAAGTGATCCTACAAGTGATGTGAGGAAACTCACTAAAAACTGTGTGCTGTGTTCTGGCCATAAGGGTCTATGACATTTCTCTGTGGGACATGGGGATTACTCTTCAATTCCTACCTTTTTTAAGCTTTAACTTGAAACTGAGCTGTTGTTGGGGTCTACAGACAGCTCAGCCAAATCTATTCTGGAGAGTCTCAGAGCAAAGAAATGAAGAGATTAGTCACACCAGCTTGCCAGGAGACTTTGCCTTATATGTCATACAGGAATTGCGAAGGGGAACTCGGGAATTGCAGAACTGTGCACGGCTGTAGAAGTACATGAGCAGCAGCAACAGCAGAAGGCACTGGTGAGTCCATGCTGGAGCTGCTGGTGCCCCACAAAGCCACGATCTGAAAGACTCTGTTGTTGCTTTGTACTTCTGATACGGAAAGGTACTCTTAGGCAATACTGTTGTGTGATGGCTGGGTCACTGTGTGCTCTGACATGTCTCTACCCTGAATTCTTGTTCAAAGAAAGGTTTCTATTCAGGAAATCTTTGTTTGTGAGTCATCTTTATCATGCAAGAGGAGGTGGCCTGCACATGGGAGGCTGTACCCTGACACAGTGGCCTGAGCTTGCTGGTGAGAGAGACAGAGTTTGGACAGTGGTCCTGGCTTTTTGAATCTCTAAAATCTTCTGGTTGTGCACAACACTTTTGGATGAAGGTTCTGGGATGAATGTGCATGTGTTACATATGTGCCCCAGATGGGTTAAAGTAGTTTAATCACCATGAGAGGAATGAGGAAACAGACACAATTCCTCCCACGGTAGCTGCTGACATGTAGAGGTGGGCAAAATGAGATCCCTGATATATGCTGGTATCTCATTTAATGTATTATTATTTGGTTTGTTATTATTTGGATTAGATTTATAAACACCAAATACTGAACAAATAATAGTTTTTTGTGGATTTTCCCTACACAGAAACACCCACAATTCTCTCTGTAGTATAACATCACTTTCCTTTGAGGTAACTGTTGTCAGGAACATTCAGCATGGCCAAGTATTTCCCCACTGCCTCCACCCAGTTAGGAGGTTGTTGAATAAATCTGATTTAGCCTGCACTCAGATGGAAGCAGGATACTGAGGGAATTTGGTTTTTTTTTCCTCCTATTCATTGGTAGCTCACAGAAATAAACAGACTTATTAAACTTAGAAAATATAATTGATTCCAGCTTCAGAAGTGCAAAATAGATCTAGAGAACTAAAAGACTCCCACTTCGATTTTTCTCTGTGAGACAGTAGATATAAATAGTTTCATTTAGAATTTAAATTTTTTGAATGCTGATGATTATAAAAATCAATTATACTCAGGCAAATTAAACTCTTCCCTATGAGGACCTTTTGATAAATCAGGATTTTTTTTCCTCCGGAAATGAAAATTTCCTGCTGAGACACTGGCCAACACTTCTCACTTCCAAGTTTTGGGCTAGGGACTTGAGCTACCCCTAATCTTATCGAATATCTATTTGACAGAATGCATCCTCAAAGGAAATTAAGGAAATTTAACTGAAGTAATCTATTACAAACATACATTGATTACAGGATAAATTTTTGATGGTAAAGAAAATCAGCCCTGAGATTTTGCAGCTATTCACTGGGAATCTTAGTATGATACAAACAGATTTGGGTTAAAAGCCAGACATATAACAGCTGTGTTGTTGGAAAATTAGGAATCTTATTCTAAATATTTTAAGCCAAAAGAAATGCTTTAAAAAATCTGCTATGCTTCAAAATCGTCTCATGTGAGCAATTTCATTATCTTTAGGGGAACAAGGACTATTTAACTGTTTCTGGATCTTGTCATTAACTGGTGACATATTTATATTCCTAATTCTGGAAGAAAAAAAAATTAAGAAAGCCTTGTAGTCTAGAGATTATAGTTGAAGTTACTAGTGTCACTTGCAAAGTAACTCTTTTTAAAATACAGAAACCCCCTACATCTGTCAGCTGACAGATATTTACCAGTGCTGGGTGGCACAGAGTGCTGAAATCCTCAGACTGGGAAGAAATGATCATACCTTGATCTTGCTTCAGTTGTGGAGAGTGCTCTGTGCTCTAGCTCAAGGAAAGTCATCTCTGCTTGGAGAGGCAGAAATGAGGAGGGTCCCTAATGCGTGCCTACTACATAACAGTCTGTGGCAAGTGACACCAGTGGTAACTGGAGCACTTGCTTGGGTATGAAATGAGATAAAATTTAAAGAGAAGCAGGATTTGGAAGGTCTGGTCTTCCAGAAATAGCAGAGGTGTGGGTTCTGCCACCAATTCCATAGGAACCCCCTTTGCAGGGATTTCTGTATGTGTTGGACGTTTCCATTCTGCCTCCTGTACTAGCCAAACTTAAAAGTAGCAACTTTGCTTGTAAAATTTGTTCAAAACCATCCAAATATCCATCTCTCCCTTCCAGAGTTCCAAAGGGTGGAGATAACACCGCCTTAAGCAGGCAGTGTGAAATTTATTGTCACTGTTATACTCAAGCTTTCCTGCAAAAAGTGAGCCACATGTCCTGGAGTGGAGGAGTGGACATGTGTTTCTCCATTTCCACTGACAAACGTGGCTGTTCATGGCTTGGTGCAGCAATTCATCCCAGTTCTTTCAGGGGCAGGGGATTTGCAAGTATTTTCTGAATTTAGCACATGGGATCCTCTATGGAATCTCTTGCTGCTTAATGCACTCCATTTCCACAGTGCTCTCGAGTGTTCAGGGAGGGCAGCTGTCTTGCCAGGGTCAGTGGGCCTGTCCTAACCCAGGGCTGGGCAGCCTGTCCTGAAGCAACATCTCCAGATGTCTGGAAACATTTGGGGTCCTTGGTGCCAGAGCTTGAGAACAAGGCAGCCCTTTGTAGATCCCAAAAGTAAACCCAACTCCCCCTTCATTGGTCATTGCAGACACCTGATTAGAAATCAAGCAGCTTGGAAGTATTTGGAGCATAGGGAAGCTGGGATCAGGGTTGGAAGAGAAGGACCAGGGCAGGCTGATTTTCTGAGTCACGTTCAGTTGGAACCCCGCTCTTGCACGTTCTGCTGCAGCCCTGTGATGCACCACTGGTAGGTGCAGTGCATGTCCTGACCTACTTTAGAACACTTGATTTCAGCGGAGCCCCCCTCTGCCGGCTCAGCAGGAGGCTGGCTTCAACCCTGCCTTATTTTCCTTTCCCAGACTAACTCTTTAGTGGAATAATTGCTGCACAAACTCCTAAGCCCAGCAAGCTGCTCTGCATTCCAGCTTCACAGGAAGTAAATTAGAGCTTGCCAAGCCTTCTCGCTGCTCTGCGGCTGCTCAGCATCCCAGATTCCCAAGGCTGTTAGCGGGGGTTACGTAACAGGCACACGCCGGGCCTGTGGCTTTTACACAGAAAATCAGGAATGAAAGAGTGTGATGTGGCAGGAAGCAGCTTGTATGGCAGGCCCAAATGGAGATCGAGAGATGACAGTAATATGTTTTCAATACTAAGTTAAAGCAATGAAATACTCACTTGAGCAGCAACTCTAAAGTCCCTGAGGCTGGTTTTTACAGGTATAAATGAAGTAAACCTCAAAAATTGCACGGTCAATTTATTTGACAGCATGAGCTTCAATTACCCTAACAGCTGGTTTAAAAACTGTTCTCGTAAGAGAGAGACAGAAGTATGAAGGCGGCTGTCTTTCTTTTTGGAAACACGATGATAAAGGCAATAGGATTACAATAGTAACAGCAAGGAGGTGAGCAGCTAAGGTTTGAACCACTGTGATGGGACCCCGAGTGCATCCTCTGGCCCTGGGGACTGTGCTTCAGCCCAAGCTTTGTCAGTGCGTTTGTCTCCAGCCCTGGCCCTGCCTCCTGCATTTGGGTCTGCATTTGGGTCTGCATTTGGGTCTGCATTTGGGTCTGCATTGTGGTCTCGCTCCCAGCTCCGCCTCCCCTTGCTCCTGACGGGCCGCTCTGCGTAGCCCCCGGGCCTAATTTGGAGCCCTCCTGCCGTGTCCGGGAGCGCCGAGGAGCTGGCAGCGCGCTCCGGCCGCCCGGTCACGCGTGGCAGGACTGTGCTTTGTGAGTGAGGGGGCTGCCTGCCCCGGCCGCCTCGGCTCACAGCCCCTCACGGACAGCCCTGCTCACGCTGCTCCTGGCTGGCCCTCGGTGGCACTTCCCTGCTGCTGGATTGAGCCGGTGCTGTGCCAGAGGAGACACGCCAGCCACAGCAGTGTGGGGCTGAACTCCTGCTCGTCCTCAGACTGCTACAGAGGCTGATGGGAATCGCCTTCATCCTGGCCCTTTTATGCTTCTCGCGGGGTAACAAAACTTCTCAAGGTGTCTGTCATGTACTCAGGCTAAGCCGATTGACAGCATGTTTCCTGACCTCTCTTTTCAGATCCTGTCTTTTTCCTGTGTCTCGAGGGCATTGATTGCTTCTTGGGATGAGCTCAGGCTTTTGTTTAACAAATTTCCTGTTGCTGTGGGGACCAGAGCAGGGGCAACATTTTCTTCAGTGTTCTTCCTACTGTGTTACCAGGCTCTGGGGTTCTCACTGCAAGTCTGAGCCTTGCTGATATTTGTTGAGAATTATTTTATGTGGTGATATTTGGAGACCTTCAGAATTCAATAGTTATAATGCAGATATGTTAGACTTGAACAAACAGAACTCTCAAGCAAAATACTCTCTCAGTTTCCCCCAAGAAGAAGAGGGATGATACAAGGAGGAAGCTTTGGTTTTGCTCTATAGCAGGTGTCAGAGATGAGGGATCCTTGATCTCTCAGGGGTAGGGTTGGGACAATTTTGATCTGCTCTGCCAGAATGCAAAATGACGACAGTTTCTGCCTACTTCTTCTAGCATGAACAACCTAAAAAAAAAAAANGGACAATTTTGATCTGCTCTGCCAGAATGCAAAATGACGACAGTTTCTGCCTACTTCTTCTAGCATGAACAACCAAAAAAAAAAAAAAAGAAAGAAAGAAAAGAAAAAAGCCTGGCAAGCAAGGAGAACAGGCTAGGATTCTCCTTTGAGCCCTGCTGCAGCAGAGGGTGGCATGGGTGCCGAGGAGCAGTCTGTGATGTGTGAATATTCCCTCCCCTCCTTCCCTTGACGTGTCTGGACCAAAATGTCTCTGCCCCAGGGGGAAAGACCTTCCCTGGCAGAGCCTACTGAGCCTTGGAAAGTCCATATCTGCCTGCCAAGGTTGTCCTCATGGGTCACAGACAGGGCAACCCTACCTGAATCAGCACCTGCAGCTCCAGCAACACAGCAGGGGCTGAGCTTCACCTGTTTGGAAACGACTGGAAATGGAAATGCTATGTAAAAGCAAACCTATGTTTTGAAAGGAATATACAGTAAAATCTTGCTAAATATCAGCAGATATTTTCAGGTGATTTTTGGTCCTTTCTAAATAATAACTAGGATTAAGAGGGAAAAGGGGAAATATTGTGCCTGTCCTATAGAATTAATATCAAAATTGAGAAAAGATGGAGGGGAATTGGCAATAATTAATTTTCCAGGATGCTATAGCTCTCATTCAATGTGCTCCAGAAAAAGTAAATGAAAATCCAGATTATGTCTGAGCATATGAAGAAATAAACAGTTCCTGTGTATTTCAGAGAAGAATGAATTTCACATTGCTGTGGTTCCCAATGGTTCCTCAGTTTACTCAGAGATGGTCATTGTCAGTACATTCTTTAAACATGAACTAAACTCGGTTTTGTTTTGAAATTACGTACTCCTATCATCATCAACACCCTAAGCAAGACACTTTGTAAACTTTTCTCATATTACAGTTTCATAATGACAAAACCAGGCTAAAATACATATATATAAAATTTAGAAGGTCATAAGGTACTGCCAGTATCTTTTGGGGGTAAATTCTGTGGTTCCTCTGAAAGGATTGTTAACCTGATACGGCAGAATTCTGGTGCCTCAAGCAGTGCCCCATCTGAGCAATCACTTTAAAAGTATAGCTCTCTAGGGATGAGAAGAAGAACTAGCTTACCTCTAGCATTGTTTATTATTATGAAAACTAATGGAAAAATCAGATTTGGAAAAGATATTATGCCAATTCTCTGCTACTAGAAATCCAGCAATTGTATAAAGAATTTTATTCCTTTCTACTGCAGGTATCCTGTTTCTTTCCTCGTGCTTCACTGTGTCCTCTCTTTGTAAATGGAATTTGTTTGAAAGTCCAAGCAGGGCCTTGGTCCTTTGTACTGTCCTGACTTGGCAGGTACAGCCAACACTTATATAGGCTGTTGATAATTTTTAGATCTGGTTTTAGAATCATGTATAGAGCATTTAATAGAAGGAATTTCATAAAAATATAAAATTTATCTTTTATACTTTTATAATAACTTTTGGGTTATAATTTTAAAAATCTATAAATGAAAATGTTTTCTAGTACATTTAAGTGCTCTGTGTTGCATTAGTTTATATTCCTGTGGTTCAGATTGCTTGCACTTGCATGTGTGCATTCATCCCCATGATGGATGATCTTTTTGAAGTTTTTGGGGAAGTAGTATGTTTCAGCAAATTTCACCAGGTAGAAAAGGAAGAATGTGTACTTTATCACTGCAAATTTCACCTGTGAAGGGAGTAAACACATTTAACCTTTAAGAGAGAGACTGAGGCTTTCTTCCATAGGTTTGTTTTAAATGGATCATTTGTTTCTTCATTGTGTGCTTCAGAAATGCTGGCAAAAGTTGTGTCACCCAGGCCTCACTGTGGACTGTATTTCTGTACCCAATCCTGGCATGTGTGGGTGCCTTCAGCCCACTGCCGAGAGGGCTGCTGGAAACATCTTTAAAGCTTTGTTGCAAGTCAGACTATTCTGAAACTTGGCATGCAGCACTTGGAGTGGGTGCAGTTCTTTTAGTTAAATCCTGCTCTCTTTTTATAGTCCAGGTTCCCTAGGGTAGAGGGAAGTACCTAATTGCAAATCTGCCTTGCCAGGGTCTTGGCAACTACAGCTTCCCCCCACAGTGGAGTTTATCTCTAAAGCAGATAACATCCATTTGGAAGAACCTGACATTTTAGGCTAGAAAAGGGCAAAGAGTTTTGAAGAATAGTTTAGAGATTAAACTCAAGCAACACACTTATTTATAGACATTGTGGATATGACAATTTTTAAACATATCATTGGTTGAAAAGAATGTCTTGTAACAAAATCTGTATTTTTCCCTTTCTCTTGCCTTTTTTTTTTCCTTTGGCTACTATTGCTTTATTGTGGCATTTTAGGATATTTGGGTGAATGATAATGTGAAAACATTTTGTACCTGTGTATCACACAAATATATCTATATCTAATTTCCAAGAAATTTATGTGCTTTATTTGAATCAACTAGATAGCTAGAGTTTGAGAAGTACTTTTATGGCTTTGTGTATGTTACAGAAATCTGGCATCTGGGTCAGTGCTTGCAGAGTGTGCATACCAAGGAGCACATATCAGCAGAGCAGAGGTACAGCAGAATTAAGGGCCTGGGGTTGCTGTGAGTCAGTCTTGTAAACCAGCAATCCTGCAGAGTCAGCACAGGCCCCACGAGCAGAAACCTAAACATCTGGTTAACTTTAGGCTTGTGCTTCAGCTGCTTTGACATGAGCTGCTAAGGGCGGGGTGGGTTTGCTTTGAATCTCTATTCCAAGAGCTTTACTTCACGAGGTGACACTGAGGAAGCACTTTTCCAGCAGGATGGATTTGTTCCCTAGCTTCAGCCTGCCTTCACGTGGTGGGGCAAGACGGAGGCACAGAAGCCCCCCGATTGCTCCCTTCCTTTTCTCTCCATGTGCGAGCTCTGCAGAGGGGAGAGCCGGTCTAAAGGAGAGCTGTGGCTTGCTGGTGTAAATGTGCCAGCTGGAGCATCAAGGGATGCAGAGGTGCTGGGTGCACACCTGCCCCAGGGTATAAATAGCTACAAAATGCGGGGTGTTGAGATTTCCCTTTTGGCTGGGGTGGTGTGTTCAGTCATACCTCAGTGTGTGGGCTGGCCAGTGTTTGTGCAGTTATCTGAGGGACTCTGGCTGTAAACACTTGCAGTGGGCTTGTTCTTTACTCCCCCAAGCTATGAGAACAAATTGCTCTTCCTTTTGGATTGAATTCCATTCCTATTTCATTTTATTGCTGCTCTTTTGCTATGTTTCTCTCTCATGTATTTTCCTCTCCTCTTTGCCTCTCCAGAGTTTCTGTATTCACACTAACTATTAGCTGCAGTAGTTTGTATACATATATTCTATATATTGCTTTATAATAAAGTTCTGAATTAAAATATCAGTTGTCCTAGTTCTAATGATAATGGTTCTAATGGTCAAAGAGAACCTTACAAGAGCAACCATGGCTGAAAATGCTTGAGGGAAACTACATTCTTGCCATGACACTGATGTTCTATCTGAAAAGCTACCAGAAAAATAGGACTAGTCTGTTGAAGCCTTTCTGTTGCACTCTGTTCCCCCATACAGTGGAAAATGTTTCTTTGGTCCACACAAATAAAGGAACTCACCTTGAGGTTGAGTTCTGACTCTTCTGAGTCTTTGGTCACCAGTGAGTTCAGCAAAGTTCTTAAAGATCCCTGCTTAGGTCTGATACACTTAATTATAAACTTGACAAACTCATTTTGGGAAGAAGAATATAGAAGTCAAAGGAAGAGAGTGGGAGGAAAACACCTTTTACTTCTAGAAAGACCTAATTCTGAACTGAGGGAAATAAGGCTTGACCAAAAATGCTATGTTTCTGTTAACTGACCAGGAAGATGATCTCCTCCATCCAAGTGGGAGGATATTAATGACTCGTTACAGTTTGTTTGATGGGAATTGAAATTTATTGTGGTATCTGGTAGCATCTATCTTTCAGTTCTTTGTCTGTTTTGATAAGGAAAAAATCCTGTGCTGCTGTATCCAACTTCATTCCTCCTGATAAATAAGCTGCATATCTTTATAAACCATCAATTACCCTCTGTTTGTCAGTTTTATAAACTGGAAAAGATTAATGGGAAGAGAGAGGGAGGCTTGCAGCTCGTGCTGCGCGCAGGGCCCGCTGGCGCCAGGGAGGCAGCCGAGCGCTCCTGCTGAGCAGGGGGTCGGGAAGGTGGACGGGACACCCGTCCGGAGCTGCGGCTCTGCCGAGCCCTGCGCGAGGGGAGGCCGTGCAGGGCACTGCCCTCTTCGCCAGGTCTGGCCGCTGGGGTTTGGAGCCGCTTGCTGTTCGAGGGTGATGTCTTCTGCCGGGCTGAAAGGTGCCCGGAGAGAGCCGCCCTCCTTGTAAGCACCACCGTGGGCGCCTGCTGTGGGCAGAGCCCCTGCTGCACCCACTGCTCCCTTGCTCGGTCATGTGTGATACACTCTGAACTGTGCCAGCTGCCGTGCTTTTGGGACCAGGAGTTGTCCCTGCCACAAGTACTGAAACTAGCAGAAGCAGGTGTATTTCTTGTGCTACCTGAATTTTACTTTTGATCTCTTACTGAACGTAGCCCTAGTTTTTACAGAAGCCTGTCTCATAACTTCCAGTAAATTCACAAGGAGCTTTTTGCACTGGAAGATAGAAAATAGACCTGCTGGGATTAATCCAGACTACATGTGCTTGGCAGAATTGCAGCAATGTATTTCTCCCCTGGATGTTTTGAGACTTCTTTGAACATTTCAAATTAGCATTTCACTCAGGCTGATTCTAGTGATAGGGGATGAGTGACGTTAATATTTGAAAATTCTGTAGTAAATCTAATTTTCAGGTTTGCATGCCAAATCTTAGCATGTACTGAGGCACTTGAAGCTGACATATAGATTTTGTAGTGACAATTTAAATGTGTGCCTTGTCTCAGTAATTCATGCCCCAAATATACAAATGTTACCGGGTTAAAACCAATGTGTTGTAAGCAGGAGGTTATGGCTCTTTTGAATAATTAGTACCTGATAGAACAAAAAACACCATCTCGCAAACTGTGATTATGGTCTGTCACATGAAAAACAACTGGCTTGGTAATTTAACTTTTTTACCTCAAATTTTACTGGGAGGCCACGGGCAGAGGGATGCATGTCTGGATTATGCTCTGCTCTCCCCAAGGATCAGTATGTATCCCTAAAGGCAGTGTGACAGCTGGAGCCCGGTGGTTCAGCAGCTGAAGGGGTCAGGAATATTTTGCCGTGTTCATTAGGTTCCAAATGGCTACAAAGAGTAGGCCTTGATTCATCAGTTTCATGTGCTCTACAAAAGCTGTAGGTGGTGAATCTCCATGGAAATGTATCAAGGAAAAGCCCACCATTAAGTCTCCAGTTTAAGCCCTGAAATAAGGCCAGGGAACGCAGTTCTGGAGCATTGTTGGTCCAGTATATTTGTATCCTTGTCCAAAGTAATTTACCACAGATTTTACAGTCCTCTTTTGGCTGTCATGATAGAGGACTTAGCACGTGTAAGTCATAATGCAGCAAATTAATAAAAGCGTTGATTTTTAGCCCACCAAAAGCTGAGCTAACAGGAGGTAATTAACACAGACATTTCTCCCCTCCCGACATGAGCTGCCTGTAAGTGAATATTTCAGAATACTGTGAGTTTTACAAAGACAGCTGGGGTAAATACCTATAAATTCAAACTGCACACTGTTTTTTTCATTAAGCAACTGCACAGAACGTGACTCAAGTTACAGAGTTACAGAACTAGTTGCAAGCAGATCTGCAATGGAAAACATATGCCAGATTGTGAAGGATCCCAGCAGGCAGTAACTGCTTGGCTGTAAGCTGTGTGCAGGACAATTCTGTGTCCTGGTGAATTGTCCATAGTAAACTACCACAGTTTAATCCATTAAAAGATCCTTGTCTGAGTTCAAGAAGTGTTTTGACAACGTTTCCAGGCACATGGCGTGACTCCTGGTAGGGTCAGGAGTTGGCATTGATGATCCTGGTAGGTCCCTTGCAACTCAGGATATTCTATGATTCCGTGTCTTCTCTGCTGCAGCAAGTGAGCTACTGTAATCCCCTCTCTTCTGGGATGTGGAGGGAGCCCCACGAGCAGCCCACGGGAGTGCGCTGGAGGTGGAGTAACTTCTTGGAGTTTTGAAAGCAAATTTGAAAAAAATTTATAGCTGAATATCAGTCTGGTGAAGGAAAAAGGTGTTGTTTATAGAACAAGAAAAAAAGCTGGCTGTAGCATTTTATGTCCTCTGAGATCCACACTACTGTCTCGTCTCAGTGCTTTCCTCCTGACAGGTGCATACTCAGACAGCAGAAATTTCAGCAGTTCTCTTTGAAATTGGCATTCCCAGA
Organism: Notiomystis cincta; assembly: GCA_013398075.1. Lineage (NCBI taxonomy): Eukaryota > Metazoa > Chordata > Aves > Passeriformes > Notiomystidae > Notiomystis > Notiomystis cincta. Next base: position 37,442 of record VZRX01008758.1, on the reverse strand, counting down.
TCTGATAAAACAAGATTACAGACAAGAAAACTGAAATGCCACAGAGAACTCTCGAATTTCTTACCTACACTGCCAAGTCTAAGTGGGGGGTTTTGATAAGGAAACGGAGCTCTTTGGAACAGGTAAACAGACAGCAGAACAGGAGCAGGACTCAAGAGGACTCCCAGGACACTTGGAAATAATTGGTACTTTTCACATAACACACAGTAACACTTAAAGCAGCAAAAGAATCATTAAAGACAAGTGCCTTATAGCAACACAGAGTGCATCTGATCCTCTGGTAGGATTTTTTGGGGGGGTGGTGAGAAAAAAACAGGAATGGGAAGTATGAAGAGGTTTTATCAATGAGCTGCCTGCTGCTACACATGACCTGTGGCATTCATTATATCAATCATTTAACATTTCCTCATAAGATCCTGATTTTCTTTTAAAATGTCAGTTGTTATGCTTCATTCCTATCTCATCACATCAAAAAGTAATACTAATTATGCATTATTTGTTACAATTAGTTTGTTTATGCCATATAAAAGACATGGACCAAATTAATACCATAGGCAAAACATGTTTTAGCACTAGAAATTTGGAACCAAAAGTTTAATTAGGTCTTAGATTAAAATATGACTCTTCTGAAAACTATGGAAGGACTTTATGCAAGAAACCAAATAACATGTAACAAACCCATTCTCTTCCTTGCCATATCCCCACAGGAAGATGTGAGTCTTTCCATAAATGGAATAAACAATACTCTGGGGATACTTAGGAATGAATATAGTGGTTGGTTTTTAATGTGATACAATAAACCTTTGTATAGGGATAACATTCTAGCAGTCAGTGGAGATGAAAGTAGAAATGGTTGAGTCATGGAGAGGCAGAATTAAGCAGATGACAGACATATTTAAAAACCCTTGGTTATCTAGGTTATGCTGATGCAAAATATCCAATTTACTGGACCCTCAGCTCAGCAGTACCAGAATTTTTTTTGTTACCAGGGTAACAAAACTCTATATGCCGGCCTTTGTAAGCGTATGATCAAAGGGACTATCCAATTTCCACCCACTGTGTGCAGGCTGCCAATTTAAATATTTACTACCCCTTGAACTGGCCAGCCAGGAACGCAGCAGCAGAGAGAGGGGTATGAACCACATATGTACTGCCACTGACCTGGGACATGCTCTGTTTTCTGGATAAGCTACAAGAGAACTATGAAGTGAACATGCTGTGGCTACATTAGTAGAATAATTTACTATGTGCTCTAAAAAAAAAACATCAAAAAACCCCAACCCAACCAAATAAAAGCATTTGTAATTGTGCTGCAGTAAGAACATTGCTTCAGTAATGTCTCAAGAGAACTGTCTTTGCTATAAGCCTACCACTTGAGCTGCATAGTTTCATTGTAGATTAGAAATTCATAAAGTACTCATTTCCTTTAAAATGCTGTTGTTCTATTAAGTGATTTAAGTGGTTAGTCATTTTCTCTTCATAGCCAAGCTGTCTTTTAAATGTGGCATAAAATTGAACAAATGAGGAAAAACTCAGTTGTTGGGATTTTATTTTACTTCGGTTGCCTTGTGTGGTCTGCCTTCATGAGGTAGAAAAAGTTTGGGTGTCCCCTGCTGAATGCAAACACTTTGTTTTATTTATATCACCTCATTCAGAACATACCTCTTCATCACCAACAAATATATGAGGCAAGCTCTAAGGATTTTTTCTCTCTTTGTATTTTGCTCACTAGTAGAATGTAATAGACAGAAAAGGGCTAGGAAAACAAAAATATTTGTTACCCTTTTCAACTAGTCTGGCTTAGTACTGAAAAGAAGCTAGTCTTCCCTATGCTAAATCCACTGCCATATTTAGATTTGCTCCCAGCATTCTGTTCTCAGAAATCTAGGTATCACTTTCTATTCATCTCTCCAAGGCCATGCAGCAAATTTTTGGTTTCCAACCAATTTGTTACTAACCTTGTCATAGATGATGTCCAGAACTTAACACTAACCCAGCTTCAGCCTCAACCACTGAACGTTGGTTGAAGCAAAGTAATTTCTGTGCAGAATTTTTTCTAGTTTTTCTAGTTGCAGGTATAAGATTCATGTTCAGTTTATAAATACCTCAAATCATGTATATAAACTTTAAAGGAATCTTCGTACTTAGCTCTTACCTATGGTTTTTAGAGATTCTTAGAAACACAGTAGAGAGAAGCAGAAAATCCAGTGGCAACCACTGCTCAGCCCTAGTGATTTCTTGCTCTTTTCCTTCCTCTTTTGCTTTTCTTTTTTTTTTGTCCCAGTGAGAGCCCATTGCATTTAACATTTCATTTCTGCCTTTCTTCTTTTGTAGAGTACAAAAAGTACTTCCTAAGCATATGCTAGTTCAAACACTTTTTTTTTAACTTTATCCTTCCACTTGAAAAAAAATTCTCCACATTTTAAATAGCTGTCTGGAAGAAGGAATACCAGTGTCTTCTTCCAGCTGGTTATGGAATACACAGAGCTTAGAACTGTTCCTTACAAATTTTATTTACCCTTAATGTTTTGGTAAAAATGCCTTTAGCAACAATTTTCCCTTTCTGGCTATTAAATGAAGGCAGTGGTGAATCGTTGTAGGGCCTGATGGAAGGAGCTGCTGAAGGCTGTTAGCAGGGGAGCTTAGGAGCTGAAGTTACTTAGAAAACTCACAATAGATAGCTGACATATTTCTGCTTGCTGTCAGCTGGTGCTCTCAGAAGACCATAGACAGCATGAGTGAATGTAGGAGGAAACAATACATCTGCAGACACTGGCAGACAGCATTGCTTGCCAAATTTGGCCACAGTTCCTTTAGATAAATAATTTCACAGTGACGTGCTGTGTTGAAATTATATAAACAGCAAAAATTACTAAGATCTGGGCCCCAGGGTCTTGTGGCTTTCACGATTTTCTGCAATCAATAGTCTGACATCTGCAAATATTTTTCCCTAACAGCTGATGCCAGAAACAGAGCAACATTACCATTATTTTCTATGTATTCAAGATTTTGAAAATATTGAAATCTTGTCTCTTCAGCCCCAGTCCTGGTCAGGGTCTTTGCACTATCACAATCATCAGCTCATATGAGAAGGCTTTTACAAGAGTTATCAAAGCAGCAGTCTTTTCTCAGAATGGTCTGGAACCTCTTAGAGCAACTCCATCAGCATTTCAAGAAATGGGCATACAAAAACACTGTATTATGTTTCAGTCTCCAGAAGTACCAAGGGGTTGAGAGAAACTTCTGTAGAACATGATGTAGTTTACTTGGTACATTGAAGGTATGGGATTTTCCTCCTTAGGACCACATGACAGCTAGCTAACTCTGTGGTAAGACTCCCACTGTAACAGCCCTATGCACTAGAGCTACCTGAAAAGTGTCTTCTGTCACTGAGGGATTTATGCAGGAAACCAATGTGCAAGGTTCCCTGAACAGAAACATCCCACAGGAAAACGTCACTTGACTTCTACAGAAGCAGCTCTAGACAACCTTCTGAAGTTATAAAACCAAATCATTTATTGAACAGGTATTTTTTTAAGGAATCAGTTTCCATAACAGAAATCAAACCGATGCCTGGCACCTGAGACCCCCTGAAGGCAGCAGCTGTAGAATATTGACAGTTACCCATGGCACTGAGGAAACATGGGCTATGCAAAACAAGTAACTGCATTTATTACTATTGCCTAAGCAGGAAAGGCCAGACAGAACAAAAATGTACTTTTAAAAGTTATGCTTTTCTTTTGATGATATAATCTCCAGCACCTGGCCTCTCCTCTAGCAACACTCCCAAATACTGTTCTCTGAAAATAGTCTGAACAAAATGAATACACTTTGTTCCATTTTCAGTCCCCCATGTACAAAACAAGAACAAAGCAGAGATATTCAAGTACAGAAAAAAGCATCTCAAACACTTTCTTATTTCAGTCTTACCTTAAGGCAAACTTGTAAATTTTAAGGGAATATCTCGAGAATTAAGCGTAGAGCTTATGAAACATTTTTTTCTTTGTTGTTTTTGATCAAAGTTAACTTTCTTAGAGAACAGGTATGCACAGCAATAACCTCTCAGAAGTGTCTTAGGATAAGACCATGTTAGTGATGTTTATGTAACTTTTGCATCTGCAAGTATTTCTTAAACTGACATTTGCAGTCTAACTGTACAAGACAAAATTTCAGTAGTTCAGAGCACAGTGTGATGTTATTTCAATGAGTGTAAATGTTGAGGGCAACAAGGTAAAACTACCTCGGTATTTCATTTCTACACAAAACACATGAAAGGAGTAACAGAGTAAGTTATCTTCTCAGAGCCTTATGTCTTTAAAAAAAGGATGCAGCACAGCCTCTTTCGCAGTTATTCTTGTCGCAGGGTTTAAGTCTAGTAGCTTATCAAGCAGGTCATATGCTTCATCAGGAACCTGATCCCATCCTTTCATGTCAGGCGCCCTCATTTCCAAAGCATCATCCTGAAAACTCTGTTGAATTTGTTTTCCAAGTGTCTCAGGAGCACAGGGTTTGTCTGCTGCAACTGGCAAAGCTGTGTTGTTTTCAGACCTGCTGGGCCCTTCCCCCTGAGATCTCTCAGAGCTGCTATTTGTTCCTCTCAGCTTTTCACAGAGGGTTCGTAAGTTCTGAGTTGGGACAACTTGGGTACACACAACTGATTTTCCTAGGAAAAAGAGTTGTACAGTAAGCCACATTTTATTTTATTTTCTATGCAACTGTAACTTTTGTTTCAGAGAAACTTAATGTCTCAAAGTATCACCAGCATGAAAGAAAAACATTCCAAATCTGTCAAAGAACCAAATCCATGCCTCCACCCACACCAGCCCTGCTGTTACAGCAGTAGCCCCTGAAAGTCAGAAGGGTCACCACCTCAGTTCTGCTCAGAACAAAGAGCTTTGGCTTATGTGAAGTTATGTAGTGACAGGTTCTCAGCCACTCTGTACACCACCTTTTTGCATTTCACTGTCATTGTAACAGAACTGAAGACAATTAAATACCCTGATTTTTACACTTCTGTCTGGAGAATTAAAATTGATGCTGGCAGTTACATGTTCAGGTAGCAAGTGCTGCAGCATTTGGCTTGTAAGCAGTTAGGGGAATGGTTATTTGAATAGTTTGTGTTTTGAGGTGATTGTGTCTTTTTTAAACAGGCCAGCTGTGGGCTTTCATGTTTTTGGGTTTTGCTAGGCCTTTCAGGGGAAGGGGTGGGGGGAAAGGCAAGGTTTACATCATCTAAATATTAAGTCATATTGACTTAAGCCTCCTGGCCAAATTTTGTAGGAATAGAAACACTGTCTCAAGAATTCTAACCAAATGCCAGTAGGAAACATTTAGTTGGCATACTTCACCTCAAGTAGCCCTGACTTAGTGAAAGGCAGTAGACAGGTTGGGAAAACTATGACATAAAGTACCCCATACACACACTGTAAAAGACAGAAAACCACAANGTAATCACAGCATTAAGTAACATTTGCTCCCTTCCTCTGTAATTAAGGTTTGCATACCAAAAGTTCTAGCAGCCTGAATGGTTTCTCTGGATCCACGAACTGTCATGATTTGTGCCAAAGCAGTTAAATCATCGCTTGCTTTGAAAAATGGGTATCGTCCACTGAGTAGAGAAAGGAATATGATTCCTGCAGACCACATGTCTATTGCTGCAAAGGAAAGCAAATTTATTAATAACTAAATTCATGATTTCATCACAAACAAAATCTCAACTTTCTTTAAAAAGAAGTTATGATCTGAAAAGTTTCTGTCTGCAAAAGTTATGTTCTGAAGTACTTTTGACTTCGGTCACATAGATAATACTTCAGAAAGAGTGAAAATTACTGTAATTAGATTGAGGAATAATTTCCTACTTTGATGCAGAGGGAGTGTTTTTCATATGAGTAATCCCATTAACCTGCTAAACTTAAAATGGACCAAAACAATGTTTGAAGTTGTTTTACCCAGGGAGATGAGAGAGGGCAAATGAAATTGCTAGTTTTGATACATATTTAACTTTACTTCATATGAAGAAAACCATATATAAGGGTCATAAATAAAAAACAATTCACATATGTTTGTGAAACAATTTCTTGGGGACTGAGGCTGTCATAGGTAGGTAATACTAAGAAATTTATCTTATTATGAACTTTGTTTCTCCGTAATATGAACTGACTTGACAAGATAGACAGTTTAAAAACCATACTAGTTCAGAGTTATTCATCACTTCCATTGTATTATGAAGAGTACAGAGAGTACTCTGGAGACAGAGGCCAAAGCCTGATGGAAACTTTAGTATTGGAAGTTATGAGGATACCTGTCTGCCATAATTTTTTTGGCTCACTAAGGTGCACATTTTGAGAGATGGCAAGGAAAGTGAAGGAGAGAGTTTGAAGCATCTCAAACTCTGAAGAGAAAAATTAACAGTTAGGAAACAGAGGCATATTTATCTAAGTCCTATTCAAAAAAATCAGTAGCAAAATGGGCAGTAATTGATTTGGATGCTTTAATTAGAAACACTCTTAGTACACAACTTTGATTTGAAAAAAAAGTATTAGGTTGACTTTAGTTGCAAAACCAGATTTTGTCTTTTATTAAAAAATAAAAATCCAAGTTAATCATTTGGCACAAACTACAGTGGAAAAGTTTTTTACCTTCTGCACAGTTCCTGTAAAAAAGTTTTAGTATCATCTTTCCAACAATGGTACAGTAATACTATCTGTTTGAGGGGCCATGCATCCCCCTGAGGATGTGGTTGGGTAAGCTGGAGTAATCAAGGTCAAGACCTTTGAAAAGGTTTAATTACGTAACTCATGATGAAAATAAAAGGCATTATACATCTGAGTGGGCAGTAAATCCTGGCCCCACAATTGTGGTAGAGCTGTGATCGTCAGCAGAGAGGAGGATCTTGTGGGATGACATCAAAATCATGAGTCCTCCCTATGCTTTTGTCTAGTGTTATCCAGCTAGTGAGGAAAGGGGAACAGAGGGACAAACCAGAGGAACACGTAACTGGACCTGTGTAGCCTCATCTTGGGAGTTTAGGCTGTACTCCCAGCACTGTGAGCCTGGGTCAGATGAGCTAGAGTACTTCTGGGTAGGGTCAGGTGGATTCAGCCAGTAACTGTCTCAGCACAGAGGCCAGAACTAGGAGTAAGACTGGCACGAATACAAGGAAGTGACTCCAGCAGCCCCAAATGAAAGTGGACAGTAATATTTGCTAGTTCAAATCAAACATGGTATCATAAATACTAGTATTAGTCTAACCAGTTCTAATTAAGCCAGCTGTTTCAGTCTGTTGTGCAGTACCTGTGGTCTGAGTGGGGCACTTTGTTAATACTTCTGGTGCCCTGAATCCAGGTGTTCCTGCCCTGGGAGCCACTTGTTGACGCCTTGTAAGAAGAGACAAATATATTTAGAATATAAAAGTTGATAAGTAAGTTCTAAATCTAATAATATTTGATATTATTTTTAGAATATACTTGTATAAGATGTGTCAACAGCCTAACTCTATTTAAGTTTTATAGAGCTTTGAAGCATCTTATCTAGCATGAAATTATAGGATACACACATAATAGCCTTATTATCTATTATATTTTAATTATATTATTTAGCATAAGATAATACCAGAGAAATACTTATTGCATACTTAATTCACCTTTTCTTAGTTTCATCTAAGAGAAGTGTCATTTTTGTTAAAGGCTTGTTTTCATAACAAACTTTGAAGTTGAGGCTAATTAACCCAAGGCAAAAAGCATATGAGATTCCTGAATGTGGATGCCATGGCTTTGTGTTAGTCCAGAGCAAACTCTGATCAGTCTCAGGTCACTCAGAGTTGCCAAGAATTTACTTTTTGTTAGATTAACTAAAAGGTGCGAGGTTATCATTATTTAAAAAATCCTGTGTGGATAAAAGGCAATAATAGGTCATAGTCAGAACTAACTGCAGAGGGATGGAGTTTAACTGAGTTACTAAGATTCTCCAACATGAGGCACTGGAACAGGTTGCCCAGAGCAGCTGTGGATGCCCATCCCTGGCAGTGCTCAAGGCCATGTAGGATGAGGCTTGGAGCAACCTGGTCCAGTGGGAGTTGCCCCTGCCCGTGGCAGGGAGTTTGGAACAAGATGACCTTTAAGGTTCCTTCCAACCCAAACCATGCTGTGATTCTATTAGTTTTTTAGATGAACAAATACAAAACAGTCATACTTCCTTTTTATTCTACATTTCATGATTTCCAGAATCCCAACTATTGGTATAATTTAGGCCTGTTAGATAACTACTAAATGACAGAATGATGTATTGTCTTTTCTAAGTGTTGTAATTAACTCAAGTGATTTTCTGCAACACATGTAGGTGAATAAGTAAACACAACAAGAAAATAAATACCAGTGAATCTTTTTAGCTGCAGAAAGCAGTGAACTAAGCCATGAATTCCATGAACTATTCTTGTTTAAAAAGAGCATACGAAGTGTTTTAAGGGCTGCAGAGATCAAATGCTATCTTTCACTTACTAAATCAGCAGTCTAGTAAATCTAAGTTTCTGACTTTGCTTGACAGCACAGCAGACAATTTTACAACATTATCAAAGCAAATTACCTTGAAAGGCAAACACTGCAAACTCTATCCGTTGCATAACAGTCACAGGGCAGGTTTAAAGGGCAACCACTGGCAGCTTTCCTGGCTGCCCCATTGCTCACAGTTTTGGTAGAAATAATCTTCTTCTTTGTTACTAACTTCCTAGATGAAACATCTATAATCTTGGATTGTTTTATGAGCTGCAGTGGAGATATTTTAAAGAAAGTGACATATTTTTAAAGTTTCCCTTTACATAGAAATAGACAGTTCCTAAAATGTTGACTTAACAGGTGCTTGTGAACAAGAAAAATTTTAGCACAGACAGCAAACCTTTTTAACAGTATCAAATCTACTATAAAACAGACACTGGAACTTTCTAGACAGCCTGATTTCCTCCCCTTCTCCTTCAGAAGATATTTTCAGTGTTTACTAAAAACCAACATATATTAGATATTCTGAAGCTACAAGACAAGTATTTTTCAAGTTAGTAAAGTATTTCAAGATTTTTTTGGCTCAACATAAGTATAAGAAAAAAAATATATGAAATGCCACAGCATACACACAGACATTAACTCTAGTTTTACAATAAAATACCATAAACCAAACCCTCTAATTTAGTTTGGGTTTCCCCTTTGTCATATTAAATACTAATTACGAAAAAATAGTTACAAGTTTTATCCTCAGCTTATACTACAAAATAGTTTTTTTTAAAGTTTCACAAGGTAAGTAAGGGATGGTTGAGCTTTAGAACATCTCCTCAGGGAAGTGGTCACAGCACCAGCCTGTCTGAGTTCAAGAAGCATTTGGACAATGCTCTCAGGCACATGGTGTGACTCTTGGGGTGTCCTGTGCAGGGCCAGGGGTTGGACTTGATGATCCTCATGGGTCCCTTCCAACTCAGCTTATTTTGTGATTCTATGATTAGCTGCACAGATAGATGTATAGGAAAAAAGATTAACTTAGCATCCAAACAAGATGAGCTAGGGAGACAGCTACAGAACATGTTGTTTAAGAGTTTGAAAAGGGACTGAAACAGAAATGAAAAACTCTTTGAGCCTTTCAGGAAAGACACATTTAATAGTCTGCTCAAAAACTTTTAGTTTCATAGCATTCTGGTGCAGTGCCCAGTCTTACAGAACAACCAGTTCTATACTTTTTAAATATGCAGTAGAATGATCCTACTGATGAGTCAAAACTTCTTACTTTTGTGCTTGAGTTGTCCTGGTATGTGGAACTATAGACATTGAAATTCCTCTCTCCGAAAACAGAGCGCTGGACAGAATGGTGCCCAGAGTCCTCCTACAATACCAACAGAAAGGACAATAAGGATCCTGTTTAACAGGCATCTGGGTACTGACAGTTCAAAAAAAAAGTGTGAAGTGACATAAAACAAGAACAGCTGCATGTAAGTCATTTTCAGGCATCAGTTTACTGTGGATGAAGAAACATGGTCTAGACAGAAGAGCAAACATGTTTACAAAACGAATCACACCTCTGAAGTGCCCCAAGACAATCTCAGCGTAGTCTGTTCTGCATTTGTTATGCAACTAGTAACTGAACATAGGTGAATGATTATTTGCTTGGGGAGGAGTTCCACCATCTATATATCTCTTAAAAAAGGATTTAAGGCTGTCTAAATAGTAACCCATGCTAGGGTTTTATACAGCCTTCAGCACTGTATTACATCTAACAGATAATGATGAAGCCAACAGATATGTTGAAGTAGCTCCTTTGACAGGAAAACTGTGATGCTGTGCAGGCTCTGCTTCTGTGCAAGTACTGCGTCTCCCCCTGTTGGATGAAGGAACACATTAAACATATTACAACAGCGTTAATGAAAGAGACAGAACCTTTCCTCCTCTTCCTTGTTTCATCTGTACTTTTGAAAGTGAGCTGGACCTTCTATCAGCTGCTTTTGAGGCTGACTGTTGAGCTGTCTGTTTAGGTGCTGTGACACTGACAGAAACCCCATTTCCCAAGGCTACAACGGGATTAGTGTGCAGGCAACTTCCCTCCTGGTCTTCAGAGTGGGCAGTTTTAAGAAGCTCAATTTTTGTATCAGGGGTTCCTTGTGCCAAGCCAAAATCTACCAAGGCATACCTGAAAAGACAGAAATTTAGAATCAGGAGTCACAAAGTATTTATTAATCATTCAATTTACTATTCATTACTTATTTATCTTTCTTTCACATTTCATTCAATGTTGCTTATCTGTACTGTTGTCAGAATCACAGTCCTATTTTCTTCCTCTTCCTCCCTTCAATGTTTTTACCCTATACCATTATTCATTGTTCCTTGTCCCAAAACCTTCTCAAATACATCCTTTCTCCAAAGGTGTTCAAAAAATATTTACAGAAACTCCTTTTTGAAATTCTTCTAATCCTACAGCTCTGAATCTTCAGTGAGCACTCATGTACAGATAACTTAACTTAACTCTTGCAGGATTCCCATGAGCAGAGGACAAAGGCATCAGTGAAGACAGACCAGACCAACAGTGCTTAAAGTTTTGACAGACTTCTGGCAAATACCATTGGAATTTATTTTGGTCTTCAAACAGGTAAGACTACATTAGTTCCCACTTCAAATCTGTCTGTAAAATAATTATTTTTTGCTATAACCAGTAAAAAGTCAATCCATCTGTCCCTGGATCACAAACACAACTCCACGCCTCTAGAGGAAAAGTAGAGATTAAGGCTCAAACAAATGCTGGAAGAGCAAAATGATAGTACATATTTTACATAGGTTAAAAAAAAATTCAGTATTTCTCAACCTTTTAAGCTTGTGGTTTGGCAAACTGCAATCAAATCTCCCCTACAGACTTTCACTGCATAGAATCACAGAAACATTTAGGCTGGAAAAGATCTTTAAAATCAAGTCAACTGTCAACCCCTCTCTGCCAAGTCCCACAAAACCATGTCCCTAAGTGCTAGATCTACAGGTCTTTTAAATTCTTCTAGGGGTGGTGACTCAACCACTTCCCTGTGTAGCCCATTCCATTGCTTGATAAAGCTTTTACTAATATTGAACCTAAGCCTCCCCTGGTGCAAACTGAGGCCAGTCCCTGTCATCTTACTACTTTTTACTTAGGGGTGTGCATCCTGCTACAACCTCCTCTCAGTGCTTTGCTTTGGACACACTCCAACAGCTCAGTGTCTCAACTGTACAGAGCACAATGCTAACAAATACAGCTCTAGGACTGCTAGCACTGAAGGGTTCTATTCATTTCAGCTCTTCACAAAGAAGCCGTACCTCACTTTTTAGTCTTTAAATTTTGTAACTTGCAGGCAAAAAAGTCAACCCTACTAGTTACAAACATTAAATTAATGTAAGGTGAAAACAGCCCAAAGCCAGCTATCTTATCTGTATCAGTTTTACTCTATCCACTATTAAAAATGTACAAGGATCATTCTATGCACCACAAGTTACAATTAACTTTCTTGTTAAAAAGAAAAAAAACAGATTTTATTCTTCTGTTTCCTATTTGAAAATGTAGCACTTTTACTCAGAAATAAAATCTTCATTTTATCAGGTATTTGTCATTCTGTGAAGCAGATATTACGTTAGGTAAAACAAATGCTTCCCCTTCTTAAGTCCCTTAAAAGTGAAAGAAGAATTTTACAAATAAACCCCCAGGTTTTTAGCTTTATTACTTATGCACATGTTATGCAGCTGGAAGGAAAGAAGCCTAAAAGCCTAATTGACTCTGTTCTGCCAAGGCACACATCCCCAGATGAGATCACAGTATGGCCAGACTCACTTTTTCAGCTGCCTGTTGTAGAGGAAGTTGCTGGGCTTGACGTCACGGTGAACAATACCGAAATGATGAATGCGCCTCAACGCTTTAAACAGATTAAACATGTATTCCCTCACTTCTTCAAAGGAAAGGGAATTCAAAATGTCCTGAAAGATTATTTGGATACTGTTATTTATAGAATAATTATAGAATAATTATGCATCTGCTTTTAATCAAATGTTTTAGAACATATCAAAAGTCTGAGACTCACCAAGAAGGATTCATGTTCCAAATACGGCATAACAATAACAACATGATCATTTTTCCTAAAGCAGTATTTAACTCCCATAACATTATCTTGTCCCCTAGAAGAAAAGCCATGTTACTGAACAAAGACCAGAAGATGGATGTTTATTTTCCTTTATTTCTTAAAAACTTCAGTCAGGCTTTCTTTTATAATCCTAATTTCTATTTTGATAGCAGTCTTATCAGTAATCAGTAGTTGTGCTCTTGCTGCTCACTGCTGTGTTCCATTTGAGTTCTGGAGTTTGGAATGAGGACTGTGCAGATTATCTGTGGGGCTGTGGTTTGTAGTTATCACAGCAATTAAATACAGGACCTAACTTTCACAGTCCTACTACTTTAAGAAGGTGCTATTCGGCACACTCTGCCAACAAGTATTCATTCCTAAAACCACATTTTCTAATCAAGTGATTCTTTTTTCTAAACATTTCAGAACTGGAACTGTTACCACAGAGAGATAGAATGGAATTTCTCAGATGGAAAATAGAGCATCCCCCCAAACTGAGACAGCAGCAAAGGCATCCATTTCAGGTAAGACACTCCTTTTGTTATTTGCTCTCAATAAAAAGAATACGCATGCATGTGGTTAAAAAAAAATAAAAAGAAGTGCCAAAACTTAAAATAAATAAATACAGAACAGTGAGACAACATTCAGCAGTTTAGTCATGACAATCATAATTTTTTGTTTATGTACCCTGCCACTGTGAGGCACTGAAGTTCAGCAGCTATTCGCAGAGGGTGGCTGGTTGGAATCAAGTGTTTCAGAGCCATTTTTTCCTCATATCCTGTTTGTAGCTGTGCTGTGGCCAAGTAAACAGAACTAAAAGTACCTGTAAACAAAGGAGAAAAACACTGTCTTCAACATTTTTAATTAGGTCAATGCAGATTTTTACAGAAGTGATCTAACTGTTCACAATCCTGCAGTACACTTGATACTACATCAAAAGCAGATTCTAGAAGAGAAAAATCCAGTTCCTTTTTTCTACTATTGAATTCAGTGATCTTGTATACAAGTTTTTTATGTCAGTAAAAATGCAAATATAACACTGTCTAACTTGCCTGGGACACAGTGCTCTTTGAATGTAAATTTCCTATCTTTGATTTGCTTTCTTGTTTAGGTAGCTTACTTTCATCTGACATCTAACTCCTCTCCCTACAATGTAAGAGGACTATATAATGCTAATCTGGAAAGCACTGCCAGTGCTATTCAAAGCACTTCTGAAACTGCAACCTTTTCCTTAATTCTGTACCTTATCTATAAAGTAAGGCTTCCCACATGATGTGTAACTGTACTGTTTGTTTGCCCAGAGCATTTTACCACATCCAATGTGACACACTTGCTTGAGAAAGGGAGTATTCAGACTGTATGATAAGCTTACCCAGCCATTTAATTTTAAGGATATCCTAATAAACCTCTTAGGAGGTTAATTTATCCTAATGATCTGAGATATCTGAACATACAAGTTGAAGTGTTCTTCCATATGAATAAAGAATAGAAATTACTTTTGATTACATTTTAAGTAATGTGTTTGCATTATGCTGGCTCAACAGTCTGAGTGCACACATGCATCAAAATGCCAGCAAAAACTAAATACTTCATGCAACCATAAAAAATAGAATTCCTACAGAGACCATGCAGTAAGAGAAGAAAGGCATTTGGCTTGAATTGTGTATATTGGGATCTTAGATTTGTAACTTTAAGTTAGAAATGCCAAAAGAAATATTAACTCTAAGCAAGGTAAAATGAAACATCTACCTTCTCCAATTTTGTCCTTTATTTTGAACACATTTACAAGCTGTGGCACTGCTTCATAAAGTTTTTCAATATCTTTTTTTATTCCTGCTGTGGAAAGAATGGGGAAAATAAGTTAGGAATTGTACTACTTGATTCAAGGTCTGATCTGTATCGGAGATCACAAATTACACTTCAGGATTACAATTACAATTACAGCAGGACAGTGGATTCACATACAGAGGAAAAAACCAGCACAAAGGTATCTTATCCCTGCTGACATTACCATGTGCATACTTGATATTGTTGCTCTTCATCACACTCCCTTCCAAGCTGTAGCATTTATACAATAATTTTTTCCTTATCTGACACATAGCAGATTCTGAGAGGGCAAAAGCCTTCTGGTTAGTAGGACACCAAGAGCTCATCCCTAAATGTTTACGTGCGATTTGCAACAGCAATTTGACAGAAGGCAAAACAGTAACTGTTACAAAACTGTGTAACAGTTGTTTCTGGAAGCACAGGTGCAAATCCATCAGATGCGAATCAAAAATGCAGAAAAAGAATTATTTTTTAGATATTTTTAAGCTTGGTAATGCAATCTTTTACACTGTTACTTAAAATAGTTGGCAACAAAGCCCATGTTTGCTCTGCACTTCATGCTGCAATCACTAGATGGCACGACAAGGATGCTGAAATGTATTATTTCAAAAAAATCATGTAGTTTTCCATTCAGTTTACAAATCCTTGTTGTTTAAGTGTTTTCTATACCCTGCAGAAGAATTCATTTCTTTTGAAGCTATCAATTATGTAGAGGCTGTGACTAATTTCTGTGAAGCAAGGGTAAAGAATATTTTAGTATACAGAACTAAGCACAAACTGGTATTTGAAAAGTCAATCAAATTAAAAAAATGTGTATACATTTTTCATCCTAAAAATAAATAATAGATTAAATTTAGCATAAACAGATAAATTGTAATTATTGTATATGTAAAAATGGACCATGTTTCACCAGAGCAGTAAGTCATAAGCAATAAGAATTTTAAAAAAATATCAGATATGCTAGAATCAAAGTATGGATTAGCATGCATCCTTAGTCTTCTATGTAGCTTGCTTTAAACAACAAGAAAAACTGTCTGAATAACCCTTTCTTCCTTAAAAAACCCAATAAATCAGCTAGTAATTCAAGTTATAGTTAACTTTTAATTTTTTTATTTCAAAATGTTATAAAAATCAACATACTAAAAATGCTTCTGAGAACTGAAACCTGCTGCCTTTTTTTTCCTTTAAGTTGCTCTCTCTGCTTTTTCAAATTGTGTTAAGACATCTTGGGAAATATTTCAGGAATGAAAAAGTCCTAAGGTATATACTAACAGTCATGGAAAACTACCTCAATAACTGCTACAGAATCTGCCAGATACTCTGTTCTGTCCAACACTGAATTCAGATTCCTCCCTGGAGAAAGTTAACTGCTCTCAGACCACTTGCAGCAGGGTGGCAGAGGCTGCAGTGCCCACCCAAGGACTGACAGCATTTAGGAGCTCCATACAGCTGCTTGTGTGAAAGATGATCCTGAGAAGTGCTAGAAAAAGTCAGTGACTGTCCTTGTTGAAAGACAGCAGTATAAACATCACCTGGGCTCTTCTGGGGCCAGAATCCTCAGTTGGGTAGAGAGAACATATAGTCATTGTACCA
The DNA here is from genome assembly GCA_013398075.1 of Notiomystis cincta. NCBI lineage: Eukaryota > Metazoa > Chordata > Aves > Passeriformes > Notiomystidae > Notiomystis > Notiomystis cincta. Next base: position 21,421 of record VZRX01008758.1, on the reverse strand, counting down.
TCAGGATAATAATACTAATAATATTAGCCAGTAGTTTCTGTGAGCAGATTTTAAAGTGATTTCTTCTCGTTTTTGCAAAGCAATACAAACACTATTCAGCATCAGTCTGGGCATGAGATTGGAGTATATATTTTTAAAAAATCAGAAGCTATTATATGTATAAACTGGCTGACCATCTGGGATTCTTGTGCTAGCACTGTACAGAAAATCCAGACTTGGGTACATACACAAAGAGACTCAAAACCAACCAACAAAACCACTATCAGAACACATGTCCTTAATTCAGCTTCTACAAGGAAAACAAGAAGAGTGTTTTCATGCACATAAACACATCTAAAGAATATTGAAGCTAAGGCTGGTGATTATAGGTTAAAAGGCAAAATACTGGGTTTGTGTACTTGTCTGGTCAGAGTTTTATTCTTGAGGGCTGGCTTTTTTTTATTCTGGTATTCTCTTATAATAACATATTCTGTAATAAATAAATAGTAGGTTTAGCAAATTGTGACAGGCACTGTTGCTGAAGGTTTGTAACACACAAATAGCAGCAATAAACTTAATATCAAAAGCTACCTCAAATGCTTTCATTTCATAAATTCTTTATACAACAGGATCATATATAGACAGCCTTATAATCGATCCTTAAATTTCACTAAGTGACAAAGCAGCATGTCAGCAGCACAATGTAATGTTATCAATCCCTATTTCAGCACATACCTGAAAGCTTGCTGCTCTGCTCAGCATTCCCGTGCAAGTCTTCAGCCTGCTGAGGGTGCTGTTCATCACAGGGAGACTTCAACACCGTCTCCATCACAAAACAAGTTTCAAGTAAAAAAAATCCAAGACTTCGAGGGCCACTTCTGGACACCTGGGGGAGCAAGCATATGTGGTAAGACACTTCCTAACCCTGCACTCAGTTCCTGAGAGGAGATTTAGGGAGCCTGAGGAGTTCCTCCGTGCTACCTTAAAACAAAGTGTCACCCACCATCCCTGTGAAACAGTAAACCAGTAAAGCCACGAGGATAGAGGGGGGGAAGGGAAGGAAGACTGCAGAATATGCTTAAACACAACTGATTTTCATCTCTCCTGTTTCCTCATTCACATTAAAGCATTGTCTTTTCCCTGAAGTTTGCTTTGAAAAGCAAGGAACTGATGTACACAGAAATAGCTTCATTGCACACTGCAACAGCTGTGGAAAGCCAGAAAGAAATTGTAAAAGAAAAAAAAAAACCCTTCTCAATACGAGAGATCTCTCTCTCCTAGATAAATTTGACAAAAGGCATAATTAGTCATTGCCCTCTCGATACAACAAGAAAAATAGAACTTAAACGTGCTTATTTTTGAAATGCTTCTTCCCATATCTTGGAAACATTACATAAAACTTTAACTAGTCAAGTCCACTAATTCTGTACAATCAAAAAACCCTGATAATCCCTTTTCAGGAGCAAAAGAGTGGTGGGGAGTTCCAGGGCAGAGCAGTGACAAGTGCGCCTGGAAGCGCCAGATCTTACAGTTACTCAAAACTGGTTTCATCCAAAAGTCTTCCTTGTTACTTTGCCAAACTTTCAAAGTTCCGGATGAACTTTTCCACACGGGGGAAACATATTCTGAAAAACTCCTGATGAAAGGATTCATCTGTTTCAGCTACGGAGCTAGAAATACATTTTGTCCCCAAAGAGTTTGAGCTACCTTTAGTCTGTCATCCTTGTGTAACAACAGGGACAAGAGGCAGGAGCCGTCTCTTTCGAGCCCCGTTTTTTGCAGGAGCTTTGCTGGAGATGGAAACTCCTGGAAAGCGATTAAAGATGTTTCTAGTCTCTTACAGGTAGCCGCTCCCTCTGCTAGTGTTCAGCAGGCAGACTGGCCCGGTCCGAACGTGTACCAGCACGGCCCCACAAGGGCTGCAAGGTAACACACATTAATGCGGAACATCCGTCTGCCACAGGGCGAGCAGGAGCTGTGCTTTGTCACCACCGCCACNCGCCACGCACAGCGGGAACACCCGGAGCTCCTCACTGCCCTTACGGGACAGCCCCCGCCAGCGAGGCCCCGGGCCGAGCGCACTCCGCGGGCTTCCCCACGGGCCCTTCAGCGTCCCTCCCGCCCGGAGCTGTGGCTCAGCTCTGCTGCGGCCGGGCAGGGGAGCCGCCCCCGCGGCAATCGCGGGCACGGAGGGACGGAGGGTGCGGGGAGCGGGCCCCCAGACGAGNGGCCGGCCGGAGGGGCGGGGCGCGGCGCGGGGAGCGGGGAGCGGGAGCGGCCTGTGGCCTGTGGCGCCCTCAGTGCCCGCGGGGCGCAGGAGAGGAGCCGCCCGCCGCTTTCAGGGCCCCCACAGCGGTACTGCGGCCTTAGACTTTCCTTTTTAACGTGTGGTTAAATATAAACGTGTGCGAAATAATCCAGGCCGCGAGTCCCCAGTAAGATCTTGTTGTCATTTGCTCCGCTATAAGTTCCGTCAGAGAGCCCAGAGGCCAAGGAATGGCTCCATCTACACCATTATAACGGGGGGCAGCTTGGCTCGCAGCTTTGCCTTATTGCCTGATTGCACAACAAGAAGGATCGCACAGAATACAACATTAAATTTGCATCTTGGCTCTGGTCTGCGCTGTAACGCTGACCAGCAACGAGTAGGACTGGGAAATTCAGTGGAACTATTGGAACTGTTTACTGTAATGTTTTGCTGATGTTTGGAGTAGTTGGATTTTATTGAAACCAATGCAGTTGTATGTTTGTAAATGAAAGAATTTATCACTTCTTGACTTTTACCCCTTTTTGGTCAATATTTCTTTTTTTTAGATAAAAGAATATTACTCTTGTTGAAGAGTAGCTCCCCTGCAGTTGATAATGCATACATCTCTTGTTCACTAGAATATGAACCAAAATACTCTTGTTTATTGCATAATTCAGGTAGAGATATGTAACTGCAGCCCTTGGTAAATAACAACCAAGCCTGAGTTTGCCAAAGTTCCCAAGGCAATGTTCTAGCTTGGCATTACTTTATAACAAGCTGTACTGAGGTTAACAAATCATTAAAAGCAGAAGCAGGTTGCACCACTTCTGTTAAGTTGTGCTTCCTATTACACATTTCAGAAGGAGGGTGCAGAAACGAGTTGCTGAGCTGCTTTGGTGGGTTTAGTGGGCTTGGTTTGATGCATGGGTTTTTCTTTCCCAACTGTTCTAACTTGCACTTTCTGTTTAGGGCTCTAAGTAGTTGGTGCAGGAACTTGAGATGTAGTGAAGTTAATTATGCTAGCTCAATAATTTCAGTTAAGGGTGACTGTATTTAAAAGCAGATTATATCAAACATTATTAAATGCAGTATAATGACAAAATAATGTAGGCTAAATTCTGTTCTTTCTTTTATCCATGCAATCTTACAGAAGTTCAATGGCACCATAAGCATTCATGAGCACAGGTTTGTCTACTGCTAATGACAAGCAACATCATTCTAAATTGACCTCTTGGGACAATCTTACCTACAGTCATTTCTGAATACTGTTGAACCACGAGTTATATTTGCCAGTTAATACTTGTAGAATAGCTGCTGATTACTTACAGGTTGAGTATTTACCTCTGCTGCCTCCTGGCCAGGTCAGAGTTTCATCCAACTTCCTTGGCCTCCCTTCCTTAGAGTTGTCCTCATGTGGAATACCAAATCACCACCATTTCTATCAGCTCCAGTTATTGGCACTTCTCTGTCACTCATATCCACACTAACTTCCTCATCATCACTTAAGCTGCACTTCCACACAGCAAGAAATCTGCTTTCACTTTATCTTCTTATCAAGACCCTGTCTAGCTGTGGTTTCCTTCCCTGCAATGTCTCATTTTATCTTGATTCCAATATCTAAAGTTATTTTCATTTAGACCCAGGTCATTTATCTAGATTGATCAGTAGCTCCTCTCCACTTCCTCCTTTCTTATTGATCCAGATACGTTGTGCTCTCTCATGCCATCCTTCCATGGATTCTGGTTCTCTATCATGTCAAATTTATATTTTTTCATTCTCATGAGCATAACTGGCCTTGCAGTATAATCTCATCTTTTCTCTTCATTTATTGCCCTACTCTTTTTAGCCTGCCACTAATACCAGCCTTGATGCTTGCCTTCATTAGCATCTTAAAAAAGACCTTTACCTTCTTATTTCTCCTCTGTTTAAGGAGGAAGTCAAATTGGGTATGGCTCTTCTCATATGAATATCTTCTCAAAAGTCACCTCTTCATCAATGTCTTTCTCCATGTACATCTTCACGGGATAGAGACTGCTTATGTGTCCAATTTCTACTCTATTTCCTCAGTACTTGCTTCCTTTAGCTTGTTTTTGCTCTGTTTTGAATGAATGTAGGAAGGGTAAAGGTAGAGCTCTGCTTTGCATCTGCACAGCTTCCTGCCTTTGCTGCAGCATGAGACACTCCTTCTTTGCTGTGGCTTGGACAAGCAGAAACTCCTTCTTCACTCGTGGGGCAGAGGAAGCTCCACTTTCTCATTCAGCACTGAGCTTCCAGTTCCAGCCATCCACCACTGAGGAACTTCTCAGAAGGGCAGAGAAGAAATTGCATCAACTGAGATGACAAACAAAGCAGCACATCTAATGCTCTGTGAGCCACACTGCTGCACTGTCATCTCTTGTGGCTCTGTCTCTGGGTTGGATGTGAAGGATGAGAAGTCAAATGACAAGCCAGGCCCATGCAGAATGTTCCCTAGGGCTGATAAGCAATTGCCAAAGCCCACATCTGGGAGCTCGCCAAGAAAGGATCCAAACATTGCTGTGTGATTGCATCCACTGCTGCCAGAATCTGCAGCTGAATCAAACTTTTTGTATCTGCTGACAGGCCTAAAAGAATCTGTTCTGACACTAGAGCACATCTATTAACCTCTTCCTAAGTCAATTGAACTAGAAGCCTCCCTGTGTTTGTACGGTCCTCCAGCCTTAGAAAAACAATAAGCAAGATCCAGGAAGGTAATTGGTGAATTGTATCCAGCACAGAGGCAGGAGATCCTTAGCATCCCCTTGCTGCCAAGAACATCTGTTCATAAATTAGAAAATTAGAAGTCAGAAACTACTTAGAAATGAGCAATTAGAAGCAGTTGTTGCCCTGTCAGTATTAGAAATACACATGTACACATACAGACAAAATTCAATTTCAATGACAGTAGAGACTGTTAAATGTACTATTCAGTTTTCATTAGCCTAAATGACACATGCTTTCCTACTCCTAATTACTCTTTTTGTTAGCAGTATGATTCTATGGCAAAAGTTTGCTCTCTTTGGCACCAGGTTGAGACAAATCTCTTCATGCTATTGTGCCCTTTAGGAATACTGTCAAATTCAATCATTCAGGATTCATGAGTCTTGCACTAACATGAAGAGATGGATTTGAAAACCATGGGACTAAAGTCCTTTTTTTCTGTTTTTCAATTTCCATTTAACCAGGAAAACTGAGATTGCCAGCTTTGCTCTCACATGTAAATGAGTGCAGCCCTAGATTAATGCACTCAGATGTGGCAGTGGCTGTCTCTGCCAGCATGTTCTGATCTGTTATATCTGAAATATCAATAATTATTGTGGTGTCAGAAAACATACCACAATAGCAATCTCTACAGCCCATTTAAAGGCAGTTAAAATAGATAAAAAATTACTTCAGGCAAAGATACAGAGGAATTCTCAACCTTTTCTAATCTGGGTGTCATTCAAACAAAGTATGTTTTAATAAAATCTATTCATATATACCTAATAAGGAATGTAGGCTCTCCTAGACAATGGAAAAGTTTTAAAAGGCCAAGCTGAGTAAGCTGATGAGTTTGCTGTAGCAGAAAGGGTTTGTGCAAACCTTGACTTCTGGCAGAGCACAGCTCTTAATGGTAACAATTTTACCTGCATGTGCAAAGTGCTGAGGGTGGTTGAGCCATAGTGTGCACGGCTCTGGTGCTCACATTGCAAGATGGATACTGGAAAAATGAAATGAGTATAGAGAAGAGCTACACAATAATCAGGAGTCAGAGAAAATGCTATAATTGAAGATCTAAAATCCTTAACTTACCCACTGAATCAAGAAGATTGAAAGGTGAGTTGATAACTGTATACCTATATGCACAGAAAAAAATATTGAATATAAGAGCCCTTTGAACCTACCAGACTGGAATAAGGAGGAATAATGTCTAATAGCTGGAATCAAGCAAAATAAAATAGTTTTCAGTACCTAGTTCAGTACTGACAATAAGTATTCCTCGGAGTAGTTAAGGACTGTCATTGATTACTTGGCTTTGTGTGTCTTTGGATTGGGACCTAATGCTACCCTGCAAAACAGTCCAGCCAAACACAGGCTGTGCTGTGTTTGAGTACAGCAGGCTTAGTTCAGGGTTAAAGCCACTTGCCTGTAATTTACAGAGCAGACTATAGACTCCCATAGTCACCTTTAGACTTTATAAATAAATTGCTATACCTTGTAAACTCTCCAAAACATCTATAAATAATTATTTTTCTCCTACCACCCCAAGTTTAGCTTTCCTTTCTGTGCATGCCTCATCTGTATTTGATTATTTTGTCCCACTTGCGCAGCACTGTGGCTGGAAATGTATCACTGACAGGTTATGGAGGCACCCACTTCTTGTCTCAGCTGCTGAGACTGCACAACATCTCAGAGAAGTTTCTTAAGTAGTGTCATGGCCATCACTTTTATTTGGCCTCCAGGAGAATGTGCTTCATCCAGTTCAGCTCTCTCTGTAGCTGGTCTGGGGCTGTGCTTCAGACACTTTTTCAGTCTTTCAAAGAAAATAGATAAAATCCAAGCTTTCCTCAGCAGCAACACTTGAAGTCACCTAAATGTTCTTATTTGCAGCAGCTTTTGTGATTGCTTACACCTAACAGGAATATTTGGCTTGGCCAGACTGGTACCTGTGTAACTAAGGGCAAAGCTGGTGTATTGGTTGTGTGCTTTTCCTGTCCCATGTTGTTTATTGTCCCTTTGAATGGAGAGTACGGTTGTCTTTGTTGTTCTTTATATTTTATCAACACACAAGGTTTTCCTCATGCTTAAATAAGAGATTCTCATCTCCTAATAGATATGTAGATAACACTGTGGTTTTGCTCCAGTAGCTGACATAAGGCTGAATCTGGTAACCTCACTTACTGAATAATTGTGTTGTCATTGGGAATACTCACACATGTAAAATGAGTAGGACTTGGCCCTTTGGTCATATTTTTGTAATAAAAGATAAAATGAGATTTTTAGGAAACTGCAACTTATGACCATAATATTTATGAGGCTGTCAGGACTGCACTGTAAAAATTCATATTATTTAATTCTTCACTCTGACACTAAAGCATCATTTCATTTATATGCAAATAGGAATATGCTGTTTCTTCACTGAAGAAGCTGTTTGAATTATTCAGATTTTATTAATAAACCTTCATAAATAAGTATTTTTTCTACTCAATTGGTAGTGGCCAGGGGAGAGAATCTATTTATCAGACTTTGTTATTATGAGCTTCATAACAAAATATGAAGATTTATGGAGTACATAATTAGACGTTATGTGATTCTAATGGAAACATTGGGTTATCCAGATGAAATACTCTTTTCTTTATGCATTTCTCCTTGGCAGAGGCACTTTCTGGAAAATGGACAAAACCTATCCCCATCACTAAGTTCCAAGAAATGCCTATGAAAGGCAGAAAAATTTAATATCTTTTTTTAATCATACACACTGAAATAATTCTGAATAAAAGAAGATGCCTAAGGAAGACTATAAGGAATGCCAGGGGGAAGCAGTTAGGGAAGATGCCTCCTCTGGGCAGAGGGGCTGGTCTGCAGACTGAAGCTTAACTGTGTGTGGCAGCACAATCCAGCCTGAAACCTCCTGGTCTTTAAACCATCATTTAGGTGACCTACAATTAATGGTCCCTTCAGGTGCCAAATCCTACTGAGTCCAGATGTGAAATACCTGCTGAACATTACAGAGCAGCCCACAGGGGTTTATTACTGTATGCTGTAACCCAAGTAGAGTTTTAATCTCACCCACAGAACTTCTGAAATCCACCACAAAAAAACTACTGTAAATGAGCAGTAGAGGAGAACATCCAGGCTGCAGGGCTGGTGCAGAGACCTGAAGATGCTTTGCAGGAAAAATTGCTGGCTTGAATTGTTGGCATTGCTGATTGGATATGGACTGAATTTACTGAATTTAGTGCTTCTCTGGGAGCACATCTTGTGGAAGTCTCTCAACATCTCAAAATTATCAAGACTAAGAAATGAGCCTGTAACTGTATAAGTGACTGTTCTTGAACCAGTTTTTTGCACATGAAATAAGGGCTTGTTCTGAAAATTTTAAACTCTGCATAGTCATTGTGGACCTTATTAAGGTCAGAGCAAAACTTAATAATGTACATTAATTCATGCCATTTAACACAGGATCAGGTATTTTGAATGAGAAAATTCCTAAAAAACCCACCCCCTTTTCATGCTATTTTGTATAACCACATTTTATTTTATTTTATTTTATTTTATTTTATTTTATTTTAGACCTGAAAACACTACACCTAAAGTATTAATTGCATTAATTTTTGAAGATGAACGAATACTGTAACACTGTAACTTTAATTTCTGGAGTTTAATTAAAAAGAAAAAAGTCAATACAGTAATGATGGGCCTGGTCATCCCCACCTGGGGCCTCTCCCCTCCCTGCCCACCTCCCTGTTTCAGCCCAGCCTGGGCCCATTGACTGGGGCTTTGGTGGTGCTGTAATAGTGCTGTCTCCTGCTCTCTCCATCCCTGCTTGGTAGTGGGCTGATGTCCTGGGCTGTCCCTGTGCCTGGGGAGGTGGCAGAGGAGTGTGAAGGCTCAGGTGAGGTCTGGCCCACACTGGAGATCCCTCTCAGCACTCCAAGAGCATATTATGCCTAGATTGTTATATGTAAGTTTTACTGAGGAAGAAATGCCACACTCATCTCGGTTCTCCTTTACTTCTCTCCTCCACTGCAAAGATGTCCAGCAGAGACTCTCCATGGAAGCCTTCCAGACCAGGTGGGTTTTACCCCACGTGTTTCCAGCCTGGCAGCTCTCTTTGCACAGAACTGGATGTGCTCCTGGTTCACACTCCCAGGTTCTTTAGCCAAAGGTAACAAATATGGACATTTAAATTGGGCACCATATATCCTAGTTTGGGCAACTAAGCAACCTAATTTTTAGGTTCTCTCAGCCCAGCAGTAAATCAGAATTCCTTGCTCTGGGCTGTGATATACTTGCAACTTTCTCCTGTTGCCACTTCAGTTTTTCCTTAGGGCAGCAACACTGAAATCTGAGAAAAGCAATTAATTTCTTGCAATCTCTTATACTGAAAGTAGTCATACCTCCAAGTCAGCTGCCTCCAATGCTACTGAAGTGCTTACCAGCTAATGTAGGAATAACAGTACCCAATTTGAATATACAATGTTTTTTTGGGTTTTTGCTTTGGATTTTTCCCCTTTCACTGAGACAATAACATGCCTTGGAAAGGCTTTATTTAAAGTATGTACTGGTGCACTGCAGAGCTTGTTCTGTATTAAATTCCAAGGATGAATTCTCTTGTGAGTAGTTTGCTCCAACTTGACTGATTCATTTATTTTTAAAGACAATTGTCTGGGGTTTTTGTTTTTCCTTTTTTTTTTTGTTACTGTCAGCTACAGGGGATGA